>JBBMJZ010413096.1:11726882-11736980 GCA_037833815.1 Zingiber zerumbet
TATGCAACTAACCAAACATTATTTTTCGGAATGATATCCATGCTCATACCCATTCCCATTCCACACTACAATGATTCTCATTCCGATTCCCATTCCTAGGAATGAACCAAACGCCCCCTAAGTGTATATAAGACGAGTAAAATGAACAAGGCACGATTCACTGTAGCTACTGAAGGGTTTAGAATTAGTTTAAGATCAACTATGATTTTTCTGACTAATTGGGGATCATGATGTACTACTAGGTGTTACTCATGATCATTCTATAATTAAATAGTTAATTATGGACAGCCAAGATAAACCGAGAACCTATTGGGTTACATGCACTAACAAGTCTCTAAAAGATGTAAAATGAGTTAAAGAATAGGATTCTTAGATCAAGAGATAAATGCTTAGTTGGACAATGCATAAGACAAATATGGAAATATTTGTCATGATGGAAGTGCGGATGGACTACATCTCTTATGGTAGATTTAAACCATATTTAATTTAATCATGAATTGGTTATGAACCAACTTGATTTAGCTGTGAACTAAATTAAGGGGTTAATGAGTTAATTTTTGGTTAAGGGATAATGGGTTGAATTTGGGCTTTCTAATTTAACTCATTAAAGACGATTATATATAGATATAATTGGGAAAGAATTAGATACAAGTTTTATTATTTGGTTGATTGATTTTGGAAACTCAATCCTCCTCTCCCTCTCCTCTCTCTCCTGCTGTCAATAAGAGGGTGCTCCCTCTTATTGTTGTGACCACCACAAGGGAGAAAAACTCTCCCTTGTGTGCTTCTCTTCTTCTTCCTCTTGGTCCCTCTTCTTCGTTCGTGGCTGTTAACTTTTGAAGGAAAAGCTTATACTCAAGGAGTTGTCTTGAGGAGCTCGACATGGATAGGATAAAGGTGAGGTTCGACAACGTTACTACGGTTGATGTCCTTCTCGTTACAGGTCATCCGTAAGATATATCTAGTGTAAATTTATTTTTCATAAAAGTTTAATTATGTGATCATGTTTGGCATGTTGTATCATTATATACGTGTGATGTGTATGATGTAATAATTAGGAATTATTATTATTTTATTTTCCGCTGCGCATGTTTACGAAATGTGTTCTAACACGCACCCGCATCAAGCATGTCTTAACACTCATGGAGCTTTGCCAATTTGTGTCAAAGCTCCTTGGCATATTTATAATCTCCAATTTTGCATATGATTGTGCTTGACAATAAATTAACTAAAATTTTAATTACTTTATCATTTGCCTCACATCTTTAGATTTGTTCTTTGATCCATTTATTTTTCTTGAGAATTTTACCTTTGCTATCTATTAAAGCATCAAATCTCTCCATTAGAATAAATCATTGCTCTATCTCCATCATAAAGAAAATTTTGATCCTTGACTTTCAAGAATTGAAGCTTGACGATATAAATGGTGGAGGTGCCCTTGTGTCATATCCGAGACCATCTCAGAAATCCATCTTGAAGTTGGGTTCCCTTTTGATGAAGTCTTTAACTATGTTGACTTTAGGGCTTCAACTTCTTCTTCTTCTTCCTCTAACTCTTTTGCCCTTTCCAGTGATGAGTCTGGTGAAGAGCAATCTTGCTCTGATACTACTTGTTAGGATACTCCGGAGTTAGAGGGGAGGGGGTGAATAGCTCTTTTCGCTCGCTTGCTCGCTTCGTAGATGTTGTTACAGCGGATAAACTTGAAGCGACAAACTCCAATGTTAACACTATGATTTACTCGGTATCCACTTTAAGAAGAGGTGACTAATCCAAGGATCCACACCGAGCACACTCTTCGTTATCAAAAATACTTATTCTCGGAAATAATCTGGAGGTGGAGAAACCTCTTACAACTCACACAAGCAATGCAACTCAAAATAAAAAATAAATACACAAATATAAATGAAAAACCTTCTTACTTGATCTCTTGTTGCTTGTGAATGCCTCTTGTAAGCTTGTAAGTGTAGCAACACCTCAGCCCTAAACTTCCAAGAATTGGCGGAGAAGATGGCATGGTGTGAAGAGATGGCTCGTTTGAACTCGACATTGCCTTTATATCTGCGCTTTTGGAACTTCCAATCGATTGGGCCTACTCCCAATCAATTGCCACGTCAGATTCATTCAATCCTAGCCATCCAAATCTCACAACCTGCTCACGGTCATATCTCAATCGATTGACCAATTGATTGGAGAGGCTTTGATCGATTGACCAATCGATTCAGAGAGCCTATGTGCTCTCGCAGAAAACCCGGAATCGATTGATCAATTGATTTTGGCTCCCTTGTGTCTTCGCAAGAAAATCAGCTCCAATCAATCGGCTGATCGTTTGGAGTAGCCCAATCGATAGGTTGATCGATTGGGCAGCACACTGTGCTCTCGTAAATCCCCCCACCCAATTGATCAACTGATCGATTGGGTTGTCTTTGCTCGTAACATTCCCCCAATCAATCAACTGATTGATTGGGACTTAGTTCAATTGATCGACCGATCAATTGACCAACTCTAACTTGCTAAACTCAAGTCTAGGGTTCCCTTACCCAACATCTGGTCAACCGTGACTTGTCGGGACTTCCTTGTCCCTAGCATCTGGTCAACTTTGACCCATTTAGACTTACCATCTCATGCCAAGTGTCTGGTCCTCCATGATCCACTTGGACTTCCAAACACTAGATGTCTAGTCAACCTTGACCTATCTTGATTTCCACATGCCTAGCTTCACTCACCAGAACTTCCCTTTTGCCTAGTTTCATTCACTAGGATTTTTCACCTGGTTCCACTCACTAGTATTTTCCTTCTACCTAGCTTCACTCACTAGGGCTTTCACTTGGCTTCACTCACCAAGATTTTTCTCCTGGCTAGCTTCACTGACTATGACTTTCACATTGCCCGGTTTCACTCATCAGGACTTTCCATATCAAGTGTTAAGTTAAGACTAACCCACTTGGATTTTTCATCTTCTGCCAACATTCCCATTTGACTTGCTCTGGCCTAGCCTTCAGTTAGGAATTCCCAATCAAATATCTATTCAACATTGATCTATTTGACTCTTCTTCACATCAAATTGGTTAAATCTTGACCATAAGGGAATTACACTAACAATCTCCCTAAATAGACAATTGCACATACAATCTCTATACACTGTAAAACATCAAAATTCAAACATTTAGACTTAAACTTGAGCCAACTTAAACTTAGTAAACCTGATCAACCTTAATTTAGAAAAAATTATACCAACAATAACTGCTACTATATAAATGTTGTTGAATAAAATATATCTATGTTGTAGTAGTTATAAAATAGCCGCTACTATAATTTTATATCAATTACAATTTTTTAACTATTATAATATAAATATTATTAAACAAGATAAGTATATATTATAGTTCACGTTGCAACAAGTATATGAAACCGTTCCTATTGTAACAAGTATGAAATCGTAAGTGTTATAGTATATTCTTGTAATTCATATTATAATAATTGTAAAATCATAAATACCACCGTGTGAATATTGATCGGTTCAAGATTTAATCATGAGTGAAAATAATAGCATCAAACATGAAAGTCATTTTACAAAAAGACTTATACCAAATTTTGGATATGGTTAAATTTCATACCATTCATACCAAAATTATTTGGTATTTTAGTATTTTTGATATATCAAAATTATAAAAGAAAAAAAATATATACATTTGCCCAATTACAAATTGCCCACATAAATTATTTGATATCAAATTTATCATAAATAATAGTGCTACTAGATTTTGAAAACCAATGGTATTGGATATCGAAAACTAGCACTGCTAGATTTAGACGATCTAAATCTAGTACTATGGTGTTGGATTTTAAAAAGGCGAGACATTAAAAAAAGCCACCTTGATGATTAAATAAAAAATAATAAAAAAATCATTGATTTTACCTCTAAATGTAGATAAATTATACTTGAGCAGGCAAACAAGGAGTGAAGGTTGTCTATGCATTAGATATTTTCTTCCGTAGATCACTAAACCATGAATTTTGATTGCCAAATATCAATTTAATTAGAATCTCCTGCCTGATATCAAAGTGCTGGCAATTATGTTCCATCAATAGAACGATATCAGCAATTTCATCCATGAAGTCTAAGATATTAAAAAGAGTTCATATACAGGGAGAGGGTAGCCATATTTTATGATCCATGCAAAACATCAATAGCAACAAACACCAAGCACTACTTAACTCACCGCAAGCCGTAGATACTCTGAAAAGAGGAAGAAAAAAGCAAGAAAAATTAAAGGCAAACCAGTAGTTGTTCTGTATCACACTCCCTCCCTCTCTCATAGTGCACATACAAAATCACCACTCGTTTCGATGTCATCGAGGTCCATGTCTCCGTCAATGTCATCAAGATCCAAACTGCCGTCTCCGATGAAGTGCCCGTGGCCAGGTTTAGTAGCCTCTCCGGGCTTTCTTGCTTCTTGAACTATAGCCATGACTTCTTCAATGCTTTGGGTTGTCTCCGCGAGTGCATCAATGCTCGCGGGGCTGCTTTGATACCCGTCTGAGAGCTCTATCGGTAGGTTCTTCATAAACCAGGGATGGGTTTTGATCTCTGGAACAGTGAACCTCTGCAGGCAACATTTGATTGGTCAGAAGGTATTGTTTTTCCATTTTTCAGAGTGATGGGGGGAATTTGGAATGGTACCTGTTCAGGATTGGCTACAAATATCTGAGATAAAAGATGTCGGCATTCCATTGAGATTCGAACATAATCTGGTATCGAGTATTGCACACTAAGTATCCGCTGCCAACATAAAGGTTTTCTCTTCGTTAAAACACTACATAATTCATCGACTGAGCAACAAACAAACAATGTTAAGTTTTCATATCAAAATCCAACAATGGAACTTGAGTAGCTTTGTAAAATTTCAACTGCTAGTGCATAGCTTAGTTAAAGTTCCAACAATTTACTGTCCTTTCATGATATGCTAAAACTATATCACTCGATTCTATCAAATTCTAAAACAAACTCTAACAATAGTAACAAGTCAAAACAACATCAGTGTTCAATCCATGAACGTTCAAGATGAACAATGTAGTTTGTTACAAAAACATAAGTTACTCACCGCAAGTGTCTTTCTAAAGTTCTTTGGATCGCCCGGGTCCTCAAAGGGATAAGCTCCAACCAGCATTACATACAATGTTACTCCGCACGACCAAACATCTGCAATCTAATGGTTACACAACCAGACAACTCAGTAACAGATTGATAAGCCAAAAAAAAGAAAAAAGGAAAAAAAATTAATCAAATGAGGAAATGGAACTCACTTTCCCATCATATTCCTTTCTAGACAACACTTCAGGTGCTATGTAAGCTGGTGTTCCAACTGTGGACTTTGGTTGAGAATGTAAGACTGAAGACTGATAATAGAACATAATGCAGACATTAATTGCTTATCATCACTGCAGATGCAACTAGATAACAATCCCAATATGTCAATTACCTTTGAATAACCGAAATCACATATTTTAAGCCGCGGTGCAGTGCTACCATCCAAGAGAGTGTTTTCTAGCTTGAGATCTCTATGGCAAATTTGCTGTAGTGAAAAAGAAATAGGCAGGACCATTTTTAAATTAGGGAAAAACACTAAAAAAAGGATAGTTATAAAGTTATTATACCATGCAGTGGCAATAGCTGACCCCTGATATTAACTGCTGAAAGAAGAATCTTGCCTGTTTGTGATGAGATGAACAGAATGGTTAGATCCTGGCCTGAATCAGTAAAGCATTTGGTTTAAATGAAGATGGCATTAATTTATACCTCATCTTCGCTAAATCTTCCAGCATTGCATATCCTCTCAAAAAGCTCTCCCCCAGCAGCATATTCCATGACTATGGCTAGATGTGTTGGAGTTAACAAGACCTGAAGTTAAATTCTGATTTAATATCACAAAGAGATCATATTTCATTGAAACAAATACTGTGATCATAAACATTAGGGGAGTTGATGGTCTCAATGATCTGCCTAGTTAACAAGCAGATTGAATTTGTATGCAACACAAATGGCAACTATGAACTGAACTAGACTTTGCTCCTTTTGCAAACAAAGAAAAATGACAAAAACAAACAGAGGAGTATGTCGATGTACTGAGGATAATAAACGAAACATAAGCTACCTCCTTAAATCTAACTATATTCGGGTGCTTCAATGATCTGTGGTTCATGATTTCCCTCTGAACATGCTCATCAATCTGCAAAAAGGAAAAAAAAAAGACGATACTCTAAAAAGGAACTGGAGATGGAAAGCAGAAACCATCAAACAAGAGTGATCGAGGTCATCCAAATGCGACAAAGAACAAACCTTTATCCCCGAAAGAGGGAGGAGAATGTTTAACTAATCAAGATAAACAGAAAAGGGAAGTCAAAATTGGATTTTTAAGCAAAGGAAGAAAGGTGTGACCTTTTGCCCTCTCTCGATGAGCTTGATGGCGAAGAGCTCCTTGGTCCGCACATCCCGAACCAGCTTGGCGACGCCAAAATTACCCGAGCCAATGTCTCTCAGCACCTCGTACTTTTCCATCCCGACTGAGAGAAGAAATCAAGAATCAGACATGCTCAGAGCAGCACCAAACAACAAACAACAGCGTTTTCTCAGGTCTCCCCTCTCTTACGCTGGGAGAGAAAGGAAAGGAGAGGAGAAGGCTGGAGGGGAAGAGTGGGAGCGAGAGAGCGGAGAACGTAGCGATGATCTATCCAGCTCAGTAAACGTCACCTCGGCAAGTGCGCTTTTCGGGCTGCAGAGGACCGAGGCGCTCGAAGCGGAGCTCGTGGAAAAATTATACGTAGAAGGTAAGGAACTGGAATAGATGTTTGCTAACCTGCGCTGTCCTGCCGTGTGTCGTCAAGGGCAGCGGAGTAGGATAACGAAGCTTCTCCGCGAGCTAACGTACACGGGAACTCTTGCAGTTGAGAGTTTCGCGAGAGCGATGGCCTTACGTATTGCGGCTGAAAGGCCGCCGCGTGTCCGCGGCAGGACCATCTTCCCTGTAGACACCCGCCACTTCTACCCGCGAGCCGATTCGCTTTATCGCGGTATGTAATGGGTCCCGCGCTGCTAGCCAATTTGAGTCCCGGTAATACCTTGAGTTGCGATGCCTTCATTTTGTCGGATTTGGCAAAGCGGCGTCGGGTCCACAGAAGCCATTATATTCCGTTTGCCGTACGCATACGAGCACACGTGGCGCACTCCTAACTCCGATGTAACAACTTCTTTTTCGACGCCGAAGTTACTCAAAACGGTACCTTCTTCTTATTGGACCGATCCTTATTCTTACGAGTCGCCAGTATTCAAATCGCCGTGCGATCATTCCCGGAAAGTGGTTCTGACGTCACGGATGACGTCTGGCTCGATAGCTTCCGTGGCCGATCCTTCCTAATACCGTGCGAGGGTAGTTCAGATCCTCTCTCTGTATTTTCGTGTCTCTTCTTCGATCGGGTGATTATATTTTTAAAATATAAAATATGTATAATGTATGCTGTATGTTTGAATTTTGATTAATTCATCCGATCGATGAAGAAATATAAGGACACGAGATTATTAGGATAGAGAATCTGAACTCGTGTAAAGGCACCTAAAGCAGTATTAATAATTGATTAAATAAATTATAAAATTTCCCTGTAGTCCACGTAGCTGTACGTAAAAGATCGACCACGATCGATCTAGCCCTATTGAAATTGTTGACTGGCCGATAATAAATCATAAAGATTAAAAATCATAAATATCTTGATGACCATTTAACACCAATTCGTTGTATATCATCCTGAGGCTATCATTGCTAAGGACATAACTAAATTGATTATGACACGATAGATTCATAGGATTTAATAAAAATCAAATTTTGATAAAGATTGAAAAATTATCATCTCATATAATGATTAATTTTGATTTTAATTGATTCTCTCTTTACTATCGATTTTATGACTTTTTATTTAATTATTATTATTATTATTATTTTTGTTTCTTTTTAACATAAACATACCGAGGCTACCGCATAGCTGTACATAGTACCAGATGTGTATTGTTTTTATTTAAACTTCGTACAAAATAAAAGTCTTTTTAATGTGGCACTGCCACGAGGCAATGTGGAAGCTCATCAGTTATCCCCATGCTGCTCTTTCCGTCCGACCCATTCTTCACGGTCGCCCCCATTCCGTGTAGGTGGACAACTTTAACTCTTGTTTTTTTTTATGTATATAAAAAAGGTAAAATCAAAAGGCGCAATCTTTGAAAAAATCAAAATCAAAATCAGACGACAACCATGATTGTTGACACCATTAAGATATCCTTCAGCTTTCTATTTTATTTTATTTTTTTTACAAAAGGCCTACAACTTTATAAAATGACTCAGTTATTCTTCGTTACACTATTTTATATTATTATCTTTCTTATATTTTGCCATCTAAAAAACCTGAATATAAGGAACTTTATAGAATCATAGCTCAATATGAAAAAAATAAGTATTAAAATTGTTTAGAGTTTAAAAAAAGACTTTAAATAATATTTTTTTAAAGTATAAAATCATGTCATTATAGGTTCTATCTTATAATTAACTATAGATCTTTAAATAAGTTTTAATTTAATATATTATATATCTCGTAATATACCATGAATCAAAAGTTATGGTCTTTTAAAGATTAGAGTTTAATATTTATGTTGTAACAGCAATGAAATCGTATTTATTACAACTATGAGATGTGACTACGAAATTATAATTGCTACACAATGGTAGTAATTATACTTTTGTAACTGTTATAACGTGAATATTAAATCTTAAACTTTAAAGGTTATAGCACGTTTGACTTGGTTTGAACCATGGGATGCACAATATATTAAATCAAGACTTGTTTATATATCTACAACTAATTATGGGTTGAAATATGCAACTAACCCAATTTTAATTAAAAAAATATCATTTTAAGCATTTTTAAAGGCTTCTGAACAATTTTAGTTTTATTTTTTTTATGTTATAATAACTACGAAATCATAGCTATTATAACTATGTGGCAACTCAATTGTAATAACTACGAAACGTAATTGTAGTAGCTATCGTTTTGTGGTTGCTATAGCGTGCATCAAGCTCAAGATTTAGGTGGAAAATATATGAAAGAGACAATGATGAAAACAGTTGATCCTATCTAAAAGTCGATGAGATGGAATGTTGGGGATGTGGCGCTCTTACTGACTGCCTGTAGACTTCGCTCCGACCTGCAACACAGATTACGTTAGTACCGAGCCAGGGAAGGGGTCTCCGGCGTTGACCATTTAACGCTCAAGTCAGTCACCGATGATGAAATAGAAGGCGGAGGAACAATAATAAGCACTGTAGAGCAAATAGTGTGTTGCGTTGCATACCTCCATTGATACTTGGCCCCCTCTTTATATAGAGCTTCTGTAGTACGTGTACATGCTTCCCAAGGTGAGCACACTTTTTAAAGTCTTCCCTTAAAAGACATGTCAGTAAAGTATCCTTGACACAATACTTTAACAAGCCGAGCATATCTCTGATGCAACAGTGAAAGCTTCCGTCATACGATCTTCTATTTGACCATGATGTCTGTCAGCGACATTAACTCCCAAAAGGATGTCGAAAGATAACCGTTGCTGGGCCGAGCGGGGTGGCCACTCGGCTAGCCACTGCTGTGCTTGTGCTGCGTTCACTCGGTCGGTACTCCGTTGTGCTTGTGCTGCGTCCGCTCGACCGGTACTCTGCTGTGGTTGTCGGGTCCTGTTGTCGGGCCGAGCAGGATAGATGCTATGCCAGGGTATCATGTCTTCTTGGCGTCTAATACCATATTGAGTGTCGGCTATTCGACACATCACCCTGAGTCAGAGGTGGGGTCGGATCGGACACCCTATCCTCCTGGTCGGGTGACCTGTTCGCCCACTCGACAGATGATGGTTGAGCTTTTGCCGCCTTGACTTTGCCTCCATCGTGGTAGCTATACCCCGCAGAGTGGGCCCCTCTTTATTACCACATCACATGCCAACCCCTCAAGTCTAGTCGAAGGAGGCTGCAAGTCTGACTGACTGGACAAAATTGTCTGTGAAGCATTTCACCTGAT
>JBBMJZ010413096.1:11744028-11755731 GCA_037833815.1 Zingiber zerumbet
CCTTGGAGAGCAGCAGCTTCACCAGCCAGGAGGCGATGAAGCCTCCGGCTCCGGTCACGCACATCCTCTTCGTCTCCGCCGCCGGATCCATGCGATGTTACCGCAACGCAACTCTTCGGTGACGCCAAATGAAGACCAGCAAGCTGCTACACGGCGGTGCATTTATGCTATCCATTCAATTCCGAAACTTTTCACTTTTATCCCCAGAAGTTTTCAAATCTATTTGCTTCTTTTAAACTTGCCCCTAAAGTTTCTTAAATTACATTGAATTTCCTCTAGTCTTTTCTCACTTGTTAGAATCTTAATTCAGTCAACTAAAACTCTACGAACATGCACTACAGTGATAAACAAGATAATCAAAAAATTGAATCTCAAATAAAATAAAAATCTTAGACAACTTGGCCTTCCATTCAATTTCTTGAGATAGCAATATTGGACCATTTATTACTTAAGATATTGGAGAATTAATTGAATTGAAATTATATAAAATTAATTCTATTATCTGTCCAGATGATCTGAGTTGATAATTTTAAGTTGTCAGCGGAGGCTGGTTTCTGCTAATTACTGAGTGCAGACAGAGCACCGAGTTCGAGCGACAAAGTTTGAGCGGGCGAAGCGGCCGACAGGCGAAGCGGCCGAATGGGCAAAGGTACCGAGGCCTGCGATGGTTGTAGTTTCCTTGAAATAGATTCGCCCCACCTCTGGCTGTGCTTCAAGGTTTCCTCGGGTCGTCTGTTTCCCAGGATACAACGACAAAACCACAAACGCAACTAAACACTGGTTATTCGTGGCGAATTGAGAATGCACTTGAGTGATATCACGAGTAGTTCAGTTGTAAAAATACCGTAACAAATAATAATAAAATAATAAAGTTTAATGGACGAATAGCATTAAGAAATATTTAGGAATTTTTAGAAATTTTCTGAGGATTTTTCGGAGTTCGTATAAGGTAGTTTGCGAGGATAAATTATAGACTTCAGAAAAGCCTATTTAGAATATCCAATTAAGGTAGGAGTTGATAAGGAAATAACTTAAGCTTTGATTAAATTAAACTTAAGATTCTTTTTCCTTTATTTCTTCTTTTTTCCGTTAATTCCTTTCTTCGTTCCCTATTTTCTTCCTGAGCCCGATCCCCCTTCTTCCCGATTCCCTTTTTCGTTCCTGAGCCGCACGTTGCCGCCGAACCTTCCTCCTCTTCTCTTCATCTCGCGACACTGGCGTGCGGCTTGGGAACAACGTATATCCCAAGATTACAAGATGAAATTTCAATATGTCAGATTAAATATTGAACAAACGCATGTAGCGAGAGATATTGTTATAAGCAAAACTATATATCCCAAGATTCCTGATAAAATAGCCGAAATGAAGAAAAAAAATCATATGCAGTGTCATTGGTAGTTTAATATACATTATATTGTATACACGTCCAGACATCATCTATGTTGTTGGCTTAATTAGCCATTTCTATTCAAACCATGATTAAGACATTGGAAAGCGGTGAAGAGGATATTTAGATATCTCAAAGGGACAATAGATTACTGTCTTTATTTCCAATGATCGAATATGAGTCTAAAGGGCTACACAGATACAATTTAGGCAGGAGACCTTGATAACAAAAAATCCACATCTAAGTATACCTTCTTGTAGAATAGTGGCACCATCTCATGGAACAGCAAGAAGCAGACTTGTATAGCCTTGTCGACAATGGAAGCTGAGTATGTGCTTGTACAGTAGTTGTGCAAGAAGCTTTCCGGTTAAGAAGATCCTGAAGAATCTGAAGATTATTGAAGACAATGAGAGCCCTATTATAGTGTATTATGACAATCAACATGCAATAGCTTTTTATAAGGATCTTATATATCACAACAAAGACAAGGATATAAAAATTAAGTATAATTTTGTAAGAGATATTGTTGATAAGAAAAAGATAATTCTTGAGTATATTCCTATACGTGTTATGCTTGCAGATTCTTTTATTAAACCATTGACTAAAGAGTCATTTCAAGAACATATGAAGTCTTTGGGATTTTGAAGAATGAAACATATTGTCAAGACAATAAGATATGTGAAATACCATAATCCATTTAGTGTAAATGTCTTTATTACATTTGGATAAAATTTTGGTGAGCATATTGGCAGGTTAAGATTGGTCTACTCACATGGACAATCATGCCTATTTGTTTAGTATAAATAGAGATAAAACCATTACTTATATGACAGCTAATGAAACTATTTATAGAGACATACCTATAAGTTGGGGTTGCCTTGATTATTGTATCAAGATGAGATCATTTGTGAACTGATAATAATTAAAGTAAATACATCCACCATTTACTGAACCTGTTGGAGGGCAAATTGAATTCATGAGTTGAATTCATGATTATGCATTGGGAATATCTGGATAAAAAAATATGTACAATGTTGAAATTAAGAAAGACATGCACTCTTTATTAGTAAAGAGAAAAACATCGTTGCATGTGATTCATACCATGTGTGTTATAGCAACAATAAGGGTAGAAGGAGAATGGATCCATGCTCCTCTACTATGTGAGAAAGAAAGACAAAAGACAAGTCTCTTTTTTACTTCGTTTGGAGCCTATAGCGACTCTTAGTCCAAGGCATGCGATCCTTGACTACTTTTATTGGGCAATCCATTATATGAATGAAAGTACGAGTATAATGAAATTTTAATACAATTATACTGACAACTATTGAGTAAGAAGAGATGTAGGTTGTCGGTGAGCTTTTCGGCATCGTAGGAGTAAAGCTTGCATGTGTAGCGATAGAATGAAACACAGTTAAACTGGTGACCTAGGGTTTACCCCACCATGCGCCTGACGCATGTGTTCCTGCATGTACCTCCCTCCATATCTGTGGGGTCGACACTAGTGGGGTCATTAATGTAACGGATCTATGAAACACGGTTGCAAATGACTTGAATAAAGAAGTGATCCATAAATTGAATCTAGAACCCTTCTTTTATATCCCTCGTTAAGTCGACGGGTAAATATTCTATCAACTAATCCTTTATGTCGACTGAGTGATCTATCCATCGATAGATCCCTGATATTTCCTTATATATTCTAATTTGATCTATGTAATCCCCAAAATCAAATTGTTCCATCGACTGATCCACCTTATTCATCGACAAAACCTCTTCCCTTCCTTATTTGATTCGATCTAGTCCATTAGATCCCATAAATCAATATGTTCTGTCGACTAAACCACCTAATCCATCGACTGAACCTTGCTTTCCTTGTATGCTCTGATCTAATATGTTGGATTAACTTGATTCATTGACCGAACACTCTTTTTTGTCAATAGAACAATCTGTTTATCCATCAACTAAATCGTACTTTCCGTCAAGATAATGCCTGTAAAACAAAGTTAGAACATTTTATCCTGCAAAATAAGGTTAAAACAAATATAGTATTTACCCTGCAAAACAATGATAGAATAAATATATGCATGATAAAGACAGTTAGGACTATCTAGATCTTAACTTAGAAATCTCCTGATTTCTTTAGTTGGATCAGTGCCTAAAGTTTGTCCCTACTTGGATACAATCTTACTACACTCACTCCAAGAGCTTACCTCAACTTATTTGCCAAACATTTGGTCCTCCAGACCTATTTGGACTTTCTTTACTTAGTGTCGGATCGCCTAATCCACTAAGACTTTTCTTACAATATTAAATTAGCACAACAACAATAGTAATGCAAAATAGTATTGGGAAATCTATGCTTATGATTTACCAAAATTTGTTAGTCTGATCGACTGTGCGCGGTCAACTAGAAACCTTTCGGTTAAACTTTTTTGGAGTTAACTCCTCCAAAACATTCTGCTAGCTTCACTCACTAGGGTCTAGTTTCACTCACTAGAACTTTCACTGTCTAACTTCACTCACTAGGACGTTTATCACCTAGCTTCACTCACTAAGGCCTAGTTTCACTCACTGGGGCCTAGTTTCACTCACTAGAACTTTCCACTACCTAGTTTCACCCTACTATGACTTTCCATTTTGCTTGAAGCTCACTCCGCTAAGACTTCTCATTATCCTTGCAGTCATTCGATAAACTACACACCTGACAAGGTCAACCATGATTAAGTTCCATTAGACATATTTTCAAACAAATATCAAAACCCTGGAGGTCGATTACATCAACAATTATAAGTTAATCTTAATTTTAACATAAGTGAATATTTAGTTGTCTACTTAAAGTTCTAATCAGTGACTGCTGCTTTAGCATATAACTTATTGACTATGGATGATTCGGTCTATGGATCATATAACTAGGAAATCGACTGATTAGATTGAATAAATTCTAACTAAAAAGGAAGATTAAGATAGATTTATATCTTCGGTATTTATTCATTGGTCGACCAATTATATTTTTTATTGAGCACATAAAATGTAATTGTGAATAATTACATTGATTGAAGATATTGAATATGCTCTCAGCGTAATTGTCATTATGAGAGATTAAAGATGTTCATATTGATGTAAATGATTTAATCTAGGGTAATGCAAGATATTGATGTCTCTGCTTCATTCTATAGAGCAATTAAGTGTAACAACTTTCTTAACATTAATTGTTCAGTGTGCTTGGTGTCGCACGAACTATTTTTCATAAAGTATGAATTAAATATTCTAACATGGTCTTTATGACTAAATACTTCTATTGGTCTTTGAGGTCTGACTTGGACGAGTGAAAGATGTAAGAAATGGAACATGTGCAGTTGTTGCACACGTTGTGTTGGGAATGGGCATGATGCCCACTCCTCCTATTTCATGCTTCTATATATACGTCCAAGAAAATAATGAATTAGTGTGGTTCATTCATTGAAGAGGTTCATTTGGGATTTGGTTTTTAGAACTTGAGAGACGATTCAATTTTCATGATCATTTCTCACCGATGACAAGTTCTTCAACGCAGTGGTTCCTCATGGTGATCATCTAAGAGACAGTGATGAGTTCTTCCCCTATTTCTTCTCCAAAAGTACTGTAAGAATTGTTTTGTACATTTTTTCTTATAGCAACACATTGGTTTTCTAACCTTTCCTCATGCAAAGGGCCACTGTATTAGGGTAAATTATACCCCCGTGATTTATCTGCGTGTATCTTGTCATAGAGCCGATGATACTAAGGCGCTTGAGATGGGTGATATTACTTTTTTACTCTAATAAATCTATCAATTATTTCTACATCTTTGGTGGTTGCTCGTATTACTTTGCATAGTAGTTGTTGGTGTAGGGAGCACCATAATTGAACTTATGTTTTGATGTTGTCAAAGGTTCAAAGTTAAGTCTTGTTGTGATTTAATATGTGTTTACCAAGTGTGTAGATTGAAAGACTTGACGGGTCTAGAGGATCAAACACCAGACTGAAGTTCAGTTAGGTCAGGAGAACTAGATAATTGGCAGGAAGATCGAATAGATTAGAGAGGACCATATATTTGGCAGGAAGTCCAGTTGGGTCAAAAGGACTTGACAACTAGTTGAAGTCCAAATGGGGCATCTGACAAGAAGACCTGGTGAGTCAAATGTTGAGTCAAGTAAGTCTGCAAATAGTAATAAGGTAAGCACTAAAAGAGATAGATCTAATGAGAATGAGACACAATAGGATTATAGACACTAGTTCAACTTAAATTCATTTTAAAAATTAAAGTTGAGACTAAGACTAGATCTTGGTCGTGTTAGACATGATCTAATCCATAATTTAATTATGTGTGCTAACTCTGTTTTGTAGTTATTTTTATTATTTTGTACTAACATATTTTACAGGAGCTTTGAGCAAAAAATGGAGTTCAATAAACAATACTTGAGATGTCTTAATTGAGTGGAGGCCGCCCTTAGTGAAAGGTTGGAGGTGCCCTAGATGTATGGAGGCGCCCCGAAGAAAATAAACTTCGAGGATGAAGTTTCAGTGCCTAAAGGCACCTTGGAGCTGACTGGAGGCATCTTGGATCGGACTAAAGGCGCCTTTAGCTGATTGGAGGCATCCCAAAGTGGATAAACAACAAACTTCTCGGATCGAATGAGCTTCAATGGAGGCACCCTGGGCCATTAAAAGCACCCCCAATGTAGTATAAAAGAGGAGTTCAACCAGCACTCAAATCATCAATTTCTTACAAGCTTTCAAGCTCTTTCTATTGCGTCATACTCCTGCTACTACTCTACTACGACTTTACTACATCCAACTGCTGCAGTCAAAGTGACACCAACCTCGAGCTACAATCTTTAAGCTACTACAAGTGTTGGTAACGATTTAAAGTTGATTATTATTGTTCTTGTATAGGAAATTGTAGCTTGTTACACTTTCTTTATTTGTATTCAAGATTTGATTTTTAGTGAATTGCCCATTGGATACGTCTCAAGGGAGTGTGGACCTTGTAGTAGTAGTCGTCGAGCTATGTACAAAGTAACCAACTATGTGCGGATTCTTTTACTATTTCTTAATTTATTTTCTTCCGTTACGCACTCAATTTTCTATAAGTCTTTTAAAACCGAAAAAGAAAGTTTTTAAAATACACGTGATTTATCCCCTCCCCTCCCTCTCATCTGCATCGATCCTAAAATTGGTATTAAAGCCAAATTGCTTTGAATTTCTGCAACCACCATTCGAGCAAAATTTATTCTTATGCTTTTTTTTTCCAATTTTTTATTTTCAGATTTTTGTCTTGAGTCAGAATTGGCAAAATTACCTCTTCTAACAAATCTTTCAACTTTTTTTAATTGCTCAAAATTGGTGCAACACCACTCGAGTCATTGTCTGCTTTATTCTTTTCTTCCATACTATTAATCTAAGACCTAGTCTTGGAAACCATCTCTTTTGATATTTTTGTGTGCAAGATATTTTCAACTAAATGGCCCAAAATGAGGGATACAACATTGCTTGCCCTCCACTCTTCAACGAAGATGACTTTCAATACTAGAAGAGAAGAATGGAGGTGTACATAAAGGCCGACATCGATAAGTGGTTCAACGTTCGACGAGGATACATGACTCCAATAGATGATGCAACTGGTATGCCCCTCGACCCATAAAAGTGGAACTCAAAAATGAAGAAGGCCCAAGTTGACTCAAAGTCACTAAACACTCTCCAATGTGGGCTAATAAAGGAAGAACTCAATCAGGTTGAACCATTAGACAATTTGAGGGACCTTTGGGAAAAGTTGATTGAGCTAAATGAAGACACAAAGGACTCCAAGGTAACTAGACATGATTTGTTATTATATAAATTATTTAATATAAAAATGTAGGATGGAGAAATCGTAAGTTAATTGCACACAAGGATCAAGGACATCCTCAATGGACTCTTTCTGATCGGCCACCACTAGAAAATAGAGATATAATAAGGTATGCTCTAAACTCATTTCATCGAAGTGCACTGTATGCATTTATAGTAGATGTTTATAAAGTTTTGAGAAACCTTTCTAAATTAAAGTTAGATGAATTTTTTTATGAATTAGAACTGCATAAACAAATTAACGCAAAACAAGTTGAGAAAGATATAACTTATTTTGTAGATTCTTCTAAGGAATTTAAGACGAGAACTCGAACCAAACCTGAGCCAAAGGATGAGTCTTGACTCAGAATCAGATGAAGAAGAATAACTGATGAACATGATACGGAAGATATTCACTAGAAGGAAGAAAAACTTCACCAGGAAGAATCTACAGAAGATGATCAAGTCTACATCCAACAACGAAAAGGCGAACATCACCTGCTTTAGATGCAATAAGAAGTCACGTCAAGCACAAGTGCCCTAGTATGAAAGAAGACAAATCCAAGAAGACAAGAAGAAAAAAGGCACCCAAAGCCACCTGGAGGATTAGACACTAGGCTAAAGTCTAATTAGGTCAGGAGGACCAGATAGCTGGCATAAAGCCCAGATAAGTCAAAGAGAACCAGATATCTAGCAGGTAGTCCAGTTGTGTTAGCAGGATCTGACAACTGGCTGAAGTTCAGATGGAGCATATGACAGGAAGACCTAGTGGGTCAGACGTCAAGTTAAGTAAGTCTGCAAATGGTAACTAAGCTAAGGACTGGAGGAGAGAGATACAATGAGGACTAGTCTTAGTGGGATTGTAGGCGCTGGTCCAACTTAAATCCATTTTAAAAATCTAAGTTAAGACCAAAACTAGATCTTGGTCGTGTTAGACATAATCTAATTCATAATTTTATTATGTGTGTTAACTCTATTTTGCAGGTACTTTTAATATTTTAGGCTAACATATTTTATAGGAGTTTGGAGCAAAAAATGGAGTCCATATGAATAATACTCGAGGCGCCTCAGTTGAGTGGAAGTGAAAGGTTGGAGGCGCCCTAGATGGATGGAGGCGTCCCAAAATAGATAAACATCGAGGATGAAGTTTCAGTGCTTGAAGGCACGTCGGAGCTGACTGGAAATGCCTCAGATCGGACTAGAGGCGCCACTAAGTGGAAAAACAACAAACTTCTCGGTCATTGGAAGCACCCCAATGCAATGTAAAAGAGGAGTTGAACCAGTACTCAAATCATCAATTTCTTACCTGCTTTCAAGATCTTTCTGCTACGTCATACTCTTGTTACTGCTCCACTACAACTTTGCTACGTCCAACTGCTATAGTCAGAGCGACACCAAACCTCTACTATAAGTGTTAGTAATGATTTAAAGTTGATTATTATTGTTCTGGCATAAGATAAGAAAGTGTAGCTTATCACACTTTCTTTATTTATATTCGAGGTTTAATTTTTAGTGAATTATCCATCAGATATGTCCTAAGGGGACGTGGGCCTTGGAGTAATAATTGAGAGCTACGAACCAAGTAACATACTGTGTGCTAATTCTTTTGCTCTTTCTTAATTTATTTTCTTCGGCTACGCACTCGATTTTCAATAAGTTTTTAAAAATAAAAAAAGATAGTTTTGATCCTACAGTAGTAATCGTTGGGCTACGAACCAAGGAACTGACTATGTGCTATTTCTTTTGCTCTTTCTTAATTTATTTTCTTCTACTACGCATTCGATTTTCGATAAGTTTTTTAAAATCGAAAACCATAGTTTCGATCCTACGGTCGTTTCTGTTCTTCATCGCCTTCTTGAATCTTGTTTTAGGTTGTTGTGTCAAACATGCTAACTCAAGGACCTAGTGAAGATTAATGATAATAATGAAAAACAATCTCGAATTGATTTCAATCAATTGAGATTTATTATATTTGGCATCACAATCAAAATTTTCATGAATCAAATAATAAAAACAAAACTTCCATATCTATTTATATTTTTTACTATACTTATAATTGTATGTTATATTTAATTTTTCTATTATTTTAGTAAATAACAGATGAAAGAATTATTTTCTATTCCATTTAATTTCTCTATCTATTAGTTTCAACAAAGATGACATAACCTAGACCCTCTAGGCCGAGGAGCTTCAAGATCACCTTAACAAGGTGGGTGCACAACTAATCTCTCATAACATTTTGCTGAAGTTGGGGATCCTAAATTCATGGTTGAATTGTTCGTATTGCTCCTCGCTCTTCGTCTCCTAATTACATGGGCAGTATCTCTAAATCCTCATTTTCACAAGAATTCTTATATCACAAGCTTAAACAACTCATTTGATTCAAACAACCCAACGAATTCATTCAGATGCCATCACAAACTCTATTGGTTCATTAGCATCTCCTTATTTCCACATTCCATAAGAATGCAACATCAACAAGAAAGACGTAGTTTAAGCACTGTCCAAAAGACCGGCATTTTGATAACATTCAACGCTATCAATGAGGCTCTCCTTCATTGTTCTATATCTCAACCCCAACTTCTCCAGCTTCTCTGAACGCAGTGTGTAACTCGTTGCTTCTGTGAATCTGCATGATGTTCAACAAATCCAGATTCATAAAAGTCGAAACAAAGCAAGTTCTTCGAAATGATTCTGAATTGCAGTAGTTTTACGTCACTCACTTTTCAAGATATTTGTAGTTTGGGTATAAGCTCCTCAGCTCATGTACCAACTCAGAGAGTTTCATTTTATGAGGTCCACAGATATATCGCCCTGACGCTTCTGGTTTCTCATAGACCAGAAATAGTGCATCAGCTACGTCCCGAACATCTACAAAATAGTATGATGTGTCTTCCAAGCAGCTGAATGTACCTGCAACATGGTGATGAGGAGAATATGGGATCAGACCAAGTGCGATATCTTCAAGGGTTCTAATAATGCAAAAGAAAAGTATAGATGATAGACCTTTCAGAATATGGATGACAAACAAACTGCTAGGATTCACAGTGGGTTGTAGCAACGGTCCGATAACATAACCTGGACAAACAGTCACAACATCAAGTCCATGCTTCTCGGCATAGTTCACTGCCTCACGCTCTGCCAGTGTTTTTGAAAGACCGTACCAATTCTATAAATACAAAGTAATCAATGATTAAATAAGTGTCTCTTGTCAAACATACCAAAACCTAATGTGTTTCATGTTGAATATAATTATCTCTATTCGGTGGACTTATTTATAAGTTAAATATGTGAATACTATTATCAGCATATGAATGATAATAGATATTCAGTATATGTATGGATTTATAGTCCTGTATCTATTATTATCTATAGGCTAATAATAGCATTATATAATGTGTTGATCCCTAGAGAATTAGGGCATCTTTGAGACGTCTCTTTGTTCCCCATTGACGAAGAGGATTCGGCGCCGTCAATCCTAACTCCTCCGGAGGTCAACCTTCTTCTTCCGTATGATTGTTGGATCGACGAGCTCCACACGAAGAATAATAACAATTTCCCTGCATTTAGGTTCTTTGTAATTACAGTATTTACTTTCTTATGTCATGTTCTCGATGAAACGAAGATCCATGCATATATGTTTTTATTTTTTCTATTCGAATTCTTATTTTGATTGTCTAGAATTCATACGGCTTTGGTTTTACGAGAACTATCATTTCAATCAAACATGCTAAAATTTTACCAATATTGGACATCATCTACCTCAGTTTTCCGGCAATATTCAGCATCGGACCATGCACCCTCGTCCAAGATCTTATCGCTTACATCTGGACTCAGTCCGAGTGCAAAAAATGATGAAACCACTACCACTCGCTTAACTTTTGCTTCAGAGCATGCCTTGAGGACATTCAAAGTGCCTGTAACAGCAGGCTCAATGATCTCTGTCTGCACCACAGCAAAAGAGCTTCAGATATCACACGATGGTAGCAAATACTGCATAACTAAAGCATTTCATATGATTGCATGCTTGAGATACTTGCCTCCGGATTAGGCACTCTGCCATAAGGGACAGGGCTGGCAACATGGAACACCCCTTCACATCCTGCAATCGCAGAGGCAACAGACTCGTAGTCGAGCACATCGGCCTTAAACAACTGAAGGTTCTCTGTAGCTGCGGGGTGCAGTTCTTTTAGATGGGCATTCTTGCGATCACCTGCAGAAAAGATTTAACAAAGGGGTAAATTTTAAGTTTCTCCAAGCAAAAGGAAGAAGAAGAAGAAGATATTTTGATGGGATTTTGGGAAACTTCAAAACTAATCCATCGACCTAATGGAGAGACTATAAAAATCCGACCTTTGCAGGCGATTGAGCAAGAGGCAGAGAGTTGGACTTACTCGCCGGGTCTCGGACGGTGCCGTGGACGATGTATCCCTTGGAGAGCAGCAGCTTCACCAGCCAGGAGGCGATGAAGCCTC
>JBBMJZ010413096.1:11830611-11852577 GCA_037833815.1 Zingiber zerumbet
CACAGCCGGCCCAGAATATTATTCCAGTGCGCGTCTGCAGACCCTCGACCCCCCGACCATTGATGCAAAGAGCCAACCTCGACTAGATCGAGGTGGAGTAGGAGAGAGAGAGAAAAAAAGAGAGTAGGAGGTTGTGATTCGAGTTGTTACCATCCTTCCATGAACGAAGACCCGCCGCTCTTCTGCTGGGGCGGCGGCTGCCCGTACGGAGGCGGGTACCCAGCCGGAGGGTAACCCTGCGAAGGCGGGTACCCAGCCGGAGGATAACCCTGCGGAGGCGGATAACCGGCCGGAGGATAGCCAGGCGGTGGGTAGGCATCCTTTTCGTACCCTAGAGAAACACGATCATCGAATCTTAAAGAAGAAGAAAAGAGGGGAAAGAATATATATTGTCCCGATCGTTGCGGGGAACTCCGGCGATGACTCACCCTGAGCAGGAGGAACGCCGATCGGCGGTTGCTGCTGGTTGTAGTAACTCATCCTCTTTGCGAATCAAAGTCTCCGGCGAAGCTCAGTGGCCAGACGATATCGAAGCGATCGAGCAATAGGTGACCGTTTAAATAGAAGAAAAGAACGTGGCTAACCTTCCAGGGGAGGTTCCATCATAGGATCCGCTCAAACAATTTCCTCTTCTTCAGTCTTAAATTGCCAATCTAAACTGTCAATTCTGTAGGCTCCGTTGATCCTAGCGGTACAAGCACTGAGATCACTAGCCAGTTCCGAAAGCCACTCGGAGAGGATCCCAAGTCTACGTTTACGCGCTTTGAAATTACGCGTTTTGACGTCGTGAATCGTGCCGGACAAAAGGGGGGCGTTTGACTTAGCGAGGAAGAAAGAGGAAATGGACGGTCCTGATACGAGGGAGGGTGGGATTTGATGAAGTCCTGGATAAATACGCTGAACGCCAGTCTTGCCACGTCGGCCGTCCCTCTCGTGCTTACAGAGAGGGCCGGGCTTAAGGTAACCCCTCCTATTTGAAATTCGAATTCGTTAAGCATTTATTATTTTTTTAATTCAGATATGAAACTCTATCCTAATTTTTTAAGACAATTTACCCAACAGCTTACTTACATATTTAAATTTACTAAAAGACCTATGTTGCAACTATTTATCAAAGGATATATCTCTTTAAATGTAATTCTTATTTCATTCTCTTGGCAATCCGACTTTTTCTATCTTTTGTTTTTTCTTTACCATTTTTTTCTATCTTCACTCCTCTTTTTTACAGGCATGCAGAATATATGAATAACATTATATAAGATTTAGTCAATTTTTTAATATCATTTTAATACATTTAAAGAAGTCAAAATAAACAATGGATAACATATTTAAATTCCTTTCAATCTCAGAAATTCACTAGAACTGAAATGAGTGCAATCGGAGCTCTCTCTAGGTCCATTAGTGGATTTCAGTCAAAACACACTGATGGACCTAGAGAGCTCCGATTGCACTCATTTCAGTTCCTATGGATTTATGAGGTTTCAAGGAGTTCAAATATGATATCTGATATGGTGCGTGTTAGGGGGGCCCAAGGAGAGGGCTGGTCAGTCAGGAGTTAAGAATACGTGGCAGTCGGAGGTCGGGGGGACGTGGCAGTCAGAGGTCAAGAATATGTGACAGTCATAGGTCAAGGAGACGTGACAGTCAGAGGTCAAGAATACGTGGCAGTCGGAGGTTAGAGGGACGTGACAGTCAGAGGTCAAGAATACGTGGCAGTCAGAGGTCAAGGGGACGTGACAGTCAGAGGTCAAGAATACGTGATAGTCAGAAGTCAAGGAGACGTGGCAGTTATAAGTCAAGGGGGCGTGGCAGTTAAAAGTTAAAAGGACATGGCAGTCATAAGTCTAAGGGATGGGGAGGTCAAAAGTTAAACAGGGTCGAGAAGGGCAAGGCCGGAAGGATTCAAGTCAGAACAGGACCGGATAAACCGGATGGATCAGGAGCAGGTCAGAAACAACATAGCCGAAGGAAGGTTGAGCCAAACAAGGTCGGGTAAGCTATACAGGTCTGGAGATACAGGTCAGGAACGACAGATCTGTACGGATACAGATCGAGGTCTACAGGCCTACGCTCGAAGGCCAGGATATACAGAACAAAAGATACAGGTCGGAAACCGCAGAGCTGTGCGGATACAACTCTAGTTCTACAGGCCTACGCTCGAAGGCCGGGATATACAGGTCAGGAGATACAGGTCGGGAACGACAGAGCTGTATGGATACATCTCAAACTCTACAGGCCTACGCTCGAAGGCCAGGATATACAGAACAGGAGATACAGGTCGGGAACGACAGAGCTATATGGATACAGCTCAAGTTCTACAGGCCTACGCTTGAAGGCCAAGATATACAGGGCAGAAGATACAGGTTGGGAACGGCAGAGCTGTACGAATACAGCTCTAGTTCTACAGGCCTACGCTCGAAGGTCGAGATATACAGATCAGGAGATATAGGTCGGGAACAGCAGAGCTGTAAGGATACAGCTCAAGATCTACAGGCCTACACTCAAAGGTCAGGATATATAGAACAGAAGATACAGGTCGGGAACGGCAGAGCTGTACGGATACAACTCTAGTTCTACATGCCTACGCTCAAAGGTCGGGATATACATGTCAGGAGATACAAGTTGGGAACGGCAGAACTGTACGGATACAACTCAAGTTTTACAGGCCTACGTTCGAAGGCCAGGATATACAGGGCAGAAGATACAGGTCGAGAACGGCAAAGCTATATGAATACAACTCTAGTTCTACAAGCCTACGTTCGAAGGCCGGAATATACAGGTCAGGAGATACAGGTCGGGAACGGCCAGGCTGTATGGATACAGCCCGAGATCTACAAGCCTACGTAAGAAGGCCAGGATGCACAGGTCGGGATATATAGGGTTGTACGGATACAACTAAGATCTACAGGCCCACGAGCGAAGGTCGGGATGTACAGGTCAGGACGGTAAGGCAGATCGGATAAAAGTTAAGGTCAGGCAAGGTATGCAGAGCGGATACAGGTTAAGGCGAGACAATGCAAGGTATTCAGGTCAGGAAAGACAGGGCAGATCTGACACAAGCTCAGGTCAGACAAGGCGAGACATACAGGTCGGGAACGACAGGGCAGGGTGGCTACTGGACGAGGCAGAGCAAGAGCAGGAACGACATAACGAGATGGAATCAAGCCAGAACTATACCAGATAAGCTGTACAGGTCATGAATGGGTCAAGATAGGTAACGCTAGACGACAATCAAGCCAAGGAATCGTAACCACTCGTCAAAGAATAATCACCACCTGTCAAGGAATATGCTAACGGTCTAGGGCTCATTGTCCTCCGATTCCTCTGCTAGCCTATAAGGAGAAGCCACGTGTCAACCACCGCCAGACAAAGCCTGACACCCGACATTCCCTGACATTCGCCAGACTCCAGAAACACACACAATGGTATAAAAAGGGAGGTTTCGTCCCTACGCAGATACACTCACTCGTCCATTCTCACCAGTCTTTCACTTTTCATACTTTCTCTTACATTCCGGGGAAAAGTACCTGATTTGAGCGTTGGAGGGCCTAACCCGGGACTTTTTCCCTGGTTTCCGGCCTCTAACGTTAGGTGGGCTCGTCTGAGTGTGCGCATGATCTGCAGCTTCGTTAGCCGCCCGTGTGGAGTCTTTCCGTGCATTTAGGCGACTTTCCGTCAATACCAGCGACAGTGCGACCACCTCCGTCCAATTCAGCTTCCGGACGAAATCAATATCTATTATTTATTTCGTCTTTTCATAAATGTTAATATGTAAAATGGAAGAATCGTCAAAAAGGCTCACACTGTAAAAAAGAGAAGAGAGAGAAAAATGATAGAGAAAAGAAAAACGGTAGAAAAAGTCAGATTGTTAAGAGGATAAAATGGGAATTGCACTTGAAAATGTACACCTTTTGATAAATAGTAAAGTAACATATATCTTTTAGTAAATTTAAAATTTTAGGTGCGTTGTTTGATAAATTACCGAATTTTTAATACTAATTTGAAAGATGGATGATTCGATCTCATAAATCAGTCACCAGTTAAATTTTTCAAAAGTGCGTATAAACTCTAATGAATAGTATAAAATATCAACCGAGTCTAATATCACAGTTATTTCATGATGGTAGTTAAGACATTAAGTGCATAGATCTTAGAGTTAAAATTCGGTATATCTGACAATACTTCCTTCGTACCTTATCACCCGCACTAATAGCTAGTACCATTTATGATTTACTTCTTCTGTATTATATTAAAAATAAATTAATAAGATAATAAACAGCGAACGAATAGTCATTTGTGACACAATTAATTCAAATACCACGTATATTTAATATACCATGTGAAAAAAAAATCAAACCTTCAGTATGCCACCCTGCCTTTATCATTCTATTATTTTTTAAAACACTTTATTACTACATTAAGCATTCATTATTTTTTTTTTGTCATATAACCTAAGTATTTAATAGATCCACTAATTCTAAAGGTCACTTAAGCATTAATCCGAATATCCTTTTCTTAATATTCAATTTACCACCGTCTCGGGAAATCAAAAAGCAGACTTGAATTGATGATTCTATAAGTACTCAATATTAATTTTAAGACAACCAACCATTTTATATTAGGCTCTATATTATTCAAGTCTTATTTAGAAACTTAAGAAATCGAACAAAAGACATGACAAACGAAAATGATAATATGGAAATTGAGTCAATGGACTCGGTACATCTAAAGGACGAGAAGTTATGGAAAATTACACCGTTTGAGCTAGAAGGATATGCACAGTGCTTCTGAGAGATAAAAAGTAGGAGCAAAAACATGCTTGAGAAGAAAGTCGAAGTTGGGTTTGAGTGAGTTCAACTCTGGAAAGCCAGAGCATCACAATCGCAAAGAAAATCAACTAAGGAGATAATTTGCCTCAGGAAAGACACCTCTAATGGCGTGTAAGGCGCATTCTATAAATAGTGTCGAATCCACCTTCCAACCCGTTGAAGGCGCCTTTAGATAACCATTGACCGAAGATAAAGTTTTATCTTCCGCGATAAAACTTGTATGATTGAAGACGGCTTAAATCCAATTGAAGGCGTTTTCCAACTTCGGATAGAGTTTTCAGGGGTTTTAAAAAGATCATTGGAGCTATGAAATAGATAACACCTTCTGTATTAACTTTCCTAGTGATTTATGAATTGTCAACATATGTAAGAAGTTTCTCCGCCTTCAACGAAGGAATTCTTTAGTGAGCTTTTCAACGCATTGGATTAACAACCACCTACGTTGTAACCAAGTAAAACTCTGGTCTTTTACCTACTCTTTTACATTGTTATTTCTTTTATGTTAATTGATTTTGCTTAATTTGTGTATCCTTGCTAAGCAAAAGCAAAAGATAATTTTTAACTCTGATCACATGCTATTCACCCCTCTCTAGCTAGTCGTACCGGGACCAACAAGTGGTATCATAGCCCAAATGTTTCAGAAGGACTAATCGCTGACCAAAACAAACAAGACGATAGTCGGACCGAGTATCTACTTGCCGAAATTCGAAGGAGAATTCGTGACTTGGAAAAGGAAGATGGAGGTATTTTCCATAACTGAATTTGATTTACTTTTAATAATGAAATATGACTTTGTAGTACCTAAGGATCTGCAAGGAGCCGACAAGAAGAATATCAGTAGACGAAAAAGGAACAAGTCGACTTCGTGGCAAACGGCAAGACAGAATTTCATCTGCTGAACATCTTACCACCACAAGAAGTCAACCAAATTTGAGCCTACAAAGGCCTCTAGAAAAAATTCTTGTAACTGCACGAAGGGACCTCGGAGGCGAAACTCACGAGACAGCACCTGCTTCGGAACCAACTCAGTAACCTTCGGATAGAAGAAGGTGAAACATTCACACATCTACACTTGAGGATCAAAGAACTCATCACCGGACTCATAAATCTCGCGAAAAGGTAACAAATCGTGATTAGTTAAGGTACACTTTAAATGCATTTCCTAAAACGTCTGAGTGGACATCTATAGTCGACTTGTTTTACATCTATAAAGATCTCAAAGTTAGTTCATTAGAAAATTTATTTTCCACTTTTAAATTTCACGAATCAAGATGTGTAGGCTTACGAAACAAAGAAGAAAAGACAGCTCACAATCTAACGTTGAATGCTAACCAGGAAGGCAAACCAGATTCAGACATGTCACTTAACAAAGACGAAGCTACATTTATGCTAAGAAAATTCAGTAAATTTTTTAAGTTTAACAAGTTATTGGCCAAGAAAACTTCACAAAGCAAACGAAAAGTATAATGCTATAGCTGCCAAGAAGAAGGGCGCCTCAAGGACAAATTGCCCAAAACTAAAGGACAAAGGCAAGGAAAAAAGATCGATCCAGAAAAAACACAAAAACTAAAGGCGACATGGAATGAAACGTCGTCATTAGAGTTAGAGATTAAAGTCTACACTGGACTTGCGTTGATGGCAAGTCACCAAGAAGACGATGAAGTAAGTTCATCCGAAATGAGCATCGAGAACATAAATAAAGGGGGAGCAACGTCAGAGGGAACCAGCAATACAGGGGGAGCATCACATAAGGAGATCAACAAGTTAAGTCAGGTACGAACTTAGCCTCCTAATAAACTATACAAGTTTATAAAACTACTTTCGAACAATTCTTGTAAATTAGAAATTAAAAATAACTTTAGCAAAATCTTGTCGATCAGAAGATTCCAACAAGATAAAAATTAAAAATAAAAATATAAAAAAATCAAATAGAAAATTTTGAAAAGAATCAATTTTAAATTTTTTAGGAATTATTAAGGACTAACTTGGTATTATAGATTCAATAAGGGTTAAATCAGAAGAGTAATAAAAAAATATATACCAAATAATTTTTTGATTAATTTAGTAGGTAAAAATCTATATTGGGTTCTAAAATCATGTTTAGGTTAAATTTTTATGCATATTCTAATTTTATTTGCTTTAATATTTTCATTATACACTTAAAATTGTCTAACTTTTTCAATTAATTTTTTCGATTTCTTTCTATTCGAAATTAATTAAATATTAATTTTTCCGTGAAAAGTGATTTTATTACTTAACTATAGAAAGCAATTTGAAATTTTTTTATCAATATATTATTTTTATAATTTTTTAACAAAAATAATATCTTTAAAATTAAAATTATTTTACATAGTTATTTTTTGAAAATTTTATTTTTCTATGATAAAATATAATATTTTTTGTCAAATAAAATATTTTTTTTTTAATTTTTTTTATCGTTATTGAATTTTCTATGAATTGTTTACCAAAATATTAATTTTTTATATTAAAAATTCTCACAAAGTCAATTTTTAAAAAATTATTTTTTTTAAGATATAATTTATCTTTTACATACTAATAAAAAGTTATACGAATTTTTAAGATCAAAATCTATTTATTAAGCATTTGTTTTTAAAAAATATATTTTTCTATAGAAAATAATTTATTACTATTTATATTAATTTATTTTATTCGTGAAAGTTTTATCACTATTTTAAATAAGAATATTTAATGTATAAAAAATTTCAAAATTTTCCAATGATTAAAAATAATTTTAAAAATTTTTCATCTAAAACTGGGTTTTAAATCATAAAAATTCAATTTTTTTCGAAAAAATAATGTTTAAAATTTGTCTAAGTGTTAGTCACTATTTCTGTAACTCTTAAAATTTTTACCTCTATTTTTAATATGACCAAATAGAAAAGATATTTGATTATAAGTCTTGGGGAGGTATATTTTTTACATATTAATTATTTTAATATTACATATTTATTAATTACATTTTATGTTTATTAATTACCATTATTTTACTGTTATGTTATTGTTCTTTTTAACCCTAACTTAACTTGGATTGTTCACATAAAAAATGAGAGATTGTAAATACCCCGTGTTAATTTTGATGTGATCAACCAAGTCAAGTTAGATTCTGAGTTATTTGATGTCTTGCGTCTGAGTGTGCAGGGACTTAGGAACGCACGAAGTCGAGCGAAAGACGCGGCGGATGAGAAGGATGGCACGAGAATCGAGTCGACGTGCTCGTTGCATTGGAGGAATAAGAAGCTGTGGAAGAGTACTTCGGTGGAGCGAGAAGGACGCGTGCAGCGCTTCCGGGGGACGATAAGCTGGGGCGGAAGCCTACTCGAAGAGAAAGTCAGAGTTAGGTTCAGATGAACTCAACTCTAGAAGGCCGAAGCATCACCCATGCAAAGAAGATTAGCTAAGGAGCTTATTGTCTCAAGGAAGGCGTTTTCCATGAACAATGTCAAAGGCGTCTTCCAGCCTGTTGAAGGCGCCTTCAGATGACTGTTGGTCGAACATAAAGTTTTATCTTTGGCGACAAAATTTGTCTGATTTAAGGCATCTTGAACCCAATTGAAGGCTCCTTCCAACTTCGAATAGAGTTTTTCAGGAGCTATAAAAATACCCCTGAAGTTAGGAAATAGATAACAACTTTTGTATTAATTTTCCTATTCATTTCTGAGCTGTCAATGTGTGTAAAAGGTTTCTCCGCTTTCAATGAATAAGTTCTTTAGGTAGCTTTTCAACGTATTAGATTAACAACAACCTAAATTGAAACTAAGTAAAACTCCGACCTTTTACCTACTCTTTTAAGTTATTATTTCTTTTATGTTAATTGTTTTTGCTTAATTTGTACATCCTTACTAAGCAAAGCAAGAGATTTTTTTTTAACATTGATCACATGCTATTCACTTCCCTTAGCTAGTCGCACTAGGACCAACAAATTCAAATATCACAAGTTTTTAGTTTTCTATCCCGTAGCATTTTGTCTCCTATAATTAAAAAATAATATTTAACCTCTTTGAAAATAAAGTCAAATGTGAGAAATCTTATAAAAGACAATTGTGCCCTTAAATTTTTTTTTTTATCACTTTTCAATAATAACCTCGAGAGGAAAAAAAATCACATTGAATTGACCATTATATGGTTCGATAAAAACTCTCATAAAATTCATACATGTACTAACATAAAGAACAGAAAATAGTAACTCTGAAAGGGATAATCAGTTAAAAACGCATTCCACTACCCTCACTAAATGAAAAAAAAAGAGGCAGAATTCTAAATTGATGAACCAAAATCAAATGTAGATGGAATAGAGTTCATCATTAAAAATCTCGTCCTCATCGTCAAATGTGGCATACAATGAATAAAAGACAATTGCGTCATTGTCTTTTTTTATTATTTTTCGATAATAAACTCAAGAGGGAGAAAACACATTGAATTGACCATTATATCCTTCAGTAAAGCTCTCAAAAAATTCATACATGCATATGTATAAACAACAGAAAATCAACAACTCTGAAAGCGATAATTAGCAAAAATTTATACTACCACCCTCACCAAACCAAAAAAAAACCAGAATTCTAAATTGATGAACCAAAATTACTCCTACTTCACTGTACGCCACATTTGACGATGAAGAGGAGATTTTTAATGATGAACTTTATCCCATCTTTATTTGATTTTGATTCATCAAATTTGAATTCTATTTTTTTTATTTGGTGAGAGTGGTAAAATAAGTTTTTGGCTGGTTATATTTTTTAGAGTTGTTGTTTTTCTATTTTTTATACTAGTGCATATATGAATTTTATGAGGATTTAAACCGAAGAATGTAATGTCAATTTCATGTGATTTCTCCCTTTTTTTAAGTTATTATTGAAAAATGATAAAAAAAAAATAAAGACAATTATCTTTTTATAAGATTTCACTTTTGGTCAAAAGGAGGTTAAATGTTATTTTTTAAATATAAGGGAGCAAAATACTATTTGATAAAAAAAATATGGGGTTAAAGGTATTTTAGTTTTTTTTTTAATTTGTTCAAAAAACTTCTCCCACCTTTTACCATCACACCATTACTCTTTGAGAGTTTATTTACTCGTTTTTGTTAGTTGACATCAAATATCCGACAATTGAAGGGGGATGTTGATGTAGATTGGATGAATCAATAGACTTAGTATCCATCAACCCATTGAAATTGCTTAGCTACCTAAAATTGACTGCATCAGAATTCAACTAGTTCAACCGATCGAAATGTCTCGCTGGGCCGCGCCGTGTCTCTGCCCCAGTCCCGACGATGCTTCGTCTTTTCCTCCCCTTCTTTACTGCACTGCTCCCCACTGACCTCATCACATGCTCTCTCTCTCATTCACTTGTCAATTCTTCCTCCCTCCCATCCATCATCCATCCGCCAGCAAGCTAGCGGCCACTGGGTGGAAGACGAACGAGGGAGGGAGACAGAGCGTTTTACTTTGAATGCCCAAAGTTAAAGAAGGCATCTCTTGACCTTTTAACCTACTGCCCTTTCCGCAGCGCGTAGCGTGTGAGTGAGCCATGGCAAGTGAGGGTTTGGCTGACAGGGACACGAAACCTAACCCAGCCTGAGCCATAAAAGGAAGGGTTTGGCTGCAAGCTCTCCGCCTTCGATCAGCCCTCAGCCTCTGTTTCCCAGTCTGGGCATAAGGACATCACACAAAGCACCAACCCCTGAAAGCTGTCAGCGTCTAGCATAATTCGGCCCCGAACAGATGCCCAAGAAGAAAAGGAAAGGTCGCCTGCTACTGTTAAGGATCGGCTTTGTCCATGTTCCTGCTTAAAGCGAAGGCTAACACAAAGGGAGAGGGAAAAAAAAAAATGTGCGCGCGAATGACAAGTCAAACAGCTGGAGTCTATTTCCCTCCCCTGTCAAATCAATTCATTTGGGTTCCGCTATTTTGCTGTCCCGTGGCGCGGTCGGAGTACGGGATCCCGTGGGGTGGTCGAATCTGGATGGTCCGGATTTGCCACGGGGAAATCTGATGAGGCGCCTACCTTACCGGGAATTAGGAAGCAAAAGAGAAAGATTGCGACCGACATTGCCACCTATTTTTCAATAAACAATTAACGACGACGGATACATTCCGACGGAGAGCAGTTTATTACGATAAATAGAGAAGGACAAGAAATAAATTAAACGAAAAAAAAAAGTCGCAGCTATTTAATTACCCCAGAGGAAGGGATTAATCGAGGCGGCCGCTCTCCGTTACAATATATCTTACCGGTATTGACTAACGGGGTTCTTCATGGACGCAGGTGCTCAAGATCTCTGTACAGGTATCGCCGAGCCGGCGGCGCTTGGGCGGCGGTTCAGGGTGGAGCGCGGCGGAGTCGCAGCTGCTGCTGCAGCCGCCGCCGGCGGCAGCGTCAAGGATGGCGACGGGGCTCACGGATGAAAGCCCTGCCGGCGAGTCCTCAGTGGCGGGACGGGATGGTGGGTTGGGCTTCGACCGGGATGCAAACCGACACGTGTCTGTCACATAGCCTTCCATGAGCTGGCGACACCGGCTCACCATTTCCTGCTCTCGAAAGGAGTAAATGCAGGAATTTTCTTTTAGAACAAAGTGTGAAAAAAGGCGATAGTTTATTTATTTATTTTTATTTTATTGTCAGTGTTCATTTACTGTCCGAATTGACCAACGAAAAGTAAGCAGGAATCCGCGCCAAATTCGATGTCCGATCACCGCCAGTAATATTCATCCCCCGCTCTGTTGTTTACAGATCTAATTATATTTAAAATTTTCTAATTAAGTATTTGGTTAAATAATAAATTTAGTGGCATTATTTTGCCCCGCTTATTATTTAATTTTTAAGGGAAAAGGCAATACGCGAGTGCGTTATTCTCACTGGCGGTGACGGGAACCGGACTCTTAAGAGTTAAGAGACAAAAATATACCTTGTTCGCCCAATCGTCGGAACGACTTAACAAATCACCGCCGTTCGCGGCGGAGCCATCGGTCGCCTCGTTGGCTGCGCAGAGCACGGCGGCCACAGCGATCTCCGACGGCCGGAAGCTTAGAAAATCCACCACTGCCAAAGTAGGGCCCCGTTAATGTTGCACTCGTATTGATGGATAAAAAGGGATTTTTGCTCAGCTTGTATATACCGCTAAGGGTGGAGAGGACTAGGTCGGCGGCGCGGGAGAGAAGGGGAGATGCGGCGGAGAGGTGAGGAAAGAAATCGAAGGGGGTGATGGCACGCATCCGCCATCCGGCGGCGGCCATGAGGAGTAGCTCCATGCGGCGGACGGTGCAGGGGTCGAACACGTAGCCGGGGTCCAGGATCTGCAGATCAAGCAGCGGCGGCACGTGCACCTCCTCCATCTTCGCTGCCACCGACAAGCACGCCACCGATATGAGTTGCATCGGCCAACCTGCGCCGCCGCCGCTCCCTTTCTCCACCGCCTTATATTTTCAAATCCAGCCAGATCGATCGACGTGTCGGTCAACAATTAAGCGAAAAGGCTGCCGATTGACCGAACGGATTGCGATTAATGGAACTCACCGGAAGCGAATGCGAGGAGAGGAAGCGATCGAGGTAGGTGACGGAGAGGTACGCCGTCACCGCCCGGAATCGGTAGAACTCATTCACCTACACACACCGATTTAATAAACCAACCCGCATTTTTCAATAAATGGTTAGTACGGAGGAGGAGAGCGCGTGCCTTGCGGATCCACTTGACGGCGTCGCTGCGGGCGGCGGCGAAGAGGGAGCATGCGGCGAAGTGGGCGCCGCCGGGAGAAGGTTGGCCGGCCTCAGCGGCGAGTAGGGACGCTAGTCCAGCGCCGTCCGCCAGCGCCGCAACGAAGGCGCGGCAGCGCGGGGCCCACTCTTCATCCTCGAGAGCAGCGGAGACGTCCCAGGAGGCCAAGTCGCCGGCGTCCTCGAGGCAGAAGAGGTTGGACGTGGCGGAGAGGAGCTCTGGCGTGGATACCATTCGTCAGGTGCGTTTCCCGTCGCGGGGAAACGCGAATCCGAGCATGAAACACGACCCTGAGAAACGGAAAAGGATGGTGCAGTCTCTCTCTCTCTATGCCTCCTCGGCCTCAATCTCTCCCTTGTCCGGTAGAGAGAGAGAGAGAGACAAGTGACTGACGGATTCACTTATAGAGAAGAGATACAGTGCAAACTTCCTTTTTAATCGGAAAAAATAATGTCACAATTTAGTAAATTCTTAATATATATAATAGCATATCTTTGTCCTAAACAAATAAACAATTACTTTATAAATTTTTGACATTTTTAAATTCACAATTTAATTTTAAAAAAAAATAAAAAGAAAAGTAAAAGGAAAATGATTTATTTATTTATTTATGGGACATTGCATGGTCAAAGGAAGAGGTGCGTTTGGAAGGTGTGATTTTAGGCATGTGCTCGTCTAAATTGGGCCCATGATGGTAAGCTTTAAACGACGTGCGTAATTAGGGTTTAGGGAAAGTGTGGGGGATGGCATTGACTATTGAGAGCGGGGCAAAGCTGTCAATTTGCATCCAACGATTAAGTTTTTGATTTTAATATCATCGTGTCATTTAATTTTGATTATTTGATTAAAAAATATTGTTGGAATATAATTATTTTATTTTGCAATAAGCAAAAGCCTTAATTGATTGATGAGATCGGTGGGCGACAGCTTCATGAGCAAATTTGGAGCCTACGGCTGGGACAACTCCAACATTTTACTAAGCACTTAAAATATGAATTATACTTTAAAATTTGTCAAAGGATGCACATGTAATCGATTGTGACAATGGAATAAAGTCAAATATGGTCAAAATCTTCCTTTAAAAAAAGTTCAAATCAGTGTTCTAATAGGTTAAAAATAAAGTCAAGTTTGAGTTAATAATGCAGGCCCCTTTTAGGGAAACAATTAAACTTAAGGGTTCATAGAAGGACTTGGTCAAGAGTAACTCTTGCATTATTATTATTTTTTGGAAAATCAATAGGAGCCGTTGTTTTTTATCAAATCATCAAGATGCCCTACTTTGATTTTTCATAAAAAGAAAAAGATAGTATAAGTGACAAGGTAATAATAGTACCAATCAATTAGAGCATCGGAGTAAATTCCTTGTAAGGACATTTGTCACCCCTAGAATAATCGAGTTGAATTATCATATCATAAATTTACATAATTTAGTAAGAGTCGAATCTCATGAAAGATTAATTAATTATCTTTTCAATTGATGGTTAGCTTTAGTTTCTTGATATATTCCCTTCTAATAGTGTGAGGTAGTTATATGGAAACTGTTAAGATGATGGATTTCACAGTTTTTAGAATAGTAAGGGCATATACCTGATTAATTTTAGAAGGTCTGATTATGATTAATCAATCATTTGGTAAATTTTTAGATTTACCTTGATAGATAATGGAAAATTTTTATGAAATCATATTGTTATTCGATTAAAAGAGCTGAATATATGGATTATAAAAAAAAATCCTCATTGTTCATGTGTGTCATATACCATTACTCAATTACCCTAAACTCTTCGATATTGTACAATATTATTTTCATTATTTTCTTTTACGACTCAAGTACATTTTGTAGCATATGCATCATAAATGTTAGGTGAGTATATTGAATTCATATTATGGTATCTATATTTTAGTAGCTATTACAATATATACAGTAGGTAAATAAGATTGAATTAGTAATTATAAAATCTTAACTATTAAAATGTAAAATATTTCTAAACAAATTAATTATTCAATGTAACAATTATAATTTTATAATTGTTATAACTAGTTGTATCTACTTGTAATTTATACGAGATTTGGATAAAATATAATAATGAGAAATAATATTGAATAGTACTGAAACGGTGAGGGTTTGGGATTAGCCCTCTCCTACCGTCGCCCCCGATTTGTCGGAAACGGTAAGGAAGCCTGCCCTTCTCCAGCGGCGGGGTGAACACTGATCCCTTGCTCTCCCTACTCAAGTAGTGCGGCCAATCGGCGATTGGATTTGACTACGGCGGCGACGGTTTGGGATTAGCTCCTCTTCCGCAGGCAGTGGCAGGTATTTGTCCATCTTTGCTTATTATCCGTATAAGTTATATAAATATCAATCTACAATCTGCGAACAGTTCAGAATGTTATATACCTGAAATCATTTCTATTGTGACCTCATGTCTTATGGTTCTTGATGATCGCTACTTAGTTCTTGCATCTTTTGTTAGCTTCATGCATGGTCTCAATCAACCTGGTGGATTTTAAGAGAGGGATTTCATGATTGACTTCTTCCTAAAAGCATAAAAAAATTGTTCTTTAGCAATGGTCTTTGGTAGAGATATCTTGGTTATTCAAGAGAAATGTTTTTGGAATTAACTTCCTAACAATTTGTCGGCACACAAACATTCAACCATGAAAGGGATGTGGATTGTCTTAATTTGATTATACTTTGAGATTTTGTGGGAGACCACAATTACTCAATCATTCAATCAAGTGTTCTCGTTGGTCGAATCAGCTTCTCAGCCATATTGAGGCTGACAGAATAGAACCCTCAAGCCATGAACATCAGCGTTAGCAGGAAGGATCTCACTGATAAAATGGGAGAGCCAAAGAAGCAGAGAACTAATAATTAATGGAGATAAAAAAGTGTTGTATTGCTCCTCTTAGAAAGGGAGATTCAACTGAAAAACTTATAGTTTAATTGATCATAATCAAATTGATCTGAACAATGACATCATAAATCTAATTTATATTTTTTTATAAGTACCTAGTGTTCATGATGATTGTAAATTAGAAAATGCTGCAGAAAATGACACATGATTCTGCAGGATACATGGACATGTTATCCTGATTTAAAATATGAAAAAAAAAGTACAGTTCGTATTTATGGATATTTACACACTTATATTCGATATTGAGCTAAATAAAAAACATAATGAAAAAAAATGAAAAATATAAAGTAGATTATGTTTTTCCTCTCATCTCATTTGTGTGTCAACTCAACAAAGAGGAAGAGGAGGTGAGTTAAAAGCAATAGCAACTGTGTCCTAGTTCATGTCAATTTATGGGCCTTCATAACGACTGTTAAAAGGTACATTGGATCTGAAATTTTGATCAGTTTCTCAGTTCTGATACCTAACCATCGCCTCTGCCTCCATTTCCCATGCTCTCCCTGTGCCCTCCTCTGCTGCTTCGACGATGACAGCTCTCACCGGAAGAATTTCCCTGATATTTTTTCCCTTCAATTGTATGATTTATATTTTGATCAAGGTATGCTTGTTGTTTCTGTTTTGAACTTTTTACAGATCTTAGAATTGCCATGTGAGGAAATGGCTCAGATTTGGATAGAATATGATTCTTATTTTTTAGTTCTGTTTTTGTTTCTTTGTAGATCTTGTAAATGATGAAAACATCAGTTTCTGTTGGATCTTGTATGAGATGTAGTTTCCATGATGTGGTCCCACTAGTTTTATTGTATTGTTGAACCATGCTCGTCTCATTTATTATATGGAACTATTTCAGATTTGCTACTGTCTTTTTAGATCTTGTAGTTCTCTTTTGTAGAATTCCTTTTGTCTTGGCTAAGAACAGGTAGTATCTATCCTGCAGTACTCAAATTGATACTCTTCATGGCCGAATCTACCATGCAAAGCACTTGATCCTTCAGTTAAATCAGTTTGTGTTTACTCTTAGAAAGATAGTGTTCAAATATGCTATCAATCCGTTAGTTGGTGTTGGTTTTTTTACCTTATCATTCTCGATTAAAATATCTTGTCCTTGCGTTAAATGCTGAAATCCTCTCTTGCAGTTAGTTGGATGTTCAAAGTACCTTGCTCGATTTATATTTTCTACACTCCAGTTGATTCTAACTATTACAATATTGTTTTCTTTGTGCTGTTCTATGGGAAAAAGCATTAGATAATTCGTTTTTCTCATATAACATTGTAGTTGGTGAAATGCTATAGTTGATTGACTGCATCTCTTTCAAATGTCTTCTACATGACTTAAACTCAACAAGCTCACAGATTTTCAAGAAGTAAATTATACAAGATTTGTAGCAATGCCTACACAAAAGATAGAGACTGGTCACCAGGATGTCGTCCACGATGTGCAGATGGATTACTATGGCAGGCGTTTGCCAACGGCATCATCGGATGCTACCATCAAAGTTATCGGTGTGAGTGGCTCTTCGCATCAGCGCCTTGCGATTGAGTGGCCGGGCTGGCAAGTGGCATGGCCGCATGGGCTCATCCAAAATTTGGTTCCTTGATCGCATCTTGTGGCTATGATAGCCAAGTGATCATATGGAAGATAATGGAAGGACGGCAGCAAAGCCGATGAGTGGACCAGGCGCATGTCTTCACGGAGCACAAGAGCTCCATTAACTCCATTGCATGGGGTCCTCATGAGCTAGGTCTCTTCTTGGCTTGTGGATCCTCAGATGGGAACACCACCGTCTTCACTGCACGAACCGACGGTGGCTGGGATACCACGAGGATCGATCAGGTGTGATAAGGGGTAATCAACGAATGTCGTGTGTAGCTAAAAAGGTCAATAATCTTACTAGGGTGGCAGACAACAGTTAAGAAAGTTGGGCTGTTGACTTCCCGCTTCCGGCTCTCAACTCTCAACCCTCGACCCTTGACTCGATTTTTAGACTCCTAGCTAAACTGTAACAACCTCAACTATCAAGAGTTAAATCAACAAACTGTTATTCATAGGGAGCATGGACAACGCAACCATTATCATGGTGGATTGACGGAAAACACAGTTATTCACTTTGAAATAAATGACATGTAATGGTTATTTATTTTCAAGAACGTGGTAATGTTTACAAGAAATGAGAAGAATATGGCGAACAGTCCTGATCCTATAAGAGGTAGTCGGTCCTTATGAGAAGATGTATGTGAACATCATTCTGACAAACCTCCTAATACTGTTGATCTTCTTCTTCACTCTACCAAAACTCTAACTTGAGCGTTGGAGTAACGTCACCAGGGAACTCCCTGCTGTCCCTCTAACCTCTTGTCCTTGGCCGTCTCTCCTACACATGCCTTCACAGATCTCCTTACGGTCTTCATATAGTTTAGCAATTGACAGTCAAGTCTAAATTGATGCCTACTCATCAAAACCTCAACGTACAATCTTTGAGGCGTTCCCTACCTAGGCCTACATTTCCACTATGAGAAGAATCTTTGAGATCTTTAGGGAAACTCCCTGTCGTAGTCCCTCAAAGGAAAAGGTGCGCGTGTCAAGTAAAGTATAGGACTCTAGGGGTCCTCCATTCTCGTAAAATATTCTTCGAGATGAACTATCAAGATATTTTTGAGCACTGTAAATTGGAGAGTATAATGATGCTACTGGCCTCGAGGACCGCATTTATAAATTTGAAAACGTCTCTCTACTACATCAATATACATATGAGGGCAAATGTCAAATTTTCCAATGACTCTATCTGGCTCGGCGCAAAGATAGTTTAATCATTTTCCTACATCTTTCATTCAATATTTCGAAGACTTTAAAGCGATGTTCATGCTTTTGCCACTAATTAGAGATATCAAAAAACTCCAAATGATTTGTTCTCAGTCCAGTAAAAGCCCAAAGAACCTTTAAAAGAATACATGTAGATGTTCAATCGGGTAACCATGGATGTACCTTTGATTACTCCTGAGGTGAAAGGTTAATGCCCTAGACTCTAGACTTCCGAGCCATAAGAGAGTACGCTTTCGCGCTATATTACAGACTCCTGAGCTATTCAACCAGGTTGTAAGTGAGCATGCTTTTGCCTTAATATCTAGACTCCTAAGCCATTTAGACATGTTATAAGTAAACATGCTCTCACGCCAATGTTCCAGACTCTTGAGTCGTTCGCCTAAGTTATAACCGTGTTTGCCCACGCATCCAAGTATTAGATTGTTAAGCCACCCGACTGAATTATTCCTCTTGGCTTAATTATAAAAACGAGCGCTTACGCATCTGAGTTCTTGATCTTCATGTCATTGGACATTTTTTATAAAATGGCGTTCACTCAAAGCTCATCTTATAAGCTAAAATACTTTGACAACAGAAAGTGTGAGAATACACAAAAACTAGGTATGACATAATAGTTGGTAATACGTGTTTACACTTTAATTTTATATCCTCCCTTCAAAAGGCTCAGCAAATAAAAAGGGCTACATATATGATCCTGTCGGGAATTTGAGAAGACGGAACTGTCGAAATGACGTGGCTAGAATGTTGACCAAGTCATCATGACCCGGGGGGTATGCTAAGCTGCCTTCTATGCTAACCAAGTCGTTAGAAATCCTTTGGTCAGCGCTACCTATAGACAACGATCGGGTTGCCCCGATCCCCCCGATCCCTGACACCCCGATGCTCGAGGCATGCCCTAATAATATATAAGAACAAGCCAAATGAATAGTGGAATAATGAAGTGAATAAAGGATGAGTATAATGGCGTACCCTGGTCCGGGGGCGCCCTTGGGTAGACCGGTGAACTGGTCATGACTCTGATCGAGTTGTCGTGGCCCTAAAGGGTAGATGAATGTGAACCAGCTGAGGAGTCGGATCTAAGGGTGACGGCACGGAGTCAGGTGTAGCATGGATCCAAAAAGAGATATGTAGGTCGAAATATGACAACGACACTTAGGCCGGAATACCACAGTGGCTCGCAGGCCGAAACACGGTACGCAGGCCGGTAATACCAGTAGCTCACAATCATAATAGTGGTGCGAAGAGCAAAACACAGCAGCTTGATAGCCAACACATAGTAATGGTCAGATCTGCGCCGAAAGCGGCGGCCGCGACTATAGAGGTGTCGGCTATAGCGGTGTCAGGAGGAAATAAGGCTGCCGACAATGGCTGTAGACGTCGGAAAAGGGGAGGCAACCCTTGGCTGCTGGCATGTTCAGGGAGAGGGAAAGGCGGCGCGGTGGCGTCGGAGTGGAGAGCGGGGCTGTGATGCGCGGCGCTTGCCGACGAGAGGAGAGCAAGAGGGAAGAAGGGTTGGCGTCAGAGGCGATGCGTGGGTTGTCTGGGCTTGGTGGGCAGCAATTGCCGGAGGTGTCGAGGTCCGGCGGAAAAGGGGCTTCCGTTAGAAAAGGGGAGGCCTCCTCCAATAGATCCGGCCAGCAACGAGTGAGGATCCAACGAGCAAGGAGGGTGTCACCAACGTACGCCAGGCCTCGTGCGTGAGAGCGAGTGGCTACTGGCAATGGGTGCAGTCGGTGTCGGAGTCAACAAAGGCGGCGTTAGCTAAAAGGAAAAAACCCCCAGTCCCCTCCCCTCGGTGGCGGCGGACTTTTGCCAAGAAGAAAACACCCCTCTTTCAATGCAATGAACAGTAGCCAATAAACACCAAAACCCTTCGCCTGTGAAAAGACCAAAATGCCCCTCTTCTTCTCCCTAATTCTCTTTGGGCCCCATAATATATCTGCATCACAAGCCTCCCCTTCAAGTCTAGTCGAAGGAAGCGTGAGTCTGACTGACTAGATAGTATGTTACAAAGGCTAAATCGCTCCCAGTACAAAGTCAGATCATTAGGTTCGTCATGTAATGTCAAGCCCGTATCTATGACGATGCCAATCGAACAACAGAAGCGGTGTCGAACAAGTGACAGGAGCGATGCTGATCGAATAACGATAGCGATGATGAGCGAGCGGTAAAAAACAACACTGCTCGAGTGGCGAATGAGACAGGTACCTACAGAGCATTGAGCGAGGCAAGTGTTGGCCGAATCGCGAGCGCCTAGCATAGCGGTGAGAAAAACAAGTGCCAAGCGAGTGCCAAGCAGGCAACCGAGTGAATACCAAGTGATGTCGAGCATACAAATGCTAAACAGGCGATCGGGCAACTGCCAAGTTGGCGACCGAACGGATGCAGAGAGGATGCAAAGCAAATGACTGGTCTGCTGCTGCGCACATGTGGATCCCATGAATCGAACAAGCACATAGCCCGTGAGATCAAAGGCGCGAAGAAGCAAAAGTCGTGGTCCGAGCGGGCGTAGAGCCTAAGAACTAAACGGGAGCATAGCCCGTGAGATCGAAGATACACGAAAGCGAAAGTTGTGAGTCAAGCAGGCGTAGAGCCCAACAATTGAATGGGAGCGTAGCCCGTGAAATCGAAGGCACACGAAAGTGAAAGTTGTGAGTCGAGCGGGCGTAGAACCCGTGAGATACGCTGGTCTGAGACTAGTAGAGACACTCTTGTCCGAGACCTGTGGAGATAGCTTTACCCCGAATGAGGGAGATAAATACCTCAATAAGCTGGTACAAGACTAGTAGCGACTACTCGACCCCGAACGGGGGAGATAAATACCTCAATAAGCTAATTCAAGACTAGTGGCGACTACTCAACCTCAAACGGGAGAGATAAATACCTCAATAAGCTGGTTCGAGACCATTGGCGATTACTTGACCCCGAACGGGGGAGATAAGGAATCTAATATGCTGGTCCGAGACCAGTGAAGATCGCTCGACCTCAAACGGATGAGATAAAGGATCCGATAAGCTGGTCCGAGACTAGTGAAGATCGCTCGACCCCGAACGAGAGAGATAAAGGACCTGATAAGCTGGTTCGAGACCAGTGAAGACCACTCGACTCTGAACGGGGAAAATAAGGAATCTGCTATGCTGGTTCGAGACCAGTGAAGACCGCTTGATCCTAAACGGATGAGATAAATGATCTGATATGCTGGTCCCAGACCAGTGAAGGTCGCTCGCCCAAACGGGGAAGATAAAGGATCCGATAAGCTGGTCCGAGACCAGTGAAGACCGTGTTGGAGCAATCCCAATGGTCCATTCGACCATGTGTTTTGGTGTTTAGGCAAAGAGTTTAAGTTAGGTTGCCCTTGTATTTGATATGTGTATGTGAGTGTGCAGGTTTGCAGGATACATATATGACTCAGCTTGATAACTTCGGGTTCGGTGAAGGATGGAGCATCCGAGGGACCGTAGACAAGGCATCAAGGACAAGTGCCGAAGGAAGCGACTTCGAGTAGGGATGGCAATGGCCGGGACAAGGACGGGTTTGCCATCCCCATCCCCGCCCTCGAATTTCATCCCCGCTCTCATCCCCACTTTTTCGGATTCAGGGATTCCCCGAACCCAAACCAACGGGGATCAAATCCCCATTCCTACTCCCTCCCTACTTCCATCCCCAAAT
>JBBMJZ010413096.1:11932964-11952252 GCA_037833815.1 Zingiber zerumbet
GTTACTGCCAAACCATTTTTCAAAATTAAAAAGATATCGAAATTAGTTTTGAAATATACCTCTATTTTCTTTTTCTAGTGGGCGAAGTCTCCCTCGAACTTAGGCAGGTGGATACTTGTTCCGGCTATCATCTTATGTGCTTCAGTCGTTGGTTAGTCCTTCTGAAGTAGTTGAGCTCTGATACCAATTGTAGGTCTCATGCGATCGGCAAGAGGGGGTGAATTATCCTATACAATAAAAATTAAGTATAACTTTCTTAAACTATTAGGCTTAAATAATTATGCACTTAATAAAAGATAATAGAATTAAAAAGAGTACGAGATAAATAATTTTACTTGTGATTTTAAAGCAGAGGTGGAATTTTCACTCTTCGTAAATAAATGCTGGAGGTAAAAATTTTTGTGCTCTTCGTGAATTTTAAATCTGGATGCATAGGAAATCCCAATATCTAATCCGGGAGGTATTTATTTATTTATTTATTAATCAATCGAGATGAATAATAATACTCTAATGTAAATGGTTAAAATAAAAGATAATGCGTATAGAATAGTTGAGTTGATTACCATTTATAAAACTGAGTAAGACCGTCTACGATCCATAATATCATATTTGATATAGTTTCCATACTAAAATGATATAATTTTAACGTCAAATATTATTTTAGCCCTAATCCATTCATACCATATCATACCAAAAAAAATATTCTTTAGAATATTTTATTTTTTATTTATAATTTAATTATCAACCTACATTTAAGTTTATTAATATGTTTATATGATAATTATTATATTTAAAATTAATATTTCATTAATATTTGATCGGTTAATTTCTTTTAAAATTCAACCTCCAACTAATATATATAAAAAATTATGTTTTTATTTTTAATATTTTATTGTATTTTTTTATGAAATTAGTGATATAATTTATAAATATATTTATAATTAAAATATATTAAATAAATTAAAAATAACAATTTCAATAAATCAAATCTTTACAAATATACCTAATAAATTTTAAATATGCCACTAAGTACACTTAATTTAAATTTATAATAAATAATAATTACATTTAAATATTAATATGTAAAAAAAATAATTACAAATTAATTACATTTAATTTTATTAATTATATAATAAAATAAAAAACTAAAAACCTCTCCCACACCAAATATAGTGATGTGAATAGTGCAACACTAAAGATGATATTGCAGTATTCACATCACCATATTTGGTGTGGAGTTTAATGTATGGATTGAAGTAATTTGGTATTAATTCCACATTACTTATTTACTTGTAACGATTCGGATGAATTCCTTCTGCGCTGTTTGATCCTTTTTTTCATAGATATGCTTGGATTATTAGTCTACTTGGAAAATATGTTTGATTGTTCTTTTACTTGTGTTATGCAGAGAAGGGGTAATTTCATGGTAAAGTTGTTCGTGCTTCTTTATTTGGAGTTGGGCTCTTGAAGCTTTGGTTATTGGAGTGGTAGCTCTACTAGTGTTTGGTCCCAAAGGCCTTGCTGAGGTAAGCTCCTTCTTTGGACAGTAATTAGTTGAATCAGTTTAGTTGATTATGTTCATCTGGTTTGTAGATTAAAAATTTGGCAGAAATAGATAGGTGTCAGGCTAAGCGTTGCTCCTATACATTGTTCTCTGTAAGAATTGATATACCACTACAACTTGTAGGGGTACCTGTTCTTGCAGGTTCTGATAGAGAGAAGGTGCTTTTTGATCCAATACAACAAATATTTTGCTCGCTATTAGTTTATTGAATCTATTGATCATTTGTTTTTATGCGACATATCAACAGAGACACAGTCATATGAATGTAATTTGCAAATTGATTTGATCCCTAAATTCCAAATGCACTAAAAGGATAACTGAGAGATACATATAACTTATTGTTAGTTAACTTTTGCTCATGTCATTACCTTCATCAAATACCTCACTGTCATCAACATAGCATTTGTTCAATACTAGGTTTTTTTTTACTTTGGTCATTACTCTACTCGGTATTTTCCTTCACATACGTAGATGATTTGATTCTTTATTATTTATTCAGATGTCAGTGCTAGCTTCCAGTTTGTTGGCTTAGTTATTTGCCAGCTTCCTTGGATACTTCTTGACCAAATCCCTACCTTGCAGGTAGCACGTAATTTGGGGAAGACTTTGCGTGCTTTCCAGCCAACTATTAGGGAGCTTCAGGTTAATTTTGTTTGCACATTATCCATGAGAAATTGCTGTCGGAAACCAGTGAGTTACTTCCAACTAACCTGGAATTGTCATTCAATTGTTCTCATGCTACAGGAAGTGCCTAAAGACTTCAAGAGCACCCTTGAGAAGGAGATTGGAATTGATGAAGTTGTCTCTCCTAGGAATTACATCAACAAATCTGCCTTACACGCTGATGAAAAACAAGAAACTGTGGTAGATCCAAGTAAGTGATGTAAAAGTTTAGGTCTGATAATCATGAATGTTAAGTCTGCAATGGAGAACAAAATAGGGATGAAGAGAATGTAGTAAGAGAAGATAGAAGACAAATAAGAGAGTAGAGGGCAAAGATAAAAAGAGACAATAAAATGAGATAATACGGGCATCCAAAGGCAACCAATAAATTCTATAATCAAACAAATTCAATCTATTAAAATAGAAAAAGCATAATGAAGAGGGAAACTAAAGACCATATTAGTCAAAGTGAAAATGATTAATGTGAATACTGCTAACAATATAGCCTTGTATAAATCTCAATATAGAAATTATATTGTTGTAGCCATTCTATTCTGGCAGTGGATTATTGTTTTTTGTTTTTGAATTTTGTTTTATCCACTCATTTCGATAGACTAGCATATCGGTGTTGTTACCGTACGCAGAGGGCAAAGAAGAACAGCATCTGGCTGCCTCTGATGCCATATCTAAAGGTATCACATCTCAAGTAGGAGAACAAACATCTGAAGAGCAAGCACAAGGTTAGGCATCTCATGCCCTTGATGATTTGATTATTCACACTTTTGAATGACATAACTTGATAAACAGAAACCACTTCAGAAACTTTAGCTGCAATGACAACTGAAACAAGCATTGCCAAATCGGATGCGGACACACAATCTTCGGAGAAGTCGGATAACCAGAGATGAAGCTGATGCATGAGTAATACCCCAATGGAAAAAGATGAGCATAGGAAATTGATGCAAGACAAACAATCTATAACTTACTGTCTTGCTAAACATGCCACCTACTGAAGTTTTGTAGTCAGATTTCTTTGTCAATGTTCCTGTTTCATAATTCTTCAAAAATTCATAAAATGATTGCGAAATTTACTTTATTTATTCTCGTTAATACTCCTTACTCTGGTGCAATCAAATATTTTATATTGACGCTATGTTTTCTATATGGTAAATAGTTGGAATTAACAGTGATTGATGTAGATGATGTTGAAGGTGATGATGTGCTTATTTTAGAGGCCGCCATGAAGTTCACAAATGCTCAAATGCTGCCTAATATAACTCAGAACTCAGTTGCTAAATAACTCTGATGGTAGTCTAATTTATCAAATCAAACACTTATATTAATTTTTTTATTAAAATATTTGTGCCCCTTCTTTATTTTTCCCTATGTTATCTATAAATTATTTTCAATGCATTTAAAATGTATATTTTAGAGTTTATTAGAATAATGCATTAACATAAGCGTTCATCTAAGCGAGATGAAGTTTGAAGTAAGTTGGCTGTAAAATATGAAAAAGAATATTCACATACAATTTAAAATAAGTTAAGATATATTTGGATAAATCATTGATATATTACAAATTAATAAGTTTGATTAAGATGACACAAGGGTCAGGATGGCCGAGTGGTCTAAGGCGCCAGACTCAAGTTCTGGTTCTCGTGAGAGAGCGTGGGTTCAAATCCCACTTCTGACAAATTATTTTTTTTATTTTAAAATAGAAAATCAAAAGGAAAAAGGATTTTTCTTAAAATAGTTCGTTTTTTATTTATATAATCTCTTTTAGTACGTCATGATTATGGGACACATAATATTACGATAAGAATTTAAAACAAAATAATACTTTAGTTTGGCCAATGAGAATTTAAATTTATTTTTTGAAAAATATTTTCTTTTTTCAAAGAGGTTAATCATTAATTTATTTACGTCATTAATTATCATCTTTCTCTTGAGATGAGAGAACAACTCCACACACTCTAAAAAAGAGTAAATCATAAGAGTTTATTGAACCTTAGTCGAGCAACCTTCCTCAACACGAGATAATTTACGCTCGTCAAATGTCGAATTATGCCTCTTTGGTGACAAATCCAACCCTAACACCAACTCGACTACATCCGCGGGGACTAGAATCTTCATCTTCAATCGTTGAGACCGTTTGGGCTTGGCTACTACAGCATGTCTATTTGTGTGTCCCATAACAGGCTCAAACTTCAGTCGAGCATTGAATAGATTTGATATCGAGCAGCCCCTATCGAAGGAGAGAAAGATCAAGAACAGAGACACATGGAAACAAATGCCCATAAACACTTTTATCAAATCAGTGAATTGTCTTTTTAAGAAACAATTTAAATTTAGTGGCCTTCATACACTATCAATTCACTATTTATCGATCACAAATGATCACCAAAACTACATTCATCTCTACTAAGTAGATGTTCAAAAGGTCGAGGCCATGCCTTTCCAACAAAAGCAAACTGTGATCGGACAGTCAAGTTACGAGAATGTACCAGCTTTCCGAGATAAGTCTACTTCTTCGATACACGCTGTGGCAGCCGTATCGACATTGAGCATCATAACAGTGAATAAGACAGCAGAAGATGAATCTAGTTACCCCTGACATACATAAAAACAGCAATTTGTCACAGGACACATTTCAAAGCCAAATACAAAGGCTTTTGATCAACATATTTATCGGCGAAGGAACACATGCGCCTTCACGATAGAACAGCACCCTGACAGCATTACTACATCGACTATACACGAGTCTTATAGCGTTAATTCATTTTAAAGGCCAGACATATCGCCTCGGCTCTGGTTCTGCTAGCCTAACCGTCATTTAGGGCATTGATGTTTCTATCTCTCTTGCTTGAATAAATACAAGTGCACATATACACAGGCTCTGGAAAATTCTTATTTTAAGATGCCTATCTTTTATTTACATCAGCAGGTCGCAGAAGCATCTCTTATACTGAGAAAGATGAGTTGAGCAGTAGCCTCATTATCTGTACAGACGCGCTGCAGTTTCACGTCTCACGATCAACGTGACGACACTCCAATGTGCCTTTCTGTAAAAGAAAGAACACAAGTTTAGTGCAAATTTCATGAAAACTTGTAGTGGGCAAAGGCTTTGGAGTACAGATGCATTACCTCCTGTGGCAATAAGCTTCTCAACACGGGCAACTATATGCTTTCCATATGTGTACTTCTTCAAGGGATTCAAGTGAACCTTGATGCGCGAAAGGATGTGTTCACGATTTCGATCATCACATGTCTCGAGAACCTTTTGTACCACATAGTTGCCAAATTGGTCTTTCATCATAGCCTGCAATGTGAATTAGAAAACCAAAACCCATTGTAGAGGAGTCAACTCAAATTATGAAAAGAAAAATCTAAACAACTTGAAAATCATACACAATAAAAGCTTCTGCTGTTTAATGTTTTCATCAGCCAAGAGTGGTTCAATTATCAATATGGTATGGTAGAGTATCAATTAAATGATCAGTGTGGTCAAAACAACAAAGATGCCTACGGGAATTTGAATCTGATAGTTGCAAAATTTATCGACACACGAACCCCTTCACATAATCTGAGCAAAACCACATGAATAAGTCGCAAGCCAAAACCTCTATTGGATCACAATCCTCCTCAAACATTCAGCACAATTCTACAAGTATAGTAACAATGCTAATAGAAAAAAGTTCTTAAAATAAAAACATTTTCAAGGGAGGAGGAGGATGCCCAAGGGAAAAAAAAACTTCATATAAAGCTTCAACTAAGTTGGAATTTGTAATGTTTTTACAAGGTACTAAAAGCCATGAGTGGCAATATCAGTAGAACATTCAGATATTCTAAATATTGGCTGATCTGAATAGGTTAAAAAAAAAGGAAAAAAAAAAAAAGAACAAAATAATTATTAATAATTAATCAAAACTTAAAATTACTAAATAATAAATAAGTTAGAATTATGTTTATTAGTTATTTTATTAATCCTATTAACTTAAGTTTAATTAAATATTAACTAACTTAATACATATTAAACAATAATTCAAATTTAAAACTATTAAATAATAATTTCAAGTAACTAATGATACCTTCACTAGGGATTAGAGTTAGAACATAAAGTCATAGATTAGTGTGAAAACTAAAGTTGTGAGTCACAACTCTGATGCATGTTGGGGCAGAGAAGATGTCCTCATCTTCCTCGTGATTCGAGGACACTTGAAGCATGAGAAGAAGAGGGTGAGAATATCTTCCTCCTCGAGAATGCCTGAGACAGAAATTGACTTCGATGCAATCTGCCTCTAGCTTTGTGCCTTTGCATGGCACCTTCCTCTTGAGAAGTTCTAAAGTTCTAAAAAGAAGAGACGGAGAGGGTACCACATTCTTTCTCGAGAATGCCTGAGAACATGCGCTAATGCTGACACATCCACCTCTAGCCTATCCAACTTTGCACAACACTGAAAATGGAGAAATCAGCCAAATTGAGCATTCCACTCTAATTCAGCCTCTTTTCCCCCAAATTTCATCCTATTACCGATTAATAATATCCAACTTTGTGGTAGTTTGACCTCAATTAGTCCAGCTTTTGTTACTCAGAGGGGTGTTCAATTTCTCGGACAAAATCGGATCGGCATCAACCAATCCCGATCCAACTTGCCAACCCGAATCAGTATTGAGCAATTCCACCAACTATGCTAGACGCAATATGTCCAATCCTTCATGCATGATTCCAAAAAAGGGTGCTTCATCTAACTCTTAAGTTTATTACCTCCGAAACATTTCTAAATATGCTCTTCACAGTAGTTATTTGCCTTTAACCACATCATATTGATAGTCTTCAGTCACAAAGCAAAAAATTCAGACACAACCTTTCATAATGCAGTCCAGCAAGGTGAAGCAAATGTGATTTGAAGCAAATGGGAATTACTAGTAATATCAGGGTGGGTGGTTCAGGTATTCGCCAATAATTCGCAGATACGTCGAAATTGACTTGAGTGTGTCTACAGTTCAAGCATGTTATGGTGTCTCCCCTGCACCTTCTGAGTTTGGCTAGGAGGGAGACACCTAAGCCCATACTTGCAAGATGCCTTAATTGACTTTCCTCCCTATACTAGAGTACAATCAGAATTATTAAATGTCAAATTATGAATATAATTCCTTCGAACTTAATCAGCTTTCCAAAGTGAATCACTAATGCTGGAAATAATAAGTGGAAATAAGCTACCTGCAGAGGTTCATTTTCATCTGTCGAACCAAGCATCTCGCTTATTAGGAGTTGGCGTTCCTCAGCAGTGCCATAAGCCAAGCACTTCTCAATGACATTAGATGCATATTTCTGTTGGCTCATTTTAACAATCTGTCCAGCAAGTTTGCTAATGATGACGGAACGCTCTTCAGGTTTACCATGCCTCAGAACATGCTAATGATAATTAAAATGAGTTAGCTTATAGTGAAACAAAAATCTGAAGATCCAAACTAAAATGATACCTTACGGAAGCAAGCATGCATATGAACAACTTCACCATACAAGCAAAGGATGCTAAAGAGGTGCAATAATGTGAAGGGAATCAAAACATAGAATCCACTTCAAATAATGTAAGCCATGCGTAGGACAAGCATAAATACATCGTGACTCATTTACAAGGAAGGTTCTCAAATCACAAAACCTGAGCAGATAAATAAATGCAAGAATACAAAAAAATAAAACATTGATGAATTACCAACAAACAATATATAAGTGGCAGCAAATCCACAAGGCTAAAGTCTTTCACAACTGAACATTTCAAACTGACAAAGGTTATTAGTCAAGCATGATGTACTATCCCAATGGTCAAAACATATTTTACCTATTTTTTTGTCTCTTTTTGTGTACATTACAGTAATATAACAAGAACAACACCAAATATGCAAATTGTAGGAGTAATGTCTAATGTACAAATTAACATAAGATAAGTCAACTTTTGGCAATGTATGATAGTCCTTTGGAGCTATTCTGACAAACCAAAAATGGAACAGCTACTAGATAGGTGAATAAGGAATACAACACATACTTATTTCTAGGTATAGATTCTAACATTGCCTAATAACAGATGCCAATAACATGCAACATATCTCAAGGATGAAAGCACATATTTATTGTTAAAGAATGAAGAAGACATTTTCCCATGTCTTCAATTTCCTTGATGCTCAATTCAAGTCCCAATATTTCTGCAAAACATCCAATTTAGAATATGCAAACACACCTCCAAAGTAATAGCACCTAAAGAATTTCTGAGCAATCGAGGGCATCATGTTAACACTGCATATTTGCTTAGATGCAATCTAACAAACAAAAAAATCTAATGTTCAAATGTAGATTTTCACCTTATCACTCGATGTTTACTCAATCACTATACCCAAAGGGACATTACTTTTGCCAAGGAATGTAATGAAAAGCAAGCAATGTAAGCATTCTACAAAAACATGTTCATGTTAATATGTCAAACAGATCTAGCTAATAAGATAACCTACTTGGATAACATAATTCCCATATTGGTCCTGTGCCAAATCGCAAACAGACTGCATGATCTCATCCATCATAATGCTTTGAGTTTCTGGATCATTACAGTACTCCAGCACTCTCTGCATAATTAATAATACATATATACAAGTGAAATCAGGATACACTTCTGAGTAAATAGTTTCTTAATATTATTTTCCAACAACTGCCACTTATAAAATAACCAAAAATAATTATGTTGAAACCTGTATAACCCGACATCCATATGGATGGGTAGACAGTGCTAGAACATGCCCATAGAAAGATTCAATGATGAATTGTATCATCTCCTGAGGAACACATTCAATACACTTCTGGATTACATGGTTTCCATTCTGATCACGAACACATTTCATTATATGTCCATCAAGCTCTAGTACCATTTCAGTCTTTTGAGCAACATCAACCACTTCTAACGCCTGCATAGTAGCAAGTCAAGCTTCCCAAGAGGCAAGAGCAAGATTTATTTTATTTTTTTCAAAACAAGGAAATTAAATACTTGATATTTGTAAACCAACAATAATCAACAGTTCAACACCAATCAGATCTAATATTCCTTATTTAAAGCACTAAAATGATGGGGAACCTGGAAAAGAGTAACATAGGATATGCACTGCATCAAACTTACCAGCTATGCATCACAAAAAACAGCTCAAATCCACTATTCTGTCTTATCTAGTAAAATGACCAAAGAAAGTACAAAGTTGGTCTTTGGCTCAACCAAAATATTTAGAATTCCAATTTTAACATAGAAACCATAATGACAATGTCATGCAACGCAATCAACTCAGAAACTCATTGATTTCAACCATAAAAAAGAGACTCTAATGAGGTCCAAGCTGCTAGGAACCTTTTTTTTCTTTATTTGGTGTATCACAGTGACTAACCAATTCCTAAATTAAAAAAGTGTGATACTTTTTATTGTGGGATTCACCATGGGTATTTCTGTGCACGTATTTTTTATTGAATTTCCATTAATAGCTGTCATTTTGACAACTTGTGCATTTCAAAGTGTCAGATGGCAAATAGAATGTGCAAGTTGATTGCATAAGAGTGGATACATATTCACAGCGTATGTGAAAGCTCAAGATATGTGGACTCGAATGAGTACCTAATAAGGGTATGAATCCATGCTCTACATAGCTATTTCTATAAACTATGATACATGATGATTGTGATCAATGAGATGTTTTTCTCTGACATGGCAGGTGTGTGTTAAATATCTGACAGTGGTGAAGGTTGATGAAGAATCAGAGTATGAGAGGTATGAGTTCCATGTTTTGTATGCTTACTTGACACAGTTACTTCAATACCTTTTTGTGACTCAACATGTATGTGATGGATATCTGACTATGGGAAAGGTGGACGAAGAATCTGAGTGTGTAGGTAGCAGCTCAAGATTTTCTATGCTTTGGTTCAGTTACTTTTATACCTTTTTTCTTTGTGAGTCAGGCTCAATAACTTCTATACTTGTTCACAGGTCATAAAAGAATATGCAATGTTTAAAGAATAAATCATTTTGAAAAGTTGTTTGGCCTGATTGTTGTGATATGCAAATTCATGGGGCAATGCATATGGAGGTCAAATTAAATTTTGAATTTGCCACAATGCTACTTATACTATGTGAAGAGTGCAAATCCTCTTACATATAAATATTTTAAATGTTGCTTAGATCCAGCAAAATGGCCACTTCCCAACCAAAAAAAAAGTATCTCCTAGATCAAATGCTCGCCAAGGCCTAGAGAAGGCACTTTCCCGAGGCATGCCTAACTTAAGACACTTAGGGGTAGCTACCCTTAAGTTACACATAATTGATAAGCACCTACTACCTTGTATCACTCGACTTGCATAGAATCTTCAAAGTATAAGCAGCATAAACCTTTAATTTGTGAGTCATGTATCATGCAGTGGACTGTAATCAAATCGGTGTTTGCTTGTAAGCCCATATTTAACCACTGCTATAAGCTTGATATTTCAGCTAGAGACTCCCATCCCAAATCCCAATAGTATATACTAGATGGTATCAGTATGGATCAATAATTTATCAAGATGCTTATAAGTCTAAATTTGTAATTTATACTGATGCTAATACCATATTAGCATCCACTTGGTGCTGGCTAGCATCCAGCTAATTTAATCTAGAACACATTGACTTATCCATATAAGTGATCTTCAATTACAAATATTACATTGTCGAATAAAGTTAGACAAACCCAAATCAAAAGTAGCCATAACAAACTTGCAGCCCATGCAGGATAAATCGATTAAAAGATGTAACCACAGTATAAACATTAACGCTATGAAATTCAGATAATCCCAAGCTTAACAAACCTTCTGGATTACTCTACACCCATACATTTGAAGACTGAGAGGTAAAACATGGCCCTTAAGATGACTTGCAAGTTGCTTTCTTTGAATTTCTGTACCATGCTCAAAGAACTGCAACCCAATTAGCAATGAACATTTAAAAGTTTTCTAGGGAAAAAAAATCAAGATTTAATTTGTTAACATAAGCATACTTTCTGAATGACATAGTTCCCAAACACATCAGTCATTAGAGAATGAGCTTTAGGGAGTATCTCGGGGAAAATTTTGTTCTTTTCTTCAACTGAGGCAGTCTCAAGTTTCTGTTGGATAAAACGACTGCCATACTGATCCGCACTAAAAAAAAAGACCAAAAAAAAATTGATCTGATAGCAACTCTAAAATTTGAGAGAATGAAACCAAAATGAGTCGGTGAGTACCTGAACTCAACAACATGCCCTACAATATCTGATAGCTCCAAAAGTAGTGTCTTCTTGTTCTTAAATTCTTCCAACAAAGATGGCAACATATAGCCTTCTCTCATGCCACCATTTTCTCCAGCTTCCCTTCTCAACATAGAAAGAGCATGAGATAGCCTATCATTTTGCCTCAAAGGACTCCTCGCACCCAAAGGAGAATGAGCGTTAGTAGTTAATGAACCTCCCAAATATGGCATCTCAATACCATAAGCATGGCTACCAAAGTAACCATGATTCAAGCTATCTGATTTGAGGTGCATGCCATACTGTAAATTCTGCTGTGCAAGCAATGCTTCCAGGTATGGATGTGGATATTCAGGTAAATCCATTTGGTGGATATTAAGATAATTTTGTCCTAAATAAGGATCCAAACTTCCTGGAGGATATACATGTGAATCAGAAGCACCATGTACATATTGTTTGTACATGGAACCTGTAGATGAATTGTATTGCATATCTGCATCATCCAATAATATTTTGATTATTAGAGGCAGAGAACAAAAAACTACGGAGGAATATACATTCTAAAGTGGCACATTCAATTTAAACATTCATTAATAAACATATTATGTTTGTAGAACAAAAAATAAATTGAAAAAGAAATAAATAAGACAATGAAAAGAAAGATTACCAGAACCAAATTGATTGTTTAACATCATTTGCGCACCATAGCTTCCAGTATAGCCTTTTGAATTCAATCTGTTGTAGTCAGTATTAGGCACATCACCATTTAGACGTGCACTCTTAGAAACTGTTGAACTAGCAGATTGTACTTTCTTATAAGATGGTTGCTTTGGGAAGTATGTTTGCCCATTAGAAGTTAATCTAGCTAATTCAATGTCTGTTAATCTACCAGCTTTCTCCGAGGCATCAAAGTACCTGACATCATCAAGAGCTTTTTCTAATAATGCCGACTGAGATTTCTCGCTGATGTTTTGATGCAGAAATTGCCTATTAATACCAGGGTCATCATAAGGCAATTCAGATTGTCTAACAGTCTCCTTGTTAAGCAGATATTGCACATCACTCTCTTCCTCTTTTGGTATCATTCTAGACAAGTTCAATTCAGCAAAAGCAGTTTCAATATTGATACCAGATGTATGAGAAGAAACACCACCTAAGACATTGGGTCTATTGCTATTACTAGTTTTTGTTCCCACTGGGGGGAGGCAAGGGCTTGGTGATCTTCGTATTAATTGAGGATCAGGGGTTGTACTTCTAGAAAGAGAAGAACCCAGTGCAGATACTAAAGATTGATTGATTGAGGAGCCTAGGCTTCGGATCCTAGTAAGACTCGAGGAAGTTGATCCAGATTGCATTTCCTTTAAACCATTCAAGTCATTCTGAAGCTGAATCATTGATGATTCTGAAGCCCTTAACGAATCAATATTATCATAATGATTACGACTAGCTGGGCGTGAAAATTTTCCAGCGATAGCTGGATGGGCAAGGTCCTCCTGTAAAGTTAAATTTTATTGATATAAGCCTAAAAAAGTTATATTAAAGATCAAATTAAGTAGCAACACATTTAAAACAAGTCTCAGGAAGGCAGGGACATAAACATCAATGACAGAAGAAAGGCCAACAAGGAGATGCATATTAACTAACAATTTACATTAATGATTCTACTGCATAACCACGCCACATGCTTTTGCCTAAGATATTCAAGTGATATTGGTAGACACTATTCTTAGCATAACAAAACTATTCAAGATAGCCATAACTTTATGCACATTATAGAAAACCTAGATGATATGAATATGCACCACCAGAAAAAGAAAATAATTTGTTACTGATAATCTGGAAGGTGGTTCAAAACCAAAGGCAGAATAAATTACAATCTTAGCTAAATCAAGGATAAGGTTATTCATCACAAGCAATCATATTATCTCAAAATGATTCAAAAAGGCAGCATGATCCCACACGGTTGAAGGATTAGATAGAACTGGCATATCCTAATTTACTGGCATAATAACTAGCAGAATATTCAATAAATGAGTAGTCCAGCAACTGGAATTAAACTTATTTTAGAAATATCATCTACTCCATAGACTTCCTAGTTATTATGCCTACAAGTAGTGAGATTGTGAGCAAATATAATTGGCTATATGAGACACTGAAATGTATACAATTATGTGTAACAGTTCTGTCTAGCTATCCTTTCAGCCTCTCCGCATCATTCACCATTTAAGTAAAAAATAATATGATAACTAGCTGTATGAAAAATTGTCCTATAATCATTTTTGGCAATATGAAAATAAACCAAAAAAATATTCAAACAACATTTTACGTAAGCACTGAGGGCAATCATCTGGCAATTTAATCAGGCATCATTCAAGCATAAGATTCATCAATTATGTAGAAATGACAATACTCATGTCTCTCGGCATTTTGCAATATTAGAACTTAAAGTATGAAAAATACATGACTGTATTAGCATAGGAGCAGAATAATCTAATGATAGAGAAAGACACAGAAGAGCAAATATTTTACTTGTTCCAAGAAACAAAGAAAATCAGATCCATTTATTACCATGATTAAACAACATAAGAATGATGAAAGCCTCCAAAAAGAATAAGGAGTAAACAACATAATTGTTTTGTTTCAAATCAGATTCATAACAAAATAATCACCACTATCACTGCCTAATGTATGACCAAATGCATGCAACAAGGTGAAACAATGTATCCTGAGTCATATTTACTAAGTCACACTCACTGAGTGATAATCAATTTATGCAATATGGTCATATTTACTAAGTAACCGTCAAGGAAGGTGATTGCAGAAAGCTTATGTAAAGCTTGCAACCTTTAATATGACCAGCTATATAAGCTCTTTGACTAGTTAATCATTAAAAATTGGCAAACATGTTTTACTGGTAGTAAGGTGGTGATTGACACATAAATACATTTCCTTCAAAACTTGAAAACAGGTGTTAAATCTGCAAATTTATAACAGAGCAAGATAAACCAATTACACCTGCAGGACATCAGCAAAACTTTTTCTCCTCGTGCCTAAACCAACATCTGGCATCCCGATAAATTCATTGCTATTCTGCTCAAGTAATTCCCCTGGCAGCTTTTGCAAATCTGGCATCTCTAGGGTTGGATGAACAGAGAAAAGGGAGCTGCTTTGGCCGTCATTTTTTATGTATTCATTTCTCCCTATCCTATCACCAATCCCTCCAAATGAAGAGCCCCTCGGATGAAATCTTTGTTGGACACGCCAGTCCTCTTTCGATATCGCTGGAGGCGGCATCCTTGGATTGTGATTCTCATTGGAGAAATAGTATGATAAATAGTCCGGATGCGATCTCAAATCCTCCTCAGACAGAAAGCCTCCAGACTCCTGGACCCTTAAGTGGCTGGTCCCGTCACCGAAGCCATCGTGCCCAAACAAGCTCCAAGCGGCTGTTCTTGAATCATCAACCGTCGGCGGTGCACTTCCGGAACGGAGAATATTCAGGTCATCCAGGTCCGAATCAAAGGCAGCAGCTCTATTGTTCTGCTGCTCTTGTATCAAAGCGTCAATATCCCTCTCGAAATCATCATCAAAGTTCCCGCTCATTGGTGTCTCCAGTGTCATCTTCAAACACTGCGTAGCCATCATTAGAGCCCTTATTCAGACGACCATGATATCATTCGGCATCAGACAAAAAAGAAACGAAGAAATATGAAATTCCAAAATGAAACAAGAAACAACAAATTGGAGAGGAGTGTTCTCGCCTTTACAACAGTTCCCTCATCTTATCCACCATTAGGCGCTTATGACCTCCATTCTGATCTAAAAAAACACTTTTTTACAAATCCAGATTGATATCTCCGGAACGAATATGGGTAAAAATAGGAACTTTAGCCGTTTCGGATCGCCGCGACAGAGAAGGTAGAGAATCTAGGGTTCAACAAGGGGGCGGAAGAAAACGGCTGCTGGAAACGTTGGGGACGGTGTTGCTTTTAAGGCACGTGACGGCCGTCGGATAGTCAGCGGAGGGTAAATGATTGGTCTTGGCGTAACGTTTCCAGCTCCTTAAGGCCGTTTGGACTGTAATGGAAACATATGTGACGTGTTTCTCTGCGTCCGATTCGTGATCTCGCGATCCTCGCCGTACAATAACAGGGCACGTTCTCGATCGGCCCCGCTACGGATTGGCCCGCTGGGCTGGGACCCATTGGGTAAGCCAATTAGCGACTAGTTATACTGGTCCAACTAGACGACGTCGTGCGCAGTTCAGACTCAGTCTACACGTCTTATCGGTTAGTTATTATTTTGACCAATTGCAAGGCCGGACTTGAGTTTGTTTACTTTCCTATTTATGTCTGTGGATTGGGGACCACAAAAGAGGCATAACCTACACTGTTTACGCAGAGAAGTGCACCCTAAAAAAATTCCGCAAACTGATTCTTCTCTCTATTTATTTATTTATTTATTTATTTAAGAAATTTACATTTCTATCTAGATAAAAGAAAGTTCTTCTACAAAACATATATTAAAAGAACGTGTTAATTTTCTTATTATGAAAATCCTCACACTAACTCAAGATTAGTATGATTTTATATCTGTTATAAGGGTAGCATTCTGATTTCTTATTGATATTACAAATCCAGAACTTTGTTACTATGGTTACTGGTTTGATGGCCGACACTATGTAGAAATTGATGCATTAGCTTAAAAGAAAGGGGCATGATCGGGCATATAACTTCTTTAGACATTTCAATAAAAAAAGCCCTAGGTGTAAGACATTTGGATACTATTCAATATTGAAAATTTTATATTATGTATTTATTATATTAAAAAATTTGGTATTTAAAAAACATATATTAATACCATATTAAAATTTTGATATACCGAAATTGTAATATACCAAAACTTTGCTATATCAAATTTTTTTGCATGATTAATGATACTGTCCGAGTACTGAGTCGACGGACGCTGGGGACGTGACGCTCTCCGCTGGCTCCCTGTACGCTCCGGTGAACCTACAACGAAGTCGGGCCGGGAGGGGTTTCCCGGCGACGACCCTCCGACGCTCAAGTCAGGCAACGAGAAATGAAAGAGGCAGCGTAACTGTAGCTACAGTGATGTGTATGCATACCTTCGACGAAGCCTGGGGGTCCTTATATAGGACCCCGGGGGGGCGCGGGCACGTTCTTTGATGCGTGCACGTGCCCCCAAACATACCTAGAATTGGCGTGTCAAAAAAGCGCGCCTGACGTCATTCCGCAATTGTCCGAACATATTCCGGATGTGACGGTGGAAGCTTCCACCATACGATCCTGTGTACGGCTCGGCCACCGACCAGGCTGCCTGTCGGCGGCAGGTGTTTCGAGAATGATGTTATCTCCTGTTCCCTTTGTCCTTTTGCGCCTCTCGTCTGTTCCCGGGCTGAGCGGCCCATCCGCTCGGCAGGCATATCACTTCTGCCTCGGTGTAGGTATCGGTCTGACTAGGAGGACTCCTGGTCGTATGCTCGGATGAGATTGCTCCTGCCTTGCCTTGTTGCCCTGGCCGAGCGGACTGCCCGCTCGGTTCTGCAACCTTTTTACCTTGAGCATCGGAAACCCGACCCCTAGTCGGGTTGTCTTTGGTTCGGCTTGGGAGACCCCTTGCCGTGTATCCGGTTGGCCTATCCGATCAGCCAACCTTGGGGTTGACCCCCCTGGCCATTGACCTCCATGTATCGTTGACCTTCCGCCAATGATGATCCCCCGTATTTACCACCGGATCACATGCCTCCCCCTCAAGTCTATCGAAGGAAGCGCTAAGTCCGACTGACAGGACTGTCGGTCTGCCGGAATGAAACCCGCTCTACCACTTTCTAGCATGTTCCTCCGCTCGGCCACCCTAGGGACCAGCATGGCCGCTCAGCCTCCTACTGTCGCTAGCTTTGCTAGCGTGTTGGCGGTCAGCGCTGATGCCCTTCGAATCTCCTTGGAATGCGTGCAAATCATGGCCATTAAGACCAAGCACACGTGCTGCGCACCGGGATGGCGTTCCTTAAATGTGCCCTTGTGTTGTGGCGTCACATGGCGCCGCTGCTGTAGTCATCGTACGACACGACGATGTGTCCGATGGGACGTCGGCGTTTCGAAATGGACGATGGGATGTGGGCTTCGGGGCCCGTGACCTGCATCCGACGACTCGGCGAGGTCGAACTCCCCCTTATAATGCCCTCGCCCTTCTCCACCGCCGCACTTTCGCTTTCGCGTGTCTAGCAGTCTACCCGTGCGCTCGATACTCCGGCGATCCTTTCCCCCGACGTTCCGGCGACCCATCGTCCCCGCTTTTCCTCCTTTTCTTCGTAAGGCTCTTCCCTCCCTTAATTCTTTATTCCCTCGCATTTTCCTTTGTATTCCTTGCTGTGGTTGCTCCATCTGCTCTTGTTCAAGTGTTTCTTTTGCCCGTTCTTTCGTCTTCTTCTGTCGTCCCCTTCTTTAGTTATCCCGTAGATGGCGAGCACCTCACAACCGTCCACCTCCACTCCCGGCCTCTGGTACATGAGCATGGAGAGCCGTTTTGACGAGGGTGACACGCTGAGTCTTGTTCGTACCTACGAACTGCCCACCGACCATAAGATAACACTGTCCACTTCCTCCAACCGGCCTCATGACCCACCGTCCGACACCGTTTGCTTTTTTCGAGACCAATTTATAGCCGGCCTACGATTTCCAACGCATCCGTTCATCCTAGAAGTGTGTAACTACTTCCGTCTTCCACTCGGTCAACTCGTTCCGAACTCCTTTAGGCTCCTGTGCGGAGTAGTAGTCCTCTTTAAGCTGCACGACATTCCTCTGGACCAAAAGATATTTCACTATTTTTACTATCCCAAACAGTCCAAGTGGGGTATTTTCCTTTTCCAGTCTCGGATCGGCTTTGTCCTCTTCGACAACATGCCGAGCTTGAACAAACACTGGAAAGAATATTTCTTTTTCCTGCGCTTTCCCGAGCTGTCACCATTCCGCACCAAGTGGCAGACCGCCGTGCCCACCAAATCGGCTCTCGGCAAGTTCAAGAGCCAACCGACCTTCCTCCATGCGGCTAACCTACTGGTCGGCCAACGGTTCGATGTTAACAAGTTGCTCCCTAAAGGGGTGATGTACATATTCGGTCTGACCCCCATCCGAGCCAGCCTTCCATTCAGCATGGGTAAGGGCTTTCTTCGCTCCCTTTCCTTTTGGTCTAACTGATTTATTTTCCTCTTCTGCAGCTAAGATCATGTGGCGCGCCAAAGCTACCGAGTGGATGAGGTTGAGGGCTGCCGAGATTGAGACGACGACCGCTAAGGAGATAGCCGAACGGGGTCTCGTTCCGGCCGACTCTCACGAGGAAGAGGGCGAGGAGACGTTGCCCACCACTGAAGAATTGACCGCTCGAGTTCTTCCTGGCGAAGGTACGGGCGATGCTGCCTCTTCCGCTAGACACCCTTCCACCCAGGACGAGGCGGAGGGACTTTCGGTCGATGACGTTCCCTTGAAGACTCGGAAACGACAGCGGAAGGACTCTACACCACAGTCGACCGCCTCTGGAGAGAGGCTCTCTGAGCAGGTTGTCGAACCTCCCGAGCGGGATGACCAGACTCAGGCTTCGGTCGAGGCCATTTCCTTGGACCGGATTCCTTCGCAGCTCGGCTCGCCAATGACCTCCGTGGAAGCGCAGCCCGCCGGTTCCCCGCCCGAACCCGTCGTTGCCTTAGGCGATTGGGCACCATTTCTTCTGCGATTGGCGAGTCCTCTGGCCAAGCCACCT
>JBBMJZ010413096.1:11963224-11975616 GCA_037833815.1 Zingiber zerumbet
GGGGCGGCGGCACTTGGCAGAGGCGAAGAGAGCGACTGCCGACACTAGGGCAGAGAGGAATAGGAGGTTCGTCGACGGCAGAGGAGAGGAGGGAAGAAGAGGAGAAGAACCGCCGAGCGGTTAGGGCAAAGGATTGGTGGGAGAGGAGAAGAAAGAAGGGCGCGGAGGGGGAAAAGCTCGGGTTCGGCAGGGATCGCAGAGGAAACGGTGGAAAAAATAAAAGAAATAGAAAAGAAGGAATTAAAATAAATAAACATTTCCTCATTAAAACGGGGTTGCTTAAATGGCTTTCCCGGGGCCCAATGTTATCCCCGTAAACTCGTCCATACGAGCTTCGAAAAATTCTCAAAATTTTTTTAAAAATTTTGAAAAATTCCCTTATTAATATTCGTCCTTTTTCGGTATTTTACACTAAAAGTTAATTATTTCTAAAAGGATAAATCTTAAAAGGTTATAGTATAATTTTAGAAAGATACATATTTTATTTTATGATCTATTGACTTCATTGTATTATTTAAATATTCATAATTTTAATAGAATTTTATTCATAATATGGTTAATTTTTTATTGTATCAATGCAGGAAAGATTAAATTTCTGATGATATGCTTACAATTACGATGCAATCTATAGATTCACAAATAGAGAATTGAAACAAATACATTACTCCAAATATAAATATGAGTAACAGGAATAAGACGCCTTCAACTTCCTTTAGTGTTATGGTTAATACTGGAGAGACTATTAATTATAGTTTCAATTTGAATGAACAAGCTCCTAGTTTTGAGGATGCCCTACTACATATGAGTACAAGATTGGAAGAACTTTTTGAGGATACGCAAACTGGATAAGAATATAATGATAATAGAATGGAAGCATAAATTGAAATGGATGTATCCAATGATGAATTCTTAGCAAATAATATATTATTCATTAGAATAGCTAGTCAACACTAACAAATATAGCGACCTTGAAGAGTAGTTTCCATTAGTTGAAGATGCATATGAAATAAACACAAGTCCATTGCAAATGGAAGAATCAAATGACTATGTTAAGGAATTTTGTGTTGGTTAGGTAACATATTTTTATAATTTTAATAATGTTAGCTCAATTCAATTTCGATAGTCCTAACATAAATATATATCAATTCTTATTGTAGATTTATGCAATGCAAAAACATTTAAAGATGCATTGCTAAATATGCTATGAAAAGACATTTCCCATATAAAACAAATAACACCAGGAAGTCTAGAGTTAAAGCAATCTGTTATGACAAAATCACACATGAACAATAATTGCAAGGAAAGATAATGAGTTCATGGTTACAAAATATTTAGAGCGTCACAAGTGCGGTCTTAGTATAACAACAACTAATCGTCCTGTATGCACATCTTCATTTATAACTTCTCAGGTTGAAAGTCATTTTATGGCATTAGGATATTATAGACCCATAAATATCCAGAATGAGATGAATGTTAGTGCAGGGAGCACCAGACGATCGAACATGTATTTTGATAATGGTAAAGGGGTTCAAAGTTAAGTTGTCTTGTGATCTAATAAGTGTAAATAACCGTGCAGGAAAGTTCTAAGTGATCTTAGGCAAAGGAAAGTCTTAGTTGAGGCTAGGCAGGTGGAAAGTTCTAGCTACGGTTAGGCAACGAAGTCCTAGTCTAGGGGACTAGGCAAAGTCTTGGCAGATCGAGGACATTGGGTGAAATCCTAGAGTCGAGAACACTAGGTGAAAATCTTGGGGGTCACGGACATCAGGCGAAAAACTGGACGGGTCAAAGATTGAACATCCAACATGAAGTCCTAATGGCTCAGACGCTGAGCAAAAGTCCATGCAATCTGTAGGACTAGTCTGGTAAAAGATAAACTCTCTTGAGATGAGTAGGTAACAATACATTCCTTGAAGAGGGAACAGTAGACGTCGGTCCGACCTAGAGTTTTAGCGAAACTCAAAGTTATGACCGGATAGTCTAGAGGTGGTCAAAGCTACTTTTTATATACTGTTTGTTGTTATTCTAACTTTATTTTGCAGGAAGATTAAAATTTTACAGGTTAGGATTTTACCTTGTTTAGTCGACCTAACGTCAGGATCAGTTGACCAAACCCCCAAGCAAAAAGATCATATTTCAGCTCATGATGAGGTTTTGATTAAGGGATCGACTCGATCAAAAAGGGAGGTTCAGTCAACTAAATGGTGGATAATCAGTGAGTTGATCGAATAGGATAAACCAACGAGAATAGCAGGATTAGTTAACCAACAATGGGATCGATCGACCAAACGAAGATCTCATTCGAAGCAACAACATATGGATGGAAAGCTAGGCTGATACAGAAGGATTAGTCGATCGATCAGGGTGGATTGGTCAACCAATAAAAGTCAAGTTATGAACAGTGATCCTGAGATCAATAGATCATATCAGGTTCAACTTGACTATAAAAGGAGGCCTCGACCAACACTTGAGTACAATGAATTCTCACGATCTCTCTATTGTGTGCTACTCGAAAAATAAGTCAACAAAGCCATAACGCTACTCCGATTATCGAAAGCTTAAAACTCTAACTCTCTAAGTCGTCGGTATAATTTTTATTTATAACATTTAATCTCTAATTCAATTATACTTATCTTTGTAATTCTACAGATTGATAGTGAATTACCCAAAGTAAACACTTAATGAGTGTGAGCCTTAGAGTAGGAGTCATCAAAGACTCTGAACCAAGTAAAACCAAAAGTGTCAGCATTGCTTTTATTTTATTTTATTTATTCTATTGTGTTTTACTCTATATGATTATTTTACATGAAAAATGTGAAAAAGCCACGAGTGTTATTCACCTCCCCTCAGCGCAACGATCCAATAATTGGTATCAGAGTAGGGTCGCTCCGAATTAGTAAAACCACCATTCAAGCAAATTTTATACGTTTTTTTGTTAGTGAATATATTCTTACGCCCTTTTTTAGTTTTACATCTTCACATTTTTATAGTCAATCAGAATTGGTGTTATCACCCCTTCTGATAATTTTTCTCAATTGAGTATATTATTCGTAAAAGTTGGTGCAACACCACTCAAGTTCTTCAGGTTTCTTTATACCACACTATTAATTCAAGACCGAGTCTTAGAACAAGTTTTTCTATTTTTGTTGTGCAAGATTTTTTAATGGACCATCAAGAAGGTTACAGTATCGCATGTCTGCCCCTCTTCTCTGGCAAGTACTTCGATTACTAGAAAGACTAGATGGAGTACCAATTGAAGATCCAGGTGGAGATGTGGATCATAATCCAGATCGGATTCATACTCCCCATCGAAGATGGTGTGCTCATTGCCTGTGACAAGTGGGATGCACAAACAAGGAGAAAAATTGAGGTAGATGCAAAAGCAACATGTACTCTCCTATGCGAACTAACAAATGAAGAGCTTGATCGAGTTGGAAAGTTTAACAAAGATAAGGAGCTCTGGAAAAAATTGATCGAGCTTCATGAGATTCTGTTAGAGCTAGAAGACCAAGTTGAACCTAAGTTGAAATATGAGTATGATTTCCCAAAGTCAACCTCTGAACTAGAGTTGGAAGAATCAGATCATATCGATTTCATAACACTAACGACTAAGAAGCAAATAACTGAATTTGAGTCCAAATTCGAGATGGCAATAGTCAAGTGGGAGAATTCCATTATGGATCTAAAAGGTAAAATGGCAAATTTAAATTTTAAATTTCACATAATTTACTTTAAGTGTAGGGAGAGAGGCCACCACAGAAACCAGTGCTCTACTTATAAGATTCAGACGGTACAACCAGAGGAGGAGAAATCGATGCCAGAGTCCCGAAAGGAAAGGAGCACATTAAATGCTTCAAGTGTAAACTGATGGGTCACTACAAAAGTCAATGCCTAGAAAAAAAAACTCAAGAATCCAGGGGGAGAAATCAAGGTTAGTAAATTTATATTATATAAAAATCTAAGTTTTTCAACATATGTCGGTACCCTAGCCAATCATTGTTGCTCTAGTTTAGATTTCTCTTGAAAATTAGATATGCAGGCTAATAATGCAATCAATAAAGTTGATTAAATTTGACTAAGAATAACTTAAAATTATTTAACAAAAATAAGAAATTAATTTTTAAAAAATTAGAAAAATAAAATAATATTTTAAAAGATAAAATTGATAAATTAGGAAAATTTATTAATAATTTAACCAAATCACAAAATCTAGACTTGGGTTACAAGTCTAAGGTAAAACTTAAACTTTACAAACTAAGCTATCATTAAGTATCTTTTAATTATGAAACTAATCAATAGACGATAAGTTAAAACTTAAAATTTAAAACTCAAATTAAAATACAACTTGAAACATAAAATTAACTAATAATTGCTTGACTTAGTTGATCCATTCATAATTGCCATGACCATACATATGCTTAATTAATTGATAAATATCATGTTATTCATGATTACTAAGTGATTTTTTTATTCGTACTTAGATTATGGTAGATAAGGACTTAGAGTGATCAACATTTGATTAGTTAGATCTAGGATTTTTAGAAGGAAAATTAAATATTTAATTTTTTTAAAAAGTTTTGTCAAGAAGTGGTTGTTGCTCCAATACCCAAGAAAGCCTAGTGCCTCACCACAGCCTGGAAGCCGATTATCAAAATAGATATTTAATTGACTAACTGTTAAACCTAAGTCTAACTCAGATGTAAGTCAATTCTTAGATTTTAATCTAAATTGAAGATAAAATTAACCATCTCACAAAACTCATAAGGTTCTTGCTTGAAAATTTAGAAAATGGTGAGATATATTTAGATTAGAAATGAAAATTAGTCAAACCAAACTTAGTAAACCTAAATCAAACTTAATCCTAAATAAAACTTAATAAACCTAATGAAACTCCACCAAAACTTAATTAATTTCAAAATAAAAATTAATTTTAAAACTAAAATAATTTCAAAACCCTAAATTAATTTCAAAAACTTAATTAATTTTAAAAAATTAATTGATTTCAAAACTTAATTTTAAAAGTTAATTAATTTCAAAACTTAATTTTAAAAATTTAATTAATTTCAAATTTTAATTTTAAAACTTTAATTAATTTTAAAATCCTAACTTAAATTCAAATCTTAATCCTAATTAAAATTTTAAATTTAATAGTTTTCAAAACTTAATTAATGCTTTTAATTATTTTCTCAACTTAATTGTATAAATAACTCAACTTCAAAATTAAGATTAACTCAATCTTATACAAACTCATAAACTATAACTTAAGAAGGGTGAGATTGAAAATAAAGAAAATAGATAATTATTTTTAACTTTAATTACTTTTGTTACTCATACTTAGACCCTAGGGTTATACTCATGCTGTTAGACTTGCTTATTTTTTAAAATTTTTGAGTTTTTTTAACTAAGAAGAAAAAGAAAGAGGTTTTTCAAAAAGTTAAGTGTTTTTTAATTAAGTTAATTAAAAAAAGATAATTATTTTTAACTAAGTAGAAAATAAAATTTTTAAAAGCTAAACAAAACTAAGTTCTACTTTAAATTGTTTAAGTATTTAAAAGCAAAATTCTACTTTAAAGCCTTTAAGTATCTTTTCAAAGATACTGAGTCATGTCAAAAACTAAAGTTAACTTTAGAAAGATATCTTTTTAAAATAAAGTATTTTCAAAAGATAGTTTGTTTGAAACCTAATTAGTTTCTTCAAGTAAGCTTTTTCAAAACTAAGTACTATAGTTAAACTTTCTACTTAATTTTTTTTAACTCTTCTTTTCTCAGTTTTTCAAAGTAAAATTTTACTATCTCAAAGCTAGAGTTTGTTTCAAAGTATTTTTCAAAGAATAACTTTTCTTTCCAAGTTTAAACTTTGTCACAAAACTTAAGTATTTGAAAAACTAAAATATTCCATTTTAAAATTAAGTATTTTTTTTCTTTTCTCGATAAATTATTTTTGATAAACGACAAAGGGGGAGCGAATGGTCAAAAGTTAAGGGAGAGAGAAAGTTAAGGAGGAGTGATAAATTAAGGTGGAGCTAAATTGAAAAGATTATTTTTTCAAACTTCCTTTAAAAGTTACTTTAACGCTCGAACTTACTTTTTTTTTTAAAAAAATTGTGTTTAAATTGCTTTAGTATTAAATTACTATGTTTTTTCCTTGAATTGCTATATGATTTTACTTAACTTTTGAATCAAATTGCCATAATAAAAAAGAGGAAGATTGTTACTACAAGGAGTACTAAATGATTGAACCTGTGTTTTGATAATGATAAAGAGGTTCAAAGTTAAGTTGTTTTGTGATCTAACAAGTATAACTAAGTGTACAGGAAAGTCCTTAGTGATCTTAGGTAAAAGAAAATATTAGTTGAGGCTAGGCAGGTGGAAAGTTCTAGTTACAGTTAGGCAACGAAGTCCTGGTCCAAGGGACTGGATAAAGTCATGGCAGGTTAAGGACATTGGATGAAATCCTAGAGTTCAGGACGCTAGGTGAAAATCTTGGGGGGTCGCAGACACTAAGTGGAAGACTGGACGGGTCAGGGATCGAACGTCCAGTATGAAGTCCTGATGGCTAGGACGCTGAGCAAAAGTCCAAACAATCTGGAGAACTGGTCTGTGAAAAGGTAAACTCTCCTGAGAGGAGTAGATAAGGACGTGTCCCCAAAGAGGGAGCAGTAGATGTTAGTCCGACCTAGAGTTTCAGCGACACTCAAAGTCATGACCGATAATCCAGAGGCTGTCAATGTTACTTTTAATTTGCTATTATTTTAACTCTGTTTTATAGGAAAAATAATATTTTGCAGGTTAGGATTTTACCTTGTTCAGTCAACCGAACGTAGAGATCAGTCAACCGATCCCCCATGTAAAAGATTAGATTTCAGCTCACGCTGAGTTTTTAATTGAGGGATCAGTTGACCGAACAATGGATAATCAGTGAGTTGATTGGACCAAATAAGCTAGCGAGGATAGAGGGATCAGTCGACCAACGATGGGATTAGTTGATCGAACGAAGATCTCATCTGAAGCAGCAACAACTGGACGAAAAGTCAGGCCAATACAGAAAGATCAGTTGACCGATCAGGGTGGATCAGTCGACTGATAAAAGTTAAGTTGCGAACAGTGATCCTGAGATCAATGGATCAGATTAGGTTCAACTTGACTATAAAAGGAGGCCTTGACTAACACTTTAGGACAATGAATTCTCACGATCTCTCTATTGCATGTTGCTTAAAAGACAAGTCAACAAATCCATAACACTGCTTCGACAACCGAAAGCTCGAAACTCCAACTCTCCAAGTCATCGGTATAATTTGCATTTATAGTATTTAATCTCTTATTCAATTATACTTGTACTTATCTTTATAATTCTACAGATTGATAGTGAATTGCCCAAAGTAAACACTCAACGAATGTAAGTCTTGGAGTAGGAGTCGTCAAAGGCTCCAAACAAAGTAAAATCAAAAGTATTAGCATTTATTTTATTTTATTTTATTTTATTTTATTTATTTTGCTGTGTTTTACTCTATGTGATTGTTTTACGCGAAAAGAGTGAAAAAACTATAAATACTATTCACCTCCCCTCTAGTGCAATGATCCTACAATAAAATCATGATTCGAAGTGAATATATCATATCAAAAGGTATACTATGCATGTGTGAAAGCTATAAATAAGGTGGTAGCTAATTTCAATAAGGATTATGGTAATATCTCTAGACTATTTTGTGAGCTAAAATATAGAGACCTAAATACATATGTTGCATTAAAAAAGAAATGGTGATAAATTTCAACATTGTTTTTGGGCTTTTGGTGAATGTGGAAGAGTTTTTCGAACGCATTTTCATAAATTAATTAGAATTGATACAATACATCTGAGTGACAAGTATCCTAGTGTATTATTGATGGTCACAACAGTAGATAGTAATGGAAACTTTCTTCTACTTTCCTTTGCAATTGTTGAGGTTAAATGTGGCTTTGTATGCGAGTGATTTTTAAATCATCTAAAGATATTTCTTATAGTTGATCCATTAAATATGACAATTATATCTCATAGACATCGTGGAATAATATCTACAATGAGTAAAATTTACTCTACTATTCACCATGAATTATGTTGTCATCACCTATCTTGTAATATAGTTACAGATACTCATGATAGACTTGTATTAGGATTATTTTGGACTATAGCTAGAGAAAATGTCATTCCTTAAAGATCAAATTATATAGACTATGTAGAGATACATGTATATGCTTATAAATGGTTGCAAAATATAAAGCCTACAAAATGGGTAAATGCACATTTCCCTTGTAGGAGGTACTCAATGTTGATCATGAATTGTTCTGAAAGTATGAATGCATTGTCCAAGAAGACTCGAGAACTCCCAATTATAGTACTAATAAATGACACAAGGAGGAAGGTTGAATAATCATTTTATAATCATAGCGAGCAAGTGTCTAATCTTGCAGGAGTATTGACGTTATTAACTATGAATGATATTGAAACTAGGAGACAAAAAATTGGGTACTATACAATTTATCCATATAACAGAACAAAAATAAAGGTACAAACTTTATTATTATCCTATATAGCTAACATAGAGTATTGTAAATGTGATTACAGTGAATTTCATATTTCAAGGCTTCCTTGCTCATAGTGTGTTTATACAGGAACATGGACCCGTATAAGTATTGTGAGTATTATTTCTTATTTAAAACTTAGAAAAATACTTGCATGGATCATATTTATCCATGTAGAAGTAAGCAATATTGGTCAATAGGTGGAGACAAATGTATTATTTTAACACCTAGTAGCCTTATGTTACTTGGAATAAGGAAGAAAGTAAGGATCCCATCCAAACACACAAGAAAGGTTAAAAATAAGTGTAGTAGGTGCAAATAATTAGGTCATAATAAAAGATAGTGTAGAATGCCTCCAGCAAGTTAATACATGTATTGGTGTTCTTTTGTAATAGCTCTCAATTTTTGTATGTATTTGGCACACAAGTGTTGGAGCAATCGGTGTACCCTAAGGTTTTGATGTTTGGCCAAAGGGTTTAAGTTAGGATTAAGTATGTATATGTATTTGATATGCTTTGTTAAGTGTGCAAGTGTAGGTGCAAGGAAAGACTAAGTGTGATCTTGGTAAAGGTGAACTCTAAGCATGGGAGTCTTGGCAGTGTATGTCCAAACTTGAGGCTTGGTCGTGTAAGTCCAAGTGTGACTTGGCAAGGTGAAAACCCGAAGTGAGGGGGTCTTGGCAAGGATGAAGTCCCGGAATGAGAAGCTCTTAGCAAGTGAAGTCCCAGGAGCAAGGAGCTTCTTTACAAGAATGAAGACCTAGAGGTAAGGAGCCTCTTGGCAAAGGAAGACCCGACAACAAGAATAATGCTAAAGAAAGCACTTGAACGTAAGACCTGAAGGATGGGGAAGCATCCGAGGGACACAATGCTGATGGAGGAGGCTAGAAGGCAAGGTCAAGGTTGTGCGGGTGAGAAAAAGTGCATGAGTGATTGTACTCGAGGGTAAAACCTTAAGTTAGGGTTTAGCAGTCGACTGATATATGTCTCAGTCGACTGGTGGTTGAGAACCAACAACTCAGAATGAAATTTCAGAGTTTGTTGTTCTAGGATTACCAGTCGACTAGTAAAGTTACTAGCCAACTAGGAGTAAACAGAATGCTTCTGTTTGCTCAACCCATGAAGACTAGTAGACTGATCCATGGTGAGCAGTCGACTAGAATCGAGTCGTAAGGTTGTAACGGTCAAATTCCACAGAGGCTAGTTGATTGGTGGCGGAAATATAACTTGGGTGTTTCCTCCCAAGTCTTATATAATGGAACTTAGATTGGCTTTTTTGGTGACGAAATATGAGATGGTTAACTGATAAGGTCATTTTTGTCGTGAAATGATATCAAAAGAATTTAAGTACCGAACCGTTCTAACTACACTAATACAGTATAAAAATGACTCAGGTCGTCTCCCAATGATAGGATGGTAATCTAGAATTATTTGTTATTCATATTTTTGAGTTTTTGATATAGAAATAGGGGTTTGGATTTTGATTCTAAACCAAACAAATAAGACAGCAAAATAAGTATAAAATTTACCCTAATAAAATGAACAACATCCTATCTACCCATTAATAGTGATCTCACAACGCATTATCACTCTACGCTATGATTTCACAATCAACGTAATTAAACTAAATAATGAAATTGCTAACACTAAAAGGAATTGTAAACAAGTAGAAATATGATCTAATGCAAGTAAAAGAGTTTAAACTAAACAAACTATGAAGCTGAACTAATTAGCACTTAAGAAACAACTAAACTACTTAACAAAAATTTAAATATAACTAAATAAATAAAATACTAAGTCTATGGAATTAAACTTAGCAACTAGCAATAGAAATCTATTTTACTATTGAAATGCAGGAAACTAAACAACAAATGCAAGAAATAAAGTGAACCAATTCCTCAATCGCAACCAAATTTTACAAGCAAACCCTCTTGCCCTCACACAAGAGGTCGAAGATGAAACCCTCATCTCCAGTAGTCAAGGAAGAAACACAAGTAAGCTCTGAACTCTATAATCAATTCAAAGTTTGCAATTTCCTTTGAAGAAACCCCCTCTAATGAAGCTTACAAGAACAAACCAAAATTAAAAATTCAGATATGGAATCTGAAATTCTGAGTTGACTGGGTGAAATGGGATGCTGTGAATGAACTGGGAGCTGCCAGGAATTAATAGAGAACCCCTCTGATGATCATTAATGCCCAGATGATGAAGAATTTGTGATGTGACAAAAATTCAGGGACGGTCTAGAATTCAGCAAGCTCACTGTTGAGACTCTCTTCAACCAACTTCCAGCTGATTGAAGGTGATCTAGAAGCTGCCTTCAACCTCCACTCCAATGTTGTAGCTTGAGAATAAGAAAGAAAGAAGAGATTGGGGGCTGCGGAGAAGAAAACAGCAGATGAACAGTAGCGCAAGCCATTGTTCATCCGTGGAAATTTGGGTTTTATACCTTCTCTTGAATTGGGGTTTAAATGAGAATTTGGGTTTGGTTCAAGTGAGGTTTTAGGGATTTGGTAGGGGAATTAGACTTGAGTTGAGATCAAGAGATTATCTCCTAATATAATTGAGCTTAAATCAATCCTCAACTTGTAAACATGATAAAAAGTGTAACATTAATATATGCAGATGGATATAATACACCCAATATCAACTTAAAAGAATGTATCAAATAATAACTTATCATTAACCTTTAATAGAGTTTCCAAAGTTTAAAGCAATCCAAGAGTTATTAATCGAGTTTGTGGTGAGGTTTCTCCATCGACAAGGAGGATCGAGCTAGCCAGAGTTCCGAGGACTTCCACCAATGGATTGAGGATCATCCACCTTACGAATAATCTTGGAGTAGGAGTATCATCTCCGAACTACATAAACAAACGTGTTAAGGTTTATTTTCTTTCTTCTTATCTCTAAGGTTAGCTTTTATATTTGATTATGTGTATCCACTGTGCTAACAAGTATAGGAAAGTGAATAAAGTGGATGACTGTCTATAAATCCCCTCTAGCCGGTGATCAAGGCCCCAACAATTGGTATTAGAGCAAGGAGCGCTCTTGAAGGACTAACCGACAAAAGGAGCAAGCGCTAGAGGAAGAAGGTGATGATTTTTAGAAATCATCCAATACCAACAAATGTATTGTAATGGAATCGGAAGGAACACTAGGATGAGACATCCGAATTTTACCTCCATACGAGCATGAAGACTTTGAGTATTGAAGGAAACACTTAGAGATATGGTTCCAAATGGATTAGAATAATCGGATAGCGTTGGATGAATCTTTTGAAGCTCTGACGGATAAAAGGGAAAGTGTCTCCGACTATAGTATTGGACCAAGGAGCAAAGGGAACAATTAAAGGCAAATAAGGAGGTAATAAAAATTTTGAAAAATTTATTACCTCTTAATGTGTTATCTTGTGTAGGTGAGTACAAGTGTGCTCATGAGCTATGGAGCAAAGTAATTGCTCTTTATGAAAATCCTACACAAATCCAACAAATGAAGGAGCTCAAGGAGAAGATGTCATTGGTCCAAGAGGAGGATAGGACCAATCGGATGTTGAAATATGCTCAACATCTGAAGAGGAGGAAGAAGTGGAATCATCCACATCTTTGAGGAAAAAAGTGAAATTGTCCACATCTTTAAGGGATGAAGAAGAATCCAAGACAAGTGAAGAAGAAGTCTTAGAAGCACAACTCTCAACTTTTCAGGGGGAGAGTTTGTTTTTGATGTGTGCTAATAGGGGGAGAATGTAGGGTTTAAGTTAGGTCTTCATTACCTAAGAGGGAGTTTGCCCTCTAGAAAAGGAGGAGAATGAAGGGAACCCTCATTCATATTGGCATGAAG
>JBBMJZ010413096.1:12029197-12056949 GCA_037833815.1 Zingiber zerumbet
ATAAGATGCAGTGGAGATCATCTGATTGGTCGACCGAACCAGGGATCGTTCGACCGATCCCCGATTCGGGTCAAAGCTGATCTCGAGACTTGGGGATCTAGATCAGACCTGCAGAGGCTATAAAAGAAGTTGTAGGGTGTAGCTTCGAAATCAATCTCGAACAGAAGAAACTGTGCTCTTGTGTGTTGCTCCGTACACTTCAACAACGTCCTGCTGCTCCAACGAACTAAAGCTCCAAAGTTCCATATTTCCTTTTCGTTGGTATAATTTTTTTATTGCACTTAATTGTAATTCAACTTGTAATCTTGTAACAATCTTTTGAGCTTATAGTTGTTGCCCACCGAAAGCGGTCAACGACCGCGGCCCTTGGAGTAGGAGTCGCCACAGACTCCGAACCAAGTAAATGATTGTGTTTGCGTGTTTGTTCTATTTTATCTTTCCGCTGCTTATTACTCGACGAACAATTTACGAATGCTTTTAGGAATCTTAAACGAAGGAAAGCCAAGGGTGCGATTCACCCCCCCCCCCCTCTAGCGCTTTCGATCCAACATAAAGCACAATACAAATTGAAATAATAGCACATGAATGACTGACCTAAATCCATCGCTAAGGCTAATGCTTCTTACTTGTCGCCGAAGTTCCTACTATTACGGAAATGTCTTCTACAGGAGTGGGCGGCGGCAATCCTTTGCTTTCTCTTGATGAGGAAGAGAAGAGGTTGAAGAGACTCTAGAACATGCCTTAATTCATGAGTATCATCCTTTATATACCAAGCTCATCCTATAGGAACTATCCTCCTTAAAGCTCATCCATCATTAATAGTCCATCAATGTTAATGAACCGGATTTTGGATCTACACATAGAATCCACATCCATTTAGACCAAACCCTCTTTATATGCTCGAAGCATTAGATCACTTAATTGGGTTTAGTTACTTTAATGATAATTAGTCATGTGTATCTTAATCAAGTGTAAACCCACCTTATAGAGATTAAATCCACCCTTGTGGACTCAATTAGATCTAGTCCACCTATGTGTACTTAATCCTACACCAGCCTGATAGGGCTAGAGAAGCCAAGAAAACTAAGGCAAAGAGGTTTAGGAGGTCGAGCACAACAGACCGACTTGGAGAGCTTCAAGGAACCTATTCTAGTTGTGGCTAACTGTGGGAGTCAAAGGTACTGAACTGTGGATCTTGAGTGACTAAGATATGAGAGTCAGGTAACGAAGTCGAGGAAGTTGGGTGACTAAACTATGGAAGTCGGGTAACAAAGCAAAGGGAGTCAAGTGACTAAGCTATGCGAGTTGGGTAACGGAGTCGAGAGAGTTAGGTGGCTTAGCTGTAAGAGTTGGGTAACAAAATCAAGAGAGTTGGGTGACCAAGTTATGGAAGTCAGGTTGTGTCGAACTGTGAGAGTCGGGTGGCGGAGCCGAGTCAGGTGACAGAGCCGAAGGAGTCGGGTGACCGAGTGAGGAAGTCGGGTGAAGGTGTGTCACCTTAATTGAGGTTGACTTTCTGTTCCCCTTAACATACAGCTCCGCTTGACTTTTGACCAAGGGCTTGACTTCTGCCTTGACTCGTGGAAACCTTCACCATCCGCCGTATCACTATGTAAACCAACACTTACATAAAGATGGAGATTTTTAGAATCAATGGTCACTCGAAGGCGGATTTTTTCACAGTATTATGTTGGATGAGGAAGACAAATTAGGAAACTTTCTCGTATAGATGTCGAAGGCACACTTCGATAGGTTTAGGTACATTCAGATTCTCTAATTTGTGTATAATATGGTCTCGAGCTGATTTGGTCTTTCCTTCATATTTCTCTCAAATTGCACCTTGAATAGGTTGTCATGGAATTTTAAGACTGAGCAATACACTTCATAACAATCATATCCATGAGCATTGTTGAGAATAGTATGTTCTCTATTTTTATATTGACCTTTGTAGTATATAAGTGAAAAAAAATGACTTTGAAATCACAGTATTACCATGCAAATTACCATTTTTACTGCAATACGTACATTATATGTTTATTATATCTGATATTATGGTCTAAACTTGTATAGAGATGTTAATTTCTTTTAGTTTCTACCATGTTGTGGTGTATTCTCAAAATAAAACAATAAAATTTAATAGATTTTTAATCGACCACTAGCTACAAAGATTCCATTTATTGTAATTATTTCTAGGAACATGTAATTCATGAGAATGCTATTCCAATATATTGCCAGATTCTCTAGAATTTTAAATGAAGGCATTGAATAAAAATGTAACATAATGTTGGACCAAACTCTTCCATATCATTTAATATGTTGAGTTAAGCTTTGCTTTTACCAATTTACCACGAGCATATCGCTTTCACAACAAATGGTTTGGTACACCAACCATTTTTTATACTTTGGCAAGATGTTGATTGAACAATGTGAAGAACCTCAATGATTGCATGAGTTGGTAATCCATATTGTCACAATAATTTGGTTGGCAGACCTACTATTATGATAGGCATGCATATATGATACACACAAAAAGAACAATATGTAAAACCTCAACACTAACTTGCCTAGATATATAAATGAGATATAAAGATTAAGATTATATATTTCAATCTCTTTTTGGCATATTAACTAGCTAATATAATAAATTCAGTTAGTCTTATTGACTAGTCCTAGGATGACCAGCCCGGCCCTATGAAAATTTTCCACCAACTACCAGCGTAAATCAGGAAGTGCAGGTATCACCTAGATATTCTACTGCGACATCATAGCCCTGGGATGACATATTAACTAGCTAATGGTACATATTGAAATTGTAATAATTATAGTCAAGTTTCTTCCTTTCTTCTACTTTTACTTTTATTGTCTTACACTTGTTTTATCATTTGAAATTCTTTTAGATTATTATCAGTGTTCATAGACATTATTATCTGTATGTAAACAATGAGTCGACTGTACACAAACAATGATACAAATTGAAATCATATTAACTTCCATTGGTGAGGTTAAAATCCAATTATATTAAAGAATTTCCTTTTCAATTTAGTTGAATTTTCACGTGATTATGCAGGGGGAAAAAACAAAATAAAATACTTCTGAAGCTTTAACTACTCTAAGGGGCCTTAACCACTCCCAACAAGCTCATCTTCTCCTCTCCTACTGTTTCATCTTTTGTAAGAAAAGTGGCAAGTAGGGATTATTCATATATTTTTTTTCTGTATAATTACCTAACTCATTCTGGTAGATACTTGTGTGTGTGTGTGTGTGTGTGTGTGTCAATAAACATGACAGACTAGTGCTTTGGCATTTCTTGACAATGGCCATTGCAGTTCCCATGCACATTTCTGTCCTATTAAGTCCAGTGATGAATCTGATCAAAACTTTGAAGAGCTATTTACTAGTATTCATCCAACAGTTTGGGACAATAAATAATGTTTGAGGATTCTTTCTGATGCCACTTCTGTTGTGTATAGTGTTGAAATGCCTCATTAGCTCCATCATGTTTTGAAGCTTTTTCTTGGCATGGTGGCAATTTCCTTTGTTCTTGCTAATTGATATATCAAATGTAATAATATTAACCATCTTGAATAATTTTCTCATATATCATCTCATTGTCTTATTATGAATAAGATAGTTGAGTATAATATACATTTAAGTGGTTGCATACATTTATTTAGAATAGTACGGTCGTTTTAGAGTAGAACATTTAATTAGTTTCGAATTCAAATAGTAAAATAAACATGAGCATTTGATCCATTGTTGGCTCTGACTACTGTACCAAATTTGCAATAGACACGAGTGTCTTCTATTAATAATTTTTTCTCTAACCATGTTTCTATTGTTCCTAAGTGTTGTTTAGTTGGCATTTATTATAACATGAAGAGCTAAACCTTAAAAATGACTTAAGTAGCAACCACTTAAATTAAAAGTCATAGAATCATAATCCCTCTAGAATTAAGGTATCTACTTTCAAGTAACATGGTGTTTGCTAGATTCCATAAAAAAATATATTTCGTTTTTATTTTTGTCTACCATTTGATTTGAGGCATGTGTATTTGTCGGTTGTTCCTCAAAAGTAGTTGTATTTTAGTTCAAGCATTAGGCAACAAGACAAATAGAAGTAACTTCTCGAGAAGATAAATTTAATTTGCAAATGGAAAATTACAATTTATAACTTATCAAAAAAATTAAATATAGATAACATACACACATACATAAAGAGCATGACTATATATATACACACAAAAATAACCTAGTTTAGTATATTCTTTCCCTAAACATCTTTTGTTGTACATGCTATATGTCCCAAACTTAATAGCTATCAACATCACTAAAGTATGAGAAGACACTTGATAGTTTGTTATCTAGATGTTTCTAATGTATTCCTAATTGATCATGCTTCGATACATATATGGTCTTAAACAAACTTCTCGTGTATGATTTTGTTGATCGACTAGGTGATTGGATTCAAATTACATTAGCTTTTGTGGATCTAAACTGTGAAGACATCAAAGAAAACTACAAGCTAAGTGGATAAAAATAAAAACACCTTCAATAACGAACAAAAGTAAATTGTAGTTTACCTTTCAATGCATGGTCCAATTTGATACTAAAGAAGTGATGGTCCAAAAAGACAGTGAAGGAAAACTTATAAAGCACATAAAGCTTGCAAGATATACACAATGCATGCATGGTGTACACTGGAACATTAGATGTACAGTTTTAACAGTACTGTAACTCGATCGAGAGGAGAAGTAATAATTGTCCAAGCCTAATTTATGTAGATAGGCAAGTATACTGGTTATGTCAGAAACCACATCTAAGCAATTGTCCTGTGCTAGCACTGCATTTACATTACATATTCACAGGCAGTGAAATAAATGGCAGATAAAAAATGATCCCACTAGATGCGGCGTATATTGGTGGCTCTCACTTACCAGGATAGTCAAAGTCTAAGGAAAATCTATCTGAGCAAATTGTCGATTGAAGACCATCATCCGATCGGATAACTTCAATCCCACTAGGCTCTGCTCTCTTATATCATCCCAATCATATCTTCCGACTTTCGGGGCTCAGCACCTTCAACTTCGTATAGGATGGACAGACGTATAAATAGACTCGTCAACCCATGATCAGAGATTGAGCCCTCTTTTACCAATCTATTATCCTACTATTTAGGTCAGGCTCAAAAAGTTCAATGAGTCTTTCAACTCACGAGTCCATAGGTCAGAAACACATGACACACTATCTTTGTACAGATACAATGTATGAGTAGTGCATGGGCGTTGGGACAGCATAATATAGTGATAGGATATTTCCCTTATCCTGAAATGATATTTTGTTAATGTGGGAATTACAAAGATATTATAAAGGTCTCGCCCTCGTAGGCATAGATAGGTTTTTTACTTCGCACACATCTCATATTCTTCTACTTTCTACTATCCATCTTTTACAGTTTTTTTTCCTTCACTTCACCGCGTCAGAGTGACTGTGTCAGGGACCCCTAATCTATTTACTTCTTCCTCCTCTGCTCCTTGATTGCACAAGTTTTTCTCCTTTAAGGTTTTCTTCCATTCAACTTTGAGATCATCTTATCGATGGTCAACTTTTACGGATTTCAAACGGATCATCACTTATTATACATCGATTGTAGTGCAAATTTATTTTTCTCTCTTACTTACATGCTAAAAGCTAGCCGTTCATATTGAGCAGCCTCTCGTTTAAGTGACGATCTAATGCTAATTACAAACAGTAAGAAAAAAACCATCATTCACAAATCTAAACCCTTTTAACAACCCATTTAATGCCTTCATAGATATATACAAGCAATATATAACAGCATTTATTGTGTAACTTGAGAGTGGAAGTCTCAATAATAATTATAAGTGATGGGACAAAGCTACCTAATTCACAAAGAGCCGTAACTTTACGGATCCATGGATGTCAGAATCTGTTTCACTCACATGCATGGATCATTATATATATATATATATATCATGGAAATTGTAAAGGTAATTAATTTACAGGGTACGTACGAAAAACAAAAGTAAATCGGATCAGACATGTGCCGGGGATCATTTCTACTGCAGGTGATACTGATGGTGCCGAGCTAGCATTATAAATAATACATGTTACTTCACTATATTCTTGTTCCTTCACCTCCTGTATATATATATATATATATATATATATATATAGTTATAACTATATATACGTGATCTACTTCTCTTCTCTGGGTTACACTTACAACAAGGAATGGGGAGGGCACCCTGCTGTGACAAAGCCAGTGTGAAGAAGGGCCACTGGTCTCCTGAGGAAGACAAGCAGCTGAAGGAGTACATCGAGAAGCATGGCACTGGTGGTAACTGGATTGCTCTCCCTCATAAAGCTGGTAATTAGTGAGATTATCAGATCATGCAAATTAACAGTCGATCTTGTGGTTCTTCTTCTTGTTGATGATTGATTGAATGAATGATTGATTGGTTGAAGTGCAGGTCTGAATAGGTGCGGGAAGAGTTGCAGACTGAGGTGGCTCAACTATTTGAGGCCCAACATCAAGCATGGATGCTTCTCTGACGACGAAGACAGGATCATCACCAACCTCTATGCCAGCATCGGCAGCAGGTTGGCGCCAAGTGAACTCTTTTGGCTGCATTCTCAGATTTCTTAATTAGGGTACAAATGTGGCGGTGCAGGTGGTCCATCATAGCCAGCCACCTCCCCGGCAGGACTGACAACGACATCAAGAACTACTGGAACACCAAGCTTAAGAAGAAGTTCTCGGGGATCCTTTCGCCGCCGAGGAGGATTAAGCAGCAGCAGCATCATGATCGAATTCAGCTGCAGCTTCATCAGCAACAGTTCACTGACTACGCCGCCACCTGCAGCTTTCCGTACGTCGGTGCCGCATTGGATGCTGCTGCTTCTCCTAACGACTCCTTGATTTTGTCGTTGCAAGGCATCGATGCCGCGCTGCCCTTCTCTGCGTTGCTCGGCGGCGGCGGCGGCGGCGGCGGTGGGTCGCATCTGCTGCAGGCAGCGGAGCAGCAGCAGCAGTCTTGCAACTTCATCAAGTTGGGAGGGAACGCCGGCGGCATCGGCTGCATCGGTAACGCTGCGTACGCCGATGCCTACCTGAACGAGGCGGAGCACGGCGGTCTGGGCTTCGAGAACTACCTCCACGGCGGCACCGCCGGCGGCGGCTTGGACGCCGTCGACCTCTCCGGCAGCCGCGACAGCGCCGACGAGCTGGGGTTCAACTTGGAGGAATACGAAATGGCTCCGATGATCGCGGCGGCCGGCTCCGGCAACCTCTACCTCGACGAGACGATGCTGGCCGGCTCCTCCATGTGCTTCTACTGATCGAGAAATTAAGATCTCCGTCCTAATTCACGAGGCCGGCGTGCACGAGACGTCCAGCATAGGGAAGAATATTGTCTGCGTGAGCTCGACATCGCGCAGAGTGGGCCCCTCCTCCTGTATCCTTTTCCGTCGCGTTCATATCGATTCTGACGAAGTGTTTGGTGGGGGGAGCCGTTTTAGGGCCTTGTGGGTGATCATTCGCCGGAAACGATCAATCAGTGCTGACATCACTTCTGGCCATAAAATTCGTGACTGCGACCTCCTCCAATTTATTCGCTACTCTCTCTTTATTATCATAAATAAATGCCCATTAAAATTCGCACGTCAGTTTCATGAACTATTTATTATCTATCATGTCCTTTTGAGAATCCAATTTTTTTTTCTTTTTTTATTTTTTCGTTTTTCTGTTTTCTTTTAAAGAGCAGAAGATCTAGAAATATGATTGTCGTTTTCAGATTCGCCACGCAGGAAGGTCGCAGCACGTGCGCACAGGAGATCGATCGTCTAGAATAATCCGACAAGATATAAAACAAAGGATTTAGGCATTTAGCCATGAAAGATCCGATTAGGAAGAACGATCAATGATCTGATCAACCATGGCGGCCTCTGACATTAAATTCCTTGCTATATCTTTCTGACAGTTATTTTATTAGGAATTTCGTGGCCCAGGAACCGGTAGAGACCATTCATTCATTCATTCCTTCCTTCCCCTCGAAAATCCAAATAGTTAGGTTGACAGATTGGTTAATGAAATGATAAAATATTGGCACGTGCCATGAGATACAAATTAAAATTAGGGACAGATCACATTTGAAAAAAAAAGGACGTCTCCGATCCATCAAATCCAGCCTTTTTATAAATATTAAAATTTTCGAGAGATTAAATATACGATAAGATATTTAGACTGTCATCCAATTATTCATGATTTAATCCTAACTATAATATATTTATAGAATTTTATTTTTTTAAATAGGGTATACAACTAAAAGATGTTAGACTTCTGAGTTATCAGTTGTAGGCATTTTTAAATTTATCCTAATGACCGATGAAAAAATTCTATAGAACCGGATCGATCACCTCAGGACTAATCAATAGGACTAACTGGATTTATCACTTTTATAATATTAAAAATATTTTTATTTTTATAAATACTAAAAATATTTTTATTTTCAATATTAATGTAACGGTTATAAATGGAAATTTTAATTCTTTTATTTTAATAAAAATTATTGTATACTGATTACATTAAAAACTCTCTACATTTCATCGATTATTTAAACTCCATCAAAATTATTTTAAAATGATTATAAACAATTATTTAAATTACTATGATAATATTATATTAATTGCTACATATTATAATAATCATCAAATATTTATTATACATTATAGCAATTAATCATAATTACTATAATAATAATAATAATAATAATAATAATAATATATTTTTAAAAAATAGAGCATCCACTCAATCTTTAGATATCGAAAAAAATTTAAAAAAAAAATATCCTACCACTGCACCATTCTCCAGGCCATTCAATTTGTATTTCCATGGGTTCCCACGTGCCAATATTTTATCATTTCATTAACCAATATTTTATGCATGTGTTATCCTTTCAAGGAGGAGAACTTTGTTTACAGGACACTTTGGTGAAAACAATTTTGTGAACTTTTAAAAACAATTTTCTGCAACTTTTGATAAGACTTTGTGTTTAACTCATTGTAATAAGAAGTTGCACAAACATTTAGGTACTCCATAGTTAAATTTGGTGAACGACTCTTTTACGTTTTTTGCATGAGGGATGAAATTGCTTCTCTTGACAAATCAAGGGTATCCTAGGCAAGGTGAGAAGGCTTAAGTGGAAAATCTTAATAGATTGAGAGAACGGGATGTTAAACAAAAGAAAAGTCCAAACATATGAAAGAGACCAAATGTTTGGCAAAAAAAAAAAAATTCTAGGAGAGGATCCTAGATAGTGGAACATTTTAAAAGAGTAAACTTCAAATAAGTAAAAAGTTTTAGAGAAGTGAATTCTAATTAAATAATAAATCTCGACATGTTAAGTAGGCTAAGTACCAAACAAACTCAGTAGGTTAGATAGACAAGATATTAGACATAACGTAACCTGCATATTATTTGTGAACTAATCTTGTGTTGAAGGAAGCTGAAGTTGATGACACAGATGCTTTGAGCAACTAGAAGTGGTTCGGACGACGGTCAAAACGATTGGAAGGGTTTTAGGTGACCAAAAGGTCTAAAGATCCGGAGATGATCTAGCTAGGTGGCCGGAATAAGTATGCCACGTCAGTAGGTCGAGAGAATTGTATTAAAGGAGGACAAGAATAGATCTAACAATCACTCAGGCTCTAAAATTCATTGAGGAGATTCCAAGATGAGTGTTTCGTATTCAAAATCACTAGAGACGATCAATATTTCAGTAATTGCGTGTTCATTTATTTTATTAATTATTACTTGTGTTTTATTGTTTTGTTTGAAAACATAATCGGTAAGAGATTTCTCCACCTTCGCCGAAAAAGCACAGGAACTAATGGCTCACTGTGGAGGTATAGTAGTAGAGTAGGAATCCTAAAGGATTACCGAACTACATAATTCTATGTGTTTTTTTATTTATATTTATTATTGTACTGTGTACTAATTTTAACAGAAAAGAACAAAAATAAAATCAAGGAGGACGACGACAAGCTTATTATTTAAGTTGGGATCCTTCTGTCATGAAAAGCATTTATATTATTTAAGTTAAGGAAACTAGTCCTGATGTCAGAGAAGCCCTGTTCTGAACACCACTACTCTGGCAATAACCTTCACAAGCTTCAACCAACTCCACAGCAGGCACCTTCTGACCTGAAGCAGAATCGAGACAGGGAGGCTTTGGTCATCCACTTAATAATTCCCTCATCTTCCTGCACAAACAGGGAAAATGAGAACAAGAAAGATCTTTAGGCTTGGAAGATTGCAGGAGGAGATGGCCAAGGAACCACCAAACCTTTACATATTGCAGGCTGCAACAGCATCTGTGCCTTCCTCCAATAACCGCTGCTTCAACCTGCTTCTCGTAGAGGACAAAAGACCTAATAATTCAGCTCTCTGCACAAACACTTTGATGAACGAACCTTCTATGAACTAAGCATTTGTTTGTTTGTTGAACAATCTTTACTTAACCTGAACAAGCTTCTTTTGCCTTCAGGGATTACTTACTGCTCCAACAACTACAGCTACTGGTGTTGCAATTTAAGACAACCTTTATGCAGTAAAATAACTCATCCTTGTAAATGTTTTTTCCACAGTAGAATGTTAAATACTTAGCGTTTTCTTGTTCCCATAAAGAAATTATGATTATATAACATTAAATCTGGACGACTTGATCAGTTTCACGGAAGTTTCGGAAAGTACTGACGGCGAACGATCCAGAAGTCCAACAAAAAAAACCCCTACAAATACGTCATTATTGGATAGGGACAAAAAAGTTTCACCAATATCGGAGATCGAACCCAAGTTTCCCACGTGACAGGCGGGGATACTCACCGAAAAACTACAACGACATTGTTGTTCACTGATTCCCTAGAAACCTATGGAATATGACATCGAATTTTGTCCAGATAGATAATTCATAATCCCCACACGACTGCTTTTTAATGATAAATGGCCTACTTAACTTGGGGTGGGTGGTTAGAATATCGCTTTCATGTGATGATAGTCGTTGATTCAAATCCAATAGTCGATGAAATGGTATCCAATAAGTTAACCACGAGTACTCACTTCTTCGTACCAATCATCACTTCAGAAAATCGCTAGAGTTATTAATTGGCAATTAAACATGATGTAGACTCTTTGCCAAACAACAGCATATGCTAATCAGGCATCTATATAAACGACGAAAGAAGGCCATTACCTAGATCAAATAGACTCGAGTCTGAATCATTTGGAATCATTACTAAAATCACTACTAGATCTTTTTGTAACTGGAAGAACTATTGTGGCAACAAGCAGCGACATTAAATTAACCTTTTACCTCAATTTCTCCGAGAGAGAAACAGCGACTATTAAGACCAACGTCATAGGCCGAGTATATATATCACACTCATTATGAGCTATGGCTCCCAATAAGTAAGCAAGCCACCTTAAAATGGCATAGAGCAAAATAGTAGATTGACCATGATTTGCTGAGAGAAGGAAGCTCAAGTAACCTTCAAAGAACATTCATCGAACGTCTTAAGTGCAATTGAGATAGACCACCTCAAACCAACACATCAAACAGTTCCTTCTACTCTTTCCCTCTCCCTGAATTCAAAACTCTGAATTGCATGAATTCCTTGATTTGTGATGAACAATTTAAAAACAAAAACAAAATTCTAGCAATTATTAGGATGTACATAGTTACCTGTTGAAATTATGTTATTGTTTCTCATGACAGAGGAACATCCTCTACCCTTCATTATCAAAAATAATTAATAGTTATCGCCCCTGCTGTCTCTACGACGAGATTGAAATGTACAGAGGACATCAAATAAATGGGTGGGGGGGATTTGTTGGCTCCTGCTTGGCAGGATTCTCTTGCTCACATCTGATTGGTGGCACAAGGAATTTGGAATTCTATTAGAACAACAAAAGTGGACCTACTCGATATATGGAACTGTGGAGCTACTAGTCCAAAGATATGTCGACATTTATCAAGGAATCTGTGCAGATGGTCTCTTTGTTGGTTACAGCAGTTGGGTGGTCGGCGCACTGCAGCTTTAGTCTGATGTGCACAGGCTTCATAAAGATCAAATCTTCTACATCTTTAAAGGTTTCCAAAAGCAATCTGGTTGATGCGTCGGCTTCCAGTTTGCTCATTTTCTGTTTATTGCACTCCAGAATTCTCATTGCTAGTGAACTTCGATCCTCAATGTTTTCTTGTGTTTTCTTCAACTTCAGATAGAGAACAGCAGAGACCACCACCTAAACCAAGAACAATTAGCATCACATTGTTTCACGTTGCTATCGTCAACTGTGGGATAAAAGGGTTGCCAACTCTCATCTTGGAAGTATGGAGAAGTTCGAAAGCTTTAGAACAAACAATAAAACGAAGCCGTGCACAAAGTAAGCACAAACCAAAGTGTTCGATCATACATCCGCCAGAGGATTGACATCAATCATCTCTTGTGGACTACTTGTTCTCAGTTAATATGTTTACTTTTGATCAATCTAAAGTACTATTTTTCTACAAAGATATGTTTAGACATATTCAAATAATCACACACAAGTTCTGAAAGGATGCAATTCGTTTTGCTGAAAAAACAAAATGACAAAGGAATTTATCATGAGAGTAGTTGATACCTCAGCGGTTCCAGGACTTATGCCGATTGAACAATTAAAATGAACCCTGTCATCTTGGAATTGCCTTTCCACATGTTCACCTTCATCAAGAGAAGAGGTTTCATCCTCCACTTGTGAGAAAGCAAGGTTATCCAATTCATCAAACCACTGTTGAGCAATCCCATCCTGCAACCAGCACAACTTGACTTTAACCACTGGAACAAGGGAAACTAGAAGTGCACTTCGTATGTTACCTTCCCTGCCCCAGTTTTTTGTTCTTCAACTGCAGAAAATTCAGAGGCAGAACCTCTAACATGGATCCATAAACAACTTTTCTCCACAGGTGATACTAGTTCGCTATCTTGGGGTATATTTACATCAAACTGTATGTCACACTTTCCTATATTGGATCAGACAATTGAATCATTAGCTTAAAAATCTAGCCAAATCCTCTATGCCTTTAAACTTCAGAAATTACATGCTAAAAATAACATCTTTTGACCAAGAATGCCGGGCCAGCACAATAATTTCCCACTATGGTGCTTAATCATTTTGAACTAGCAGGGCATATTGAAATGATTGATAATAAAAAGAAAGTTGCTACTTCCATGCATATTTTGGATATGAAAAGGGAGTATTTCTGGATTAATCAATGAAAAAAATGCCACGTTCTGACATTTTGCATAGATGTGAATAAAGCAACACAATTCCACCCATGCTGATGCAAACTAAACTGATGCACCTAGAAAACTGAAAAACACTGATAAAGGGTGATGGATCACCTGGAAGGACATTGAAATGCCGAATATGTTCGCTCAAAATCGTCTCTTTAGTTTCACTGGCATATGGCAAACATTTCAACACATTATATAAATTAAAATATGACACTTTAAATTTATTATTTAGAATTATATAAAAAACAATCACTTTCTTGGTAGTTGATAAAAAGTTCGAAAACTAGGTTGAGGATTTAATTGAATCATCTTACCTCTTAATAACTCTCTCAAGGGGGCAAACCATCCAATATGGCAATCCAAGTGCTCCTAAGTTTGAAAGCTGTAGATAAGAAATGACTCTGGACTCACGGTGATACCTAAAAAATCTTTGACTATCTTCAAAGAAGTAAAACATGAAATTGAACTAGTTAACAGCTCTGTAGTGAAAATCATAACGCACCACACTAATAACAATAGTCAACCTGCATTGCAGAAGATGATATCATCTTGGAACATTGCTATTGATGAAAGCCAACCAGAAAAACACATCCCTTCATCAGAAAGGCAATGATGGAATGTCTTTGGTGGCAAATTCTCTGAAATTTCCTTCAATAGTGTTGCTTTCTCCATTATCATGTCCCCACATATCTCCATGACGTTTGATACACCTTTTAGTAGTTAGTGAACTTTAGACTTAACCGGTATACACTGTAGATATCTGAAGCTTAAAAAAACTTACCTTTCACTATCTTTTTAATTTCTCCAGACTCCCTGCTCACGACCCATAAGGTTTCAAAACTGCAAAAAAATATATAAAAATGATTATGAAAACTAATGATGCAGTGTAAGCATTTGCAAGAAACACATGTAAGCAGCACTAATTAAATCGCCAACCAACTCAATCAGTACGAGGGCAAATATAGAAAGGCAGTCCCCATAAAATCATTCATTTACCTGTACTTATAAAAGAGTAATTTGAATTGTTGCTAAGACCTTAATTAATATCATCCTTCCATAAGATAGTTTACATCTAGCACAAAATAAGTAACCAAATGCAGGCAAGATTTTAGTGTCTGGACTCAACCAATAAATATACAATAACGTTCCTATCAAAAAGCTTCAAACATTAATGCTCAAATATGATAATCTTCTTTAGGAGACAATTATTTGATAGTATGACAATTAAGAAAGATGAAGTGTCAGGTCATCAAGGCCTTCGATGATTAATTTCTACAAGAGGTTGAATTCATTTTTCAGTAATAGCACCATCAGATATTAACTGAATTAAACAATGAAAACGAGCATGGATTGGGTGAGACGATTAAAGTATCATAACTAATTACTTGCCTGAGAATATATTCAGACGAGCATATATGCAATGCTTGTAGCTAACATGATGAATTGAACAATCGCAAATTTATGTAGTTCAGCCCAATAGACAGTTTTCTAAAACATCCACCATACTGAATCTGAGAGTTATCAGACAAAAACTACGAATAGATCCAGTCAAGCACTAGATGGCTAATGGTAGAACAGAGCGCCAAACAATCTTATGTGTGATTTTTTAACATCTAAATATATTTGATAGATAATAATATACAATTGCCCAATAACATGAGAAGTCTGAACACCAACTCCCAAATTAATGATTGTAGGCTCATCCAACTTATGAACTCCCTTTACTAGCTCAAAACCTTTAACGAGGGACAAAACTAGCATGTCACAGTCTCCCTCACTTAATGTAATCATCAAGGTCTGAAGTGCCTAATTAACAGAGTCAAGGATTAAACTAGCACATAATCCTTGTAGATGTCCAATGGAAGCTCAATCATCACAGGCAATATCCAAAGAGGTCACCTCATCAAGCCTACTACTAGACAAGCTCCAATACTGCATGTAACAACCCCTACCAAAATGGGAAAACCAATTATTTAATTTGATAAGCCTAAACCATTGCCCATAGATAAAAAAAAAAATACTAAACTCGAGTTTATGTTAAATAGAATCAGGTAATTAGAGAGAATAGAAATTTATTGATTTTTTAAAAAATAAGTATGAAATGTTCTGCCTCACCTGCGATCAATAGTTAAAAGATCATTCTCCCTCATGTTCAACAAATGCCATGGTAATTTAATCAAATCCAAATCCAGCTGCCCAGCTTGTGATACAACTTTGGTTCCCAGCCCAAGTTTATCAAGGAACCAGCTCCAAACCCCACTGCTTTTTTGAACAGAAGCAGGGTAAATGGTCTCCACCACTCTGTTCTCCATATCAGCTCTTCTTATCGCATGGTTCTAGGAAAGGAAGTAACACATTGAGAGATAAGAAAGAAAATGATGAATTGTAAATACAGAAGAAAAAATATTGGAAGTTTGGTTGAACATTAATTGCAATGTATTATACAAATTTAAAAAAATAATAATAGAGAGAAATCCTGAAAGGAACAGGGAGCAAATATGTGAAGACGGTGAATGCAACATGAATCATGATGATAGCAAACTTTTGTTCAGAGAAACAAGATAAAAAAAACAAATGAAACTCAAAAAAAGTACATCAACAATTAAAAACAACACTCAATACTAGTCAGTAAACAGATTAGTTAAACAGAAATAAACAGACATTTACTTAGTAGACAAATACAATGTTACAGCTATAAATCAATTATGCTACAACAGAGATTCTACTTCCAGCAAAAAACCAAGCTAGTTTAAGTAATTTGACCTCATATACCAGTATGCTAAATTGGTCAACCAGATTAAAGAAACAACAAATTTCCCATTAGCTGCTAGCATCATTTATGTTCAAAAAACAACTATTTGCAGAGCCATTTATGAACTAGAGAAGCCTGCTATGAATAACATTACATACATTGAAGTTAGAATCATCACAATGTCCGGAAAAACAAACCAGTTATCTAGTAACTATTAAATTGAATTTCATACCTCAGAGTCCACAAAGAAAAGGCAATTTTCATTGGGGCAATAAAATGATCCAGCAGGTCGAAACAATTTAGCAGATTCAAATTTACCATCCTCGAAACCTGGGGAAGAACCAATCTGAAAAATGAATGAAATCACTGAACTAATGTACAAAATGAATGGAATCAATATACATATTTAATAGTTCAGATTATCATATTTTAATTGTATATGAAATATAATTAAAGAGATGATGTTCTGCTATATTTAGGAAAAAGGCTTGCAACTGCTTCTACAACTTTGGAAAAGGCACAAAAGATTCACAAAATAAACCATCGTGAACTCCAATCACTATTTCCAAATCATTTAATATTCAATTGACATCAAAATAGAGTGAGATTTCAATGCAGTATTGTCCTCAGCAAGGTTTGAAATCTTATACTATGTCGGGTGAATCAGTCAAAGCGTAACATTCACATAAATTTCCAAAACTCGGCATTATTCAACACCAAGATAATGTTTCCTGAGTCATTGTGTCACACCTGATACTCCTTGGCATCTGAAATTGACATAATGTTTCTTTTATAGTTTATCTCCATACAAAATAATGTCAAAATCGTAGCATTACAGATGGAAAGAAAAATATGGTTGTCTTATTTATTTATTTTTCTTTTTCTTCATTTCTTTCCTTCTTCCACCTCCAATTTACCACCGATACCATACATCGAAACATTAGCATGATAGAAACATTATCATTTTAGTCAGAGACCGAAACACCAACACGGCCTAAAGATTTCAAAATTTGGTCGTCTGATTACAATTTGAGCAGATAATCAAGAAAGATATAGCAAAAATGAATGCATCAGCAACAAGCAGAGTGACACTTACACAATCTAAAATCTTCCCCTTACTATCGCTAACAATGATCCTATGATGATTACTGTCAGATACAAACATACGGTTTCCATCTTCATCTATGGAAATTGAACCTGGAAAGTAGAAAAATCAGAGTACTCAGATGAAGACATAATAATAAAACAATGGGAATGGTTAACAAAACACATGAATAGGTACATAAATAGGAAAATAAGAACCTGGGTAATGGAGAAGCAAGATCCTGAACGGAGAAAAATAAGGTTCCTTTATCATGTTGTCATAGCTTGTTTTATCCATAATACTCTGTTGAACTGGAGGATTATTTTCGTCCTTGTGGGCACTGTATTCCTCAATTGCTGCATGTATGAAAAAAGTAAAATAAGAAATTAAAAATAGCGATGGAAGGATACTTACATTGGGTTTCCGCCGCAGATGGATTGTAGTTTTCAAAAAAAATATTTCAGAAACTAGATAATGGTTGAATATGCAAACAACTAATAAACTGGCATTCTGATAAAGCTATCTCCTATCACATGTACATTAAAATAAGGTAACGAGTATAAAAGCATAGCTCCAGGTGATGATCAAGTACATTTAAAACTACTACTAAGCTATATGATAATTTACGTGTATATACATGAGAGATAAATTACGCTAATCTGAACAGATGACCTAAAATGTTTTCATCTAACCACGATTCCTAATAACAAATTACATATGAATTATTAGTATGTAGAAAATTGGAAGAAAAAAGAAATCAATTTGATCCTCTAGACTTGCAATGTCCATTAAAGCCAGACAAATAAGAAAGTCTGGCATTCCAAAAGTTGCAAAGCTGTGGCATCCAAATCTACAATTTTAGTCTGAGTGAAAGTGCTGTATTATATAAGTCAAAGCTTCTCTGAGTTCTGAGAACAACTTCATTTCACCATGCTAAACAATGTACTGGTAAGATGGTGTTTTAAAATAAACTTCTTTACAGTTACAAGATACATAATTAGATGCCAAGCCCTTAGGAAATGACATAATTAAAAGAAACATCATTTGTTTTATTATATTAGTCAAATCATCAGGTAAAATAGGTACACCATTGTTCCCTTAAAAAAATCTAATAGTTTTCAAAATACAAACCATTGTTCCCTTAAAAAACTATCCTAACAAATAAAAGACATTCCAACATTTGCATTCATTGGAATAATGATTCTAAATATGCTTAAGCATTACCTAACATGGGCATACAAACCCACCAACACCAAATTGAAAGCGGAAGACACAAAGCCAGCATTGAAATCGCAGCACCACTTTTGTTCACAAGTCAGGACCAAAACACTCTCATTTTGGCCAATCACCAAAACTTGTTACCAGAATGATACTTTAACTTGGTGTTGGCACTCACAAAGTATAACCATGTACATTATGCCTAATTTTTAGCCATTCACTTCTTCACAAAGAAACTTCAGTAAATCTTTCCTAGAAAATAAGTAGTTGACATTCAAACTGGTGTAATCATAGGTCCCTCTTGATATGTTAGATAAAAACACCTTGTAACACAAATCATTGACCAAACTATAATAAGACACTTCTGTAAACTTCACAGTGGTTGAAGATTGCCTCCCATGCTAAAAAGTGTTAATAGTGAATGCTTGCATTCCTGCAGAGATCCCAAGTATCTAAAAATTTAGGTTTTCATTCATTAATCACAATAAGTTGAATTCCTAAAACTTACAAAATGAAAAAGATGTCCAAAATTACCTTTAGATATTACAGCAATCTCATTGTGCCCACTTAAATGAACCAAATGATTAATTGAGCCTTGACATAGCAAGAATCCCACATGGTCTGGCATCTGAACAATTTTAGGAAACTGAGAGTAAATAATAAGAAATTATTAGTAAACTGTCAGTAATGCAATTTATTGAGTACAGATTGACAATGCAAAGTTATGCACGTAACGACAGGTTTTAAGCAAAACTATTTATCCAGTAAAGTTTCAAATAGTTGGATCTTACTTCATAGTATTGCCGTTTGCATTTATATGGTTCTGTGATTTTCCTTAATATTAGAGAAGATGCATTTTGAATACACATTATTTGCATTAAATTGTTGAATAGTATATCATCCTGCTAGCAACCTTGACAGATATATAAAGATCATTCCTTCATGAAAAATAATAAAGGGAAGAATGGAACCACCCTAAAAAAAATAAAACACAAAATAAAATGAGATCAGACTAGAGAGACAAAGGCCTTGAATCACATGGCACATTACTCAAACACTCCGGAGTTACAATGAAACCAAAACAATCAGCCATTTTCTACAAGAGTTCCTTTTAGCTTCTTTGGTATACAAAGAATCAAGAAGAGAACAAATTCAAGTAGGATTCACATTTGGAATCCATAGTTTCTCAAATCATTGATTTCCTAACAAGACAACCAAACAAGATCCACCAAATTTAATGTCATTATCTTTTCTTTCCTTTTCAAATCACCTAGTCTTCTTTCCCAGCAAGTAATTTCAATGTATAAAAAAATGACTTGGCAGATCTAATGATGTAAAGTGTCATCTAAGGGTTTGATTCCGGGATGTTCTGTGTTCATGCTTCCTAGGTTTTGACTTACAAGGACTTTGCTTGGCATGCTGTATCCATATGATTTAACAAAAACTATTTCCATCCATGAAGATAGGTCAATCAGACAACCATGTCAAAACCATGTATATTTAGTGGGTTTGGTTTGTGGTTTATGACTTTAATCGATATTGTTTATCTTGGATGGTTTTTAATACTTCTGTCTAGTCATACCAAATTGGTATTAAAAAAGGGGTCATAATTATAATAAGATGGCTTTGTCAATCCATCACAGCAACTACAAGATTCCATATCAAGCCGACAAGAACAACTTTCCTCCATGGCAACTTCATGTTCACATTCATTGGAATGAAAATTCCAGAAGGTGAAAATGAAGTAATAAGTCTGCAACACTATACCATAGCCATTTGGAGTGGATCCATATCAAATTTTGGTCAATATTAAATGTGATGTGATTACATTTGTTATACTAAATGCAGCTAGTTTTCCATTCCCCAATTAATTTTGATGCATAAAGACAGCCCAAAGTGTCATCATTAAGCACCCTATGAGGCGAGACTTCTAATTGAGTTGAGAGTGTTTGCCTTCAACATAGTGCACCATGCAGGCACCTCTATCTATACACCGTAACAAACAAAAAATTTATTTCATGGAATGATTTATTTAGTCTAATTAAATACACTCGTTTGTGCTACTCAAAGAGTTTTTCAATTAGATATGATTGTTAAAATCAAAGGACAAAAGATAAAAAAAACTTGGGTATTAACTTATGCTAGATTTTATTATTTAATTGATCGAGTAAAGATCTTAGGTTGCTTGTCGTGAAGGTAATTTCTTATTTGGGGCACAGATTCTCAAGATTCATCTCCTAGTCTAGATCTTAGTTTTTCAAAGTGTAATAATGTGATTTGGCAAGAGTAGCTTTATTGCACAATTTAGCTTCTTCGCAAGGAACAAATATTGACAATACATAGGCACAAACTTTAAATCTGTAGGCTAACAAAATAAGACTCAAAAAAGTCAAAGCATAAATCGAAGTGATGAGGCAAACCCAAAATATCTTGGATTTATATGAATATTATGGAAGCGAGAGCCGAAAGAGTTTTGATTTGCCAAATTCAAATCCAGACTGAGAATCCAGATTGACCATTTTGTAATCATGTCCCAGCACATTTCAGACCTACCATATACTAGATAATACTCATCCAGTGTACACCAGTCAATCCCTATCATTTGAACATTTGATATTTAGATTCATTAACATTACAAGTTTAAAATTGAAGTACCAAACAAGAAATAGAGTCAGGCATGAACACCAAACACCATCATCCAAGCAAAACTTGAGTGTGACCTTTAGTTTACAACTTTACTAAACAACAAGAAGACAAGTCATCGTGCATTCTTACTTATGAATCAGTTAACTAAAGAAGCTACAAGAAGAAATAGGTCTTCTAACAGTAATGCTTACAGTAAATCTAGACCAGGATATCAAATTTCATCCTCAAACAGGATTAATACAATTGCAATGAGGAAAATAATCAAAGACTTTATACATAAAAAAAGTGAATTGTGAAAAAAATGGTGGATCATGATAAATCCCTATTTGTCAAAAAGGAAACAGATTAAAAAGCAATGCATTATTTATGCAAGGGAATCATCCACTAAATGGAATCTCGAGTAGAAGGTAAACGCAAACGAACAAAAAGGAAAAGAAAAAGTAAAAAAAACAATTTATACCATTACATTAATCACATCTCCCTATACAACTAATGAAGATAGTAAAAACTACTAAACGAAGAATAATGCTTTACCTGAAGAAAATCCTTCTTCAATACTAAGATAGGAAAGCTAATAAACTCCTCCATGACAGCCTTAATGATCCAAGCAGTATCAGAAATTGCATCGAGCAAGCCAGAACATACTATAATAACATTGACATCTGGATGCCTACAATATGGAAGTCAAAGACCATATTCAACTCCAACTCCAAGGAAGCTAATTATCAGAATAAAAACATGTCTACCTCTGCTGTATCAATTTAGCTACTTGAAACCCACGAGCATGTTGTCGATTGCCCAGGATTTCTAAATCCTTAATAGATAAAATTACCAGCAATAAAAGCATTCCATCTTGATTACTCTTTGTACTTCCACCAATTCCATTCAACCAACAATGATTCGGGCCTGCACAGTATCAGAGTGTACATTATTCTATTGATTTTTTCAGCTATATAATGATGTTTCACTGAATTATTCACAGCTTAATATGGATAAACCTTTCTACTATGATTCCATCTTGTAACCAAGATAGTGTACTTACTGGCAACAGTCTCATATGTTTTTGTCAATTATAATAAAACATTCTACGAAAAAGATAGAATTGAAATTTTGGTCAAGCAAGGTTTCAATCCACCGCTAAATCAAGACAATGCCACCAATGCCATGGTGAAAGGTGTGCCTAAGAATAAGGAGGTGCCTAGAGTGGGGGGAAGAGGAAAAATATGAGTAAGAACCAGTGATGTGCTGAAGAAGAAGGTGGCACCCAGTGTATGAGAAAAAGTTTCAATGTTAAGAGGAAAAGGATGAAGAATTGTGTTTTGATATAGATAAAACTTGGGTATATTTGGAGCTCTGTTGAAAAAACACTCTTGGTCAAATACAACTCATGTTATTAATATTGGAGGGACAGGAATTTCACACGGATAGCTCCACAGGGACAAAATAAATTGAATCAGCATAAAGAAGTGTTTTATCATCCTTGCCATAATATTTTTATCTTAAACTATGGAGAAAAAATAAACCAGAAGAATAAAATAAATGAACAGCTTCACCAATTCTTGAATTAGTTTAATCTCATAGTAGGTGCCAAGTTCATGACCCAGCATAAGATATATTCATCCAAAAATATAAAAAGGGGATAGACAAGGATAGATCATTCTTCACTATACTTATTAGTGTATTCCAGAACTATCTCTAGATATTGCAAAAGATATTTCACTAAAGTACTAAAAGAGGAAGTGACAAGATCAAGAAATAGAATAGAAAGTTCTGTCTCTCCTTGGTTTAACAAGAGACTAAACCACCAAAATTCCTCTTTCCCCATAGATGGTGAAAACAAAGTCCTCCATTATGTTCCTCATTTTCAGTCCACCAAAATGAGACAATTCTAACCAAATTAAAATTTCACATTTTTTCTCATCAAAAAAGAAGAGAAACCACCCTTGCCTTGTGATTTCCTCTCCTTGAATCTCTCTATTCAAAAAGGCTTAATATTTTGTTATTTGATGTGCCAGACTAAGTATCTACCAACTCCAGACTTTTATATCCCAATTGATATGAGCAACTCAAAAGGATTGTAGAAAATAAAATTATTTTGCACAGAAAGATGTATTAAGAACTCAATAAAAAAAAATTTAAGTTTCTTTTCAAAATTCCTGTGGTTTTCGAATAATAAATACGCTAAAGTTAAATTCAAATACGACCAAAAAATGAGAAGATTACCTTCAGGAGTATGTAAAGTGGACTTGACAAAGGTTAATAAATCTGTTTGCAGAAATGAATCATGATGTGCTTCAGATGCCACTGAGAACCTGAAAGGCAAAATTACTTATAGCTTAAAAATATTCTGTACTAGCTAAGTCAAGATGAATAAATTATGATGGATGATAATCAATCAAAAGGGAAATTTTGCCCATGAATATTTTTCATTTTATACATTCACTTTTAGAATGAGTATCAAGTTCACTGAGCAATATCTTCACTTTTTGGTAAATTTTCAGGCAACGATTCCAACTTTTGCAAGGGCAAGGAAAAAAAATAGAAAATTGGAGAACTAAAATGACACAAAGTATAACATAATGAATTGGAATCTAAACCATAACCGCCCATAATTCTCCAACTCAAAGATTGATATAAGCTAAATAGATTATTGTTTGGGAAAAAGTCAGAAGAGCGCCCCTATTTTTCTAAATTGTCAAAAGGGCGCCCCACTTTGATTTTTTATCAAAAGGGCACCCCATCCCACATAAAATGACACAACTATCATCTAGTATTGTTCCAATTATTATCCAGCATATATCTCCCGCCTAAATCGTGAATCGGTCAAGCGCGTTGTACTAGCTACGAAACCATAGATGCTATATATATTGTAGCAGATACGGTTTTGTAGTTGCTACAACTACAACAGTTATAGCAGCTACAGTCTCCTAATTATTACAACATGAAAAATAACATTAATAAAGAGTACTTAAATTCTTCAGAGTCTCTAAAAAGGCTATAAACGATTTTTTGGGCCCTAAACCTAGGTCAGGTTACACTTGGTAACAAATATAAATATCTGAACGAGCTTCAATTTGATACATTGTGCACCTCGTGATTCAACCCGAGTCAAAAGTTAATAAATTATGATCTCTAAAAGCTTACCTGACATTAATGTTATAGCAGCTACGGTTTTGCAACTGCTACAACTGTGTAGCAACTATGAAACCGTAATTGCTACAACTGTGTAGCGGTTATGGGTTTGTAGCTAATACACAAATGTGTAGCTCTATAGCTGCTATAACACGCCCTGGTTCAAGATTTAGGTGAGAAATATAGGTGAGAGATAATAATGGGAATAGTGTAGTGGAGGGCAGTTGGGTAATTATACATGGGGTGGGGCGCCCTCTTGATAAAAAATTAAAGTGAGACGTCATCTTGATGATTCCAAAAATAAGGGGCGCCCTTGTTCTTTTAAAAAAAGTGTTTACTAGAATAGGAAGCAACAAGGATAATTATGCTCACCCCAAGCACCCCTCACAGCACGTCTTTAAGTTATGTGAAGGGAGGTAAATCACGAGTCAACTTGTAATCAATGGTCAAGTGGCTAGGATGAGTTTTTTCCCGAGGGTATACGCTTGTCGGGAATTGATCTCTGCCCCATTGTAGTAAATTTGTCACCCTCTAGTCAATTGGGCACCCTCGTGGGGAAGAATAGGAAGCAATAGAGAACCTAGTTCAGATGACTAGAATAACAGAAGCATTGAAGTATTTCCATAATTAATAATTTAGCTGAAAATAATTAATATCTCTGTAAATTACATTTCTAGTCAGCCTAACATGATCAACTCTGCCAACATTAAGAATGAACCACACTTAATTCACTACAAGCTCTGCCTTGTCGACGCCATGGTTTCAAGTGTCAATTGGTATTGATAGGCACAAGCAAAGTGTACCAATCCTGCTGTTGATATACACTGATACTGAATATCATTTTGTTACTTTTGGCAATTTAGATACAAAGATACCAATCAAAATAGGATATGTCGCAACCAATACTGTCCAGAACTTGCTGAGACATTAAGATTCTTCCCTTCACATATCCTTCAATTTCAATGGTCAGTCTCAAGGAGGAGATGAAATAGTATACAAAAAATAGATGAGAGAACAAGTGGAAGCACCCATAAGAGCACCACTAGTGATGTCAGGGTCGAAGAAACTCAGAAGTATCCATTTATTGCAACTACATCTTTACCCATTGCATTTGCGCATTACAAATTCAACTCTCGGTGATTAATCAAGATGTATTTATGCATTTATATGGAGAAACATGTTTCAATACCAGATGTCATAATAGGATTATTTAAGCTAGGAATTTCAAAGTATGATCTCATTGGGATACTTCAAAAATCCATGCACTTATTCAATGAATGACACTCATTTTGTATCAGTAAGTAACAATCATTAATTAATTGACGTGTTTGTTATATTTATTGTAATTTGCTCAAGAAAGTTTCGACTATTGACTTTCTACTGGCTACGATATAATATTTAAAGGTAAACAAGCAAACTACCTAGCTAAATAAAAGAGAGCTATGGGAGTAAACCTCATGAGTTGATCTCAACACACATTGAAGTTTTGTGAAAGCATCCTGAGTATTAAGATGGCATGGTAATAGACCAATCCACAGCGTCAGCAGAACAAAATTTTAAACCGACAACCAACATTGTAAGTATCCAACATTTCCTAGGAACCCATCTAATACTCCTACTCTAATACTTCCTAAATCTTAACTTATAATAACGGTTATGCAAAGAGGGGGGCAATACCTCTCATCCTCTGACGCATAAGAAGAGGAAGAGAGAAAAAGATCGCACGGAGTAACAAGACAAAGACGCTCAAGAAAGAGCAAACACGAGGAAGGAGAAGAAAAAAAAGAGTTACCGTGGTTCGGCGGCATGCCTACTCCACAAAAAAGACTGAAACTTTATTAGAATTCTCTCTACTCAAAAGAATTACATTCAATTATTCTCATCATTGTACAATAGGTTTACAATGATCTTTATAAATAGTGCATACACCCCAGACTTAGTAAAATCGTAATAGCATTTTGTTATAAAAAATAGTAAAAAAATTCTATTATGAAAAACCGTATTATATAAAATCGTAACAGAATTTTATTACGAAAAATCTTAACATATTTTTCTTCCATGTCATCCCTCGCATTGGCTTTATCTAAATATGAATCGTCCATCAACAATCTCCACCTTAGCGAATATTTACCCCTTCGAAGAACACGAATATCTGAACAAAACTCCACCTAGATCTCTAGGTTTGGACTTCTTTCTTCTAATATCTAGAGATATGGATCAAGTTCAAGCAATGCTTAAACTTCTATGTGGTCACTGGCTTTGTCAACATGTCTGCAGCATTGTCTGCAGTGTGAACCTTCTCAAGTTGAATTTCTACAGAAGAAATCAGTTCTCTGACTTGTAAAACCTCACATCAATATGCTCAGTTCTCGCATGATACACCTGATTCTTTACCAAATAGATAGTACTCTGATTATCGCATAACAACTTGACTCGACCTTATTGAACACCCAATTCTGTGACCAACCCTGTAAACCATAAAGCTTCCTTCGCTACTTCAGCTGTTGCCATGTATTCCGACTTCATAGTAGGCAATGCAACAATAGATTGTATCATAGATTTCCAACAAATAGATCCTCCTGCCACAGTGAACATGTATCATATAGTAGACCTCCTCATCAACGTACTCAGCAACTGAAGGATCTTCCGGTTGTCTGAACATGATGTCATAATCAGTTATATTTCTCAAGTATCTGAAAATCTACTTCACTACATCCCAATGTGGTTGATCAGGATTTGAGAGAAACTTGTTTACCATACTAATTGCTTGCGCCAAATCTGGTCTCGTGCAAACCATGGCATACATCAGTACTGGTATAAGGAACCTTTGACAGCTCTTGGATCTCATCATCCGTCTTTGGACACTATGTACGCTAACTTGAAGTGATGCGCCATGGGTGTGCTCACTAACTTTTCATTCTTTCATGTTGAACCTATCCAGCACATTCTCCACATAGCTATGTTGAGACAACCATAATCTCCCTGTAGCTCTATCCCAATAAATTATTATCCTAAGAATCTTCTTGGTCTTTCCCAAATCTTTCATGTCAAATTCCTTGCTCAGTAGCATCTTCAATTTATCAACCTCTTTCATCTTCTTTGCAACAATGAGCAGATCATCTACGTATAGTAGTAAGAAAACCAATGATCCATCTTCAAGACTCTTTACAAATATGCAGCAATTATACTCATATCTCCTATATCCGTTTTGAATCATGTATGAATCAAAACGTTTGTACCATTGTCTAGGAGATTGTTTCAATCCATAAAACGATTTCTTCAACTTTCAAACCAACCTCTCTTGTCCGGGCTGACTAAATCCCTCAGGTTTTGACATAAAAATATGTTCCTCTAAATTTCCATTAAAAAATATCGTCTTCACATCCATTTGCTCTAGCTGCAAATCGCGATGTGCCACCAAAGCCAACACCACTCTAATTGACATATGTCTTGGAGAGTATTTCTTCATGGTCAACCCCCTTTATCTGTGAATACCCCTTTGATACCAACCGACCCTTAAACTTCACTTCTCCCTCTAACATTGCTTCTTGTTTCTTGAATATCCACTTG
>JBBMJZ010413096.1:12057049-12085256 GCA_037833815.1 Zingiber zerumbet
TCTTTTATTAAAAAATGTATTAGCTAATATAAGGTCATATGCTATCGCAAAGTCTAATATAGTTTTCTCTTCCTCATTTCTCATCCCAAACCCACAACCCCCATGTACTTTCTCATATTCCTTATTTTTTACTTTGACATGCTCATTTAGATTATCTCCTATTAAAATCATTTCATTTGACGGAATGTTTTATAATATTTCATCTAAGTCATCTCAAAACCTTGAGTTGGTAGCTTTATTTAATCCTACTCGCGGTGCATATACGCTAATTATGTTTATAGTTTCTTTCGCCACTATTATTTTAAGGGTTATAATTCTATCATCTTTTCTTACTACTCCTACAACTTCATCCTTTAACGAACTATGTACAACAATACCCACTCCATTTTTTGCTTTATTCTTTCCTGTGTACCATAACTTAAAACCTGAGTTCTCTATCAGTTTTACCTTCTCACCCACCCATTTTATCTTTTGTACACACAAAATCCTAATTCTTCTCCTAATCATCGTATCTACCACTTCCATTGATTTACCAGTGAGGGTTCCTATATTCCATGTTTCAAATGTTTGATTATTAGTTTTCTTATCATATTTATCCTTATAACTCTTGCTTATTTAACACTACACCTAGGTTCTCATGGAGATGTAGCGGTCCTTACCGATATATTACATTCGGATCCTACAACACAAATTCTTGCATATTAAATACTACACCCGAGTTTTGGAAATATAGCAGCCCTTGCTGAGATATTATAATTGGACCCTGCAACACGTTCCTTCTAGGGAACAATTTGACATTAGCACAATAGTTTAATAAATCCATTCATTGAATATTTATTATAGTTTTAATGTTGGCTGATAACCTAACATAACCCTTCTCTTTTATTCCGACTTGAGACCGACCATCACTTGATCGAGTTAAATTATCTCCTGCATCAGAATTCTAAAATAACTCCTGATTAAAAAATGCATAGCACAGTCTAAATTCTGCTAGAGTATAGGAAAAAAAATATATTTTTCTATAAAATTACGAGAGCTATAGAATCCTAAACCTTGATTTTAAGACCTTTCTCTTAGCGTCTACTTTCTTTCTCACGTAGCCATGTGTCTTGCACTTATAGCATTGCATCTCTCTTAAAATTTGAGCTTGAATTTAAATCTTCACAATTGAAATGCTTGCATTATAATTGTCACGTTCTCTAAATAACTAAGGCAATATATAAACTCCTTTCTTTTTCTTTGAGTAGTATATGGAGTAGTTTCACTTACCATTCGTAAATCTTGATGATAACATTTGTTTTTAATTTTTCTTCAATTGAATTTATCTCTTGTCAAATCGCTCGAGCTGCAGATTAACCCGTAGATTGTAGGGATGAAAAAATATGTAAGAAGACAGAACCATAAAAATTCCGAAATTGCATGGGACAAGCTTGAGCTTGACGCTTGAGTAGAGATCTGGGATTATGAAAATGAAGTGGATGCCAATTACTACTGGTAAATGAAATCATATTAACAAAAAAAAAAAAGGTGATTGGTCACGCAAAGTGCAACAGTATTTTCCAAGTCATGGAAAGGATGCGAAGGGTCTCCTTGATGTTACCAGAAGTCTGGAGTTACATTTTCTCATTGGACTGAGAGATCAATTTTGGCTCTTGTGGTCTTTCCAGGTTATGGAAGGATGAAAACCACTGCTTCCAGGGAGCATCCCCTTGTTGCTCAATCCAAGACAAGAAAGAGCTGTCTAACAAGCAAAAAAAATTTACATAAAGGAGTTGGTATCGGACAGGAACATATCTAAAATTTGCAACTTGGACAGCAGGCCAGATTGTTCCTCCAACAATAAGAGCCGGGAGGAAATCTCTTTTCACGTCTTCCTTCACTTGCTCTATGCTCCTGCCCGAGGCGAAGCCAATATAAGAGAAAAAGATCAGAAGATCGAGGGGTCCAAAGATTAGCCCATCTGCGGCAACTTTTGCTGTTACAAACTTTAATGACTTTGGTTGCAATTGAAGCCTTCGCATGGAACGGTCCAAGTATTCATACCTGGGTAAAGCAAGAAAGAGAAGTTGGAATATGCTGGATAAGAATGTCCAAGTCAAAAAAGAGAAATACTAAAATGGTTCAATGAGTATGGGCTAGATTTGAACCGGACCTAGCCCGGGTCCGGTTGTCAAAAAAAAAGAAATACTAAAATGATTCATGGAGTACATTTCAAGTAGATCCGATCATGAGCCAAGTCCGAACCATACCCTGTATGGGCACATAACCGGGGTCAATGGGCCCCCGTTGACTTGATTCCTAGGTTAAAATCGTAACTGACCCAATAAAACTGCCGAATTGATGGTTAACTGCCGATTCATTTTTTTATATATATTTTTAATATATATGGATGAAAATTTGTTTAAAAAAAAGGGTGTTGTCGAGACTTGAACCAGAAAGCCTAGTATCCTAACCATCTAGGCTATAATAGATTCATGTTTTTATGAGTTAGTTAATTATTTAATAATTAATCAATAGTTTTCTTTAACTATATCACTATTAAGATAGTTAAAAGATAAGTAAAAGAGTTAATTTTTTTTTTTTTTCAAATCCATAATAGTTTGTTTATATTAGTATAATTTAAAATCTAGAGAGGAGTAAAAAGTAATTCTGTCCGTGAGATTAATGGCTCTGGTCATTGGGGGAAAGGAGAAGAGTTTTTATTTTTTTAAAACAATTTTTACCTATGACGATTCAGGATATTAAGTGCAGATCCTCCTTTTTTATATATATATTTTATAAATTTATAATTTTAAAAATAATAATAATCGTGAAATGTGATAAACTATGAACCGTAATCGTCTTGGAAGATTAAAAATTGACTTGTCAGGATCTTTCAAACTGATGGTTCTGAACCATGGTCGGGTCTAAGCTAGTAGAGATTGCAGAATTAATTTTAAGTAAGAAATGAAATATGTTTGATATGAAAGTCCAAGTCAAAAAAGAGAGTACTTAAATGGTTCAAAGAGTATATTCCAAGCTACATTTGTATAAAATGCAAAATTAATTTTGCTTTTGTTGCGCAAAGAGGGGCAATATCTCTCAACCTCAGATGTGGAAGAAGAGGAAGAGAAAGAGATCGTGTGGAGCACCAAGACAAAGACGCACAAACGGAGCAAACACGAGAAAGGAGAAGAAGAAGAAGAGGAGGAGGAAGAAGAGTTACTATGGTTCGGCGACGTACTTACTCTACAAAAATGACCGAAACTTTATTAAAATTCTCTCTACACAATTGAATCATATTCTATGATTCTTGTGATTATACAATAGATTTACAATAATCATTATAAATAGTGCATAAACCCCCATACCCGGTAAAATTGTAACAGAATTTTAATTTGAAAAATCGCAACAAAATTCTGTTATGAAAAACCGTAACAGAATTTTGTTATATAAAATCATAACATAATTTTATTATAAAAAATCTTAATAAATTTTTTATCCATGACATTCATTACATTGATCTTCATCCAAATATGAGTTACCCGTCAACAATCTCTACCTTGGTGAATATTCACCCCTTCAAAGAACACGAGTATCTGAATAAAACTCCACCTATATCTCTAGGTCTGAACTTCTTTCCTCTAGCATATAGAGATATAGATCAAGTTCAAGCATTAAATAAAACTCCACCCGGATCTCTGGATATGGACTTCCTTCCTCTAGCATCTAGAGGTATGGATCACTAGCTTTGTTAGCATATCTGCAGCATTGTCTGCATGTGAACCTCTCAAGTTGAATTTCCTTGGAAGTAATCAACTCTCTGATCTTGTGAAACTTCACATCAATGTACTTGGTTCTCGCATGATACACCTGATTCTTCGCCAACTGTTTGTGTCAAATCTAGTCTCATGTAAACCATGACATACATCAGACAACCAACTGCAATCTCGTCATCCGTCTTTAGACACTGTGTACTGGATAACTTGAAGTGATGCACCAGAGGTGTGCTCACGACTTTGCATTCTTCATATTGAATCTATCTAGTACCTTCTCCACATAACTAAGTTGAGACAACCATATTCTCTTTACAGTTCTATCTCTATGAATCTCCATCCCAAGAATTTTTTTTGGCCTGACCTCTCCCAAATCTTTCATGTCAAATTTCTTGCTTAATAGTCTCTCTAATTTGTTGACCTCTTTTATCTTCTTCACAATAATGAGCATATCATCTATGTATAGTAGTAAGAAAACCAATGATTCATCTTCAAGGCTCTTCAAATATATGCAGCAATCATACTCACATCTTCTATATCCGTTTTAAATTATGTATAAATCAAAACGTTTGTACCATTGCCTAGGAGATTATTTTAATCCATAGAGCGATTTCTTTAACTTGCAAACCAACCGCTCTTGTTTGAGCTGACTAAATTCCTCAAGTTGTGACATAAAAATCTATTCCTCCAAATTTCCATGAAGAAATGTCGTCTTCACATCCATTTGTTCCAACTGTAAATCATGATGTGTCACCAAAGCCAACACCACTCTAATTGACGTATGTCTTAACACTGGAGAGAAAATTTCTTTATAGTCAATCTCCTTTCTCTGTAAATATCCCTTTGCTACCAACCGAACCTTAAACTTCACTTCTTCTCCCTCTAACATTGCTTCTTTTTTCTTGAATATCCACTTGCGCCCTATAGCTTTCTTTCCTTCAAGAAGTTCTATTAGATCTCACGTTTGGTTCTTATACAACGACTTCATCTCCTCTGTCAGCACACATCCACTTATCCTTCTCAAAGCTGTGTATCGCCTCCTGAAAAGACATAGGATCTCCGCTACTAGTAATAAGTGCATAAGATACCAAGTCTTCGAATCCGTATTTGATGGGTGGTTTTATGACTCGTCTCGTTCTGCCACCATCTATAGTGTGATGCTTTGTGCTTTGAGCAAGAATCATCAGAGTCATGAGTCTCTAGGTCCACCTACACAACATCTTTTTCCATATTGCTATGTAGTGTTTCCTTTCCTTCTTCCTGAATACGTTGTACCATAGCCTTCTCGTCAAACACCACATCTCTATTGATGACCACCTTGTTTGCCTTAGGATCCCAAAGCTTATTTCCTTTGACTCCTTTCTGATACTCCAGAAAAATCTACTGCTATGACTTCGCATCCAACTTAGGTTTTTCCTCACTAGATATGTGTATATAAACTGGACATCCAAAAACTCGAAGATTAGAGTAATCTACTTGATTCCCTGTCTATACTTCCTCTGATACTTTGCCTTCTAGTGTTGTCTTTGGTGATTTATTAATGAGATAACATGTCATATTAACCACTTATGCCCAAAAATTCTTTGCTAGCGCTATATTCAACCTGAGACATCTTGCCTTCTCAATGATTGTTCTGTTCAATCTTTCTGTCATCCTGTTCTATTGAGGTGTCCTACGAACCAAAAAATGTCTCATTATCTCATGTTGCTCACACAATTCCTGAATCTTTGAATCTGTGTACTCTAGTCTCGTTGTCTGACCTAAGGCATTTAACCTTCCTTCCGGTCTGGTTCTCGATTTCAGTTTTCCACAGTTTAAACTTTGCAAAAGTTTCTGACTTGTGACGCATAAAGTATGCCCAGACCTTTCATAAATAATCATCAGTAAAACTCACAAAATACAAATGCCCTCCACATGATGCTACACTGGTTGGTCCCTAGAGATCTGTATGTACGTAGTCCAAAATCCCCTCCGTCTTGTTTGTTGTCATCTTAAATTGCACTTTGCTCTGTTTCCTAAGAAGATAGGATTTGCATAATTCAAGCTTACACATCTTGACACCCTTCAACAAATCTCTCTTGTAAAGTTCTAGCATCCCACGTTCACCCCTATGCCGTAGCCGCATATGCCACAAGATAGTCTTGTCTGATTCAGACTCCATCGAGGCGACAACTGCCTATCAACTTATAGATGTTCCCTTTCATTACCGTCGTAGCGCCAACGTTTATCCTTTCATTACCGTCAAAGCTCCCTTGCTAACTTTTATCACCCCGCTTATTGATTTGTAACTACAACCATTACCATCTAGTGTGCTTAGCGAGATCAAGTTCTTCCTTAGCTCTGCTATATATCTGACATCCCATAGGGTTCTGATCACACCATCCAACATCTTGATTCTGACGTTACCTATGCTGATAACTTTGCATGATGCATCGTTTCCCATTAACACTAAACCAGAATTGACTGCCCTTAAGGTGTCAAACCACTTCTTGTTTGGAGTAATGTGACATGAATATGCAGAGTCTAAAATCCATACATCCGTCAGTTGCTCTGAACTCGACATAACTGATAACATATCTCCATCACCGCTCTCTAATTTTTCCTCTTCAACTATGTTTGTAGACTTTACCAAACTACCTTTATTCTCTGTAACATATTTCTTTATCTCTGGACAATCTCTTCATATGACCTTTGCCTCCATAGTTATAGCACGTGATCACCTTCTTCCTTCTAGACTTAGAACGAGCCTTGTTATTATTGCCCGATCCATGTTTGCCCCTACCACGCTCTTGGTTGCTATTTACCGCAAGTCCTTCTCATGAGAAACTTCATCGCTTGTTTTCTTCCTTTAATAAAAACCTAGTAACGCATATGTGATCTCCAATTTGAGAGTTTCCTTACCCCACATCATAGTAGTAACCAAATTCTTGTACATAGGAGATGAAGGTAGAGAATTCAACAACATCAGCGCCTTGTCTTCATCTTCAATCTTCACATCAACCAGCTTCAGATCACTCACAATCTGGTTGAATACGTTGATGTGATGGCTCAGATCGGTTCCTTCCGCCATCTTCAGCCCAAATAATTTCTGCTTGTGATACAGCTTGTTTGTGAATGACTTTGACATGTACCAGCTTTCCAGCTTTTGCCAAACTGCCATGGGTGACTCCTCGTTCATGACATGGTACATCACATCATCCGTAAGACAAAGTCTGATTGTTGCCTTTCTCCTGAAGTTCTTCCTAATCTGATCTCTCAATGCTTTCCGATTTCTTTTCTCCTAGCGCCTTCATCATGCCTTGTTGCACCAACAAGTCCTTGACTCTTCTTTGCCATAATCCAAAGTTCCCAGTTCCGTCAAACTTCACCATATCAAACTTCGCAGAAGTCATCCCTGACATGTTGAAGAAATCCACCAAAACCTGTATCTCTGATACCAATTGTTGTGCAAAGAGGGAACAATACCTCTCAATCTCTAACACGTAAAAAGAGGAAGAGAGAGAGATTGCACGGAGCAACAAGACACAACACTCAAGAAAGAGCAAACACGAGGAAGGAGAAGAGTTACTGTGGTTCGACAGCATGCCTACTCCACAAAACGGCTAAAGCTTTATTAGATTCTCTCTACTCAAGAGAATCACATTCAATGATTCACATCCTTGTACAATAGGTTTACAATGATCCATATAAATAGTGCATAAACCCCATACCCAGTAAAATCATAACAGAATTTTGTTATGAAAAATCGTAACAGAATTCTATTATGAAAATTGTAACAGAATTCTATTAAATAAAATCATAACAGAATTTTATTACAAAAAATCTTAACAGATTTTTCTTTCATGACATCCCTCGCATTAGCCTTCATCTAAATATAAGTCACCCATCAACAAATTGTAAAAATCATTCAAATGAATAGAGTCATTAACTTCGTTAGGCTCAACCAATAGCACAAAAAGATTAAATTGATGGTACTTCACCATGTAAGCTTATAAACTACTTTATCATCCCACAATCTATATAATTAATGTAGGACACAAGCACTCTTGGTAAATAAGAAAGAAATTTGAACCATACACTATCTATTCATGTAATTTTATTTTTTAATCTTGTTAATGTTGTTAATATTTATGTGATCGTAAAGTATTTCTAAAACTTAAAAGGATGTTCTACAAAATGACAGTTACACCTGCTATGTTATATGACGCTGAATGTTAGACTATAACTCGAGCACATAAACAGAAGATGAGAGTTGCAGAGATGAAGATGTTAAGATGGATGTGTAGACATGCGAGGATGGACAGAATAAGAAATGAGAGCATTAGAAAGAAAGTCGGAGTTATATCTATTGAGGAAAACTCCGAGAAACACATTTAAGATAGTATGGGCATGTACTTAGATGATCAATAAATACCCCAATGTGAAACTATGATAAATACGCACATTAAACAAGAAAGAGGAAGACCAAAAAGACTTGGTTAGCAATAATAAAATAAGATAAAATTTATTTAAGTATAGATGATGATATAATAGGGGATAGAGCCCAATTGTGTAAAAGAATCCATATAGCCGATCCCAATTGGTAGAATAAGGCTTGGTTGTTGTTGGTTGTTGTTTCTTAATGTTGTATTAGGTGCAATGTCAGTGTGATTGGGTTTTGTCTCTTTTGTTGGAAACATAGGGACTGATTTTTTTTTCCAACATGCTTGTTTGAGACAATAAGTGATTATCATCTCAACTAAAGTTGCTAGAGTGTATATGTGAAGATAGACCACACCAAAGAATTGTATATAGGATGAGGGAGGAGTTTCCAAGAGAAGTGACAAAGGGTTAATTGAGTATACAACAGGAATAACATAATTATGAAATATATTATTATTGTAAAAAATATATTGTTTGAATCCTAGGTAAGGAGCATAGGTGAAATAATTTATTTGAACGTCAATAAAAAGTTATTTTGTTTGTGTTAATTTTAGCAGTTTGATTATTCATCTACTTTATCTCATCTTAGTTGTATGTCTACGGGAACTTTATATGTTGTTCTATGTTGATTTATCTTGTAAACAAGCAAAAATTTAAAATTTCAGTAATCTGATGATGTAAGAAATGCTGGGTTTGAATTTAGGAAGTTATATGCCATGTGAACATAATTAATGCCATATTAACCAAATATACTAATCACTTGGCCTTTATTTTAACAATTCCACCTAGATTTAATCAACAAGTGTGTTTAACGCTCTTTACTTGTATTTACACACAAAAGAGATATGCCACAATAGCATATAGTTAAATTAATTGTGAAAGTTACATTACATTAGTTTACCTTAATCATCCTAGTTAAGCTGAACCAAACATATCCAAAGTCAAACATCCAAATTAATCTATTAGGTAAATTATAAGTTGAGTGCTCAACTCTAGTTAGTGTATATCATTAAATGGCATCTCAGTTATAGTCAGTGGCTAAGCAGGTAAATTAAGTATGGTCAAATAAATCTTCAAAATCCCATCTTTGACTGATCTTAGGGACCAACTAATGTTAGTCGTATACCCCCTACTAGTGTGACAGTTCATGTTGCCATATCATTTAAATATTCAATTCGTTTGATATTATTAAATCAACGTGTTACATATAAGGTAAGACATGAAGGTCTTCATAGTGTATAATGTGCAAGATGAGAAACAAACATGCACTTCAAAAACGCAAGAGCAAACTAGGTTGTCACAATGTGGTCAGCAAAGATTATATGGAGAGAAAAAAAACACAAGCATATAGAAAATTATAAAGGTCAAAAAAAGCCAATAAGTAGACAACCAATAAAACTACCTGCGAACATGATTTGCCAATTTGTAGTGTCTATTCCTCAGTTTTGACTGTTGACATGGGGAGATCGCAAATTTAAAGTCTGATGGAACAGAAAAGGAGGTTATAAGAAGGCTGAATTACTTTCCATATTGATTTAGAGTAAACAAAAAAAAATACATCAAAGAAATGTTTGAGAAAGTTAGCCAAATAAATAAATGGTTCGAGTAGATCATAAAAGAGGAATCCAAAGTGATTGACTGATGCAATTCAAAACAAGGAATTAAATTATGCATCTGAAAATTTTGGCAATCTGGTTTCCAATAAATTTTAACAGTTAATGTTAACATCATAGAGAACCTGTGCAACATATTATGCAACAAAATGTCCTGCGAGGGTAATATGTAAGGAGATACAATATGAGAGAAGACACAGAATTCCAGACTAAAAACGAGACAGAGAGAGACTATCATGACAAGTAGACTAAAACAGATCATCCAAACCATTACATCATCCTATGAAATATAACACTGTCAACATCAATCCAAGTTTAGATGGAAAAAAATAGGAATGTGACAGAATTTGATAAAAGCGTAAAATTATTTAGAGTAAATGGTTGAACAAATCAAGGTTTGTAATACCGACCCATGTCGGTCAACATATGCAAAATTACGGTTTTGCCCACCAACCAACATCAACATAGGCAGAGCCGTGAGGTGGAGCAGCCTCACAAAGGCCTCCTCAAGGTCGTGAGGCCACTGTAACCTTGCGATGGCCACGCAATGGCCTCCGCATGGTCGCAAGGCTAACACGGCCTTGTGGCGGACATGCAAAGGCCTCCGCGTGGTCGCAAGGCCACCGTAAGGTCGCAACAGCCTCACCTAGTCAACGGCAACCTCACCTAGTTGGCTAGTTGGCAGCCTGCATTTTGTTTTTTTTTGTTTTTAATTTTAGCTTTCTTTTTATTCTTTCCCCTTTTAAGTTTAGTTCATCTTAGGGTAAATCCTATGTTCATTCAGGTTTTAGGTGTTTAGTGTTTAGACCGGTTTTTTTTCCCTTTTTTTATAATTAATTCTTTTTCCTTCAATAATTTCTTTTCCTTTTTTGTCTATTTATTTTTCTCCTACCTTTTTAACGATGAATATGGAGACGAATTATTAGAAAAATCATATGTAGCAATTTTAAAAATATTTCATAAGCTAAAACTCCGGCATGACTCAAAATTTTAAACTTTGAAACAAATATAGTTGAAATTCATACTATTCTTTAAGCATCCCAATTGGAGTAGTCTAAAGTAGAATAATATCATTTCTGAAATACAAAACTCTTTAATTTCCTTAGAATGAAACAATCAGAGCATTCTCATACCTAAGTGGTCCCTATCTAGAGTGTCCTATGATATCTACAGTTTGATGGGAGTTAAAGGAAAAGATTGTATCAATTCTTTTAGCGAACATATCAACCAAGTCAAAGTTTATTTTGAAGATCCTCAACTTCAATCCAAAATGTAGCAGCATGATCTCTCAACTAAAGCATCAGTATTGCCTCTCTCTATATGATTATGTAATTATTGATTTTGCGTAACAAGTTAGACATTGATCAATTGAATCAATAGAATATAATCCAATTTTATGCCTCCCAATTTTGTTCTTTAATTCCTATTCACAATGAGATAGTTTAACTGGAAATAAACAAATACAAGAGAAAGATCAAAAGCAAAATGTAGTGACCCGTGAAAAGAAAATAATTGCTTGTTAACATAAAATCACCTCGGCAATATTTTCTCGTATGCACTTGTCTTCCATCAAACAAAAAGTTTAATTTTGAAATGAAGCTTCTATAACGATACATAGTAGCGAGTGTTAACACAATATCTGATCAAGAGATGCAGTTCAACAGATTAATGCAGTCACATAACAAGATAATAGCAACAAGTAGTGAGAAATTACAAAAACAGGACAATGATAGAAGACAAAATCAAACACAATCAACATTTTTTTTGCAAAAATGCTCACATAAAACTAGAAGTGAATTATATACGTCCAAGATAAGGTATGTGATATAACCATTTTTTAGTAAAGGCCTTCACAGGCAATAACTTAGATTTGATCTTTGGTTCTAGTGAATTAAAAGAAGCTTTCCCGAGTCTCTATTCTAGAAACCCGTCTTAATCTTTTAGAAACCGAACTTGCCCTTCTTAAAGAAGGAACTTTTGCTTCTCAATCATATCTGTAACATAGATTTTAAAGTGATTATGCATATGATTCATTGTTTTTCCTAAGAAGATAATATCTAATTGAAGGTTATCTCCTTGAAATTGACCATACCCTTTTGCTTGGATGTGAATTTGAATATGTTTTACAAAGTCACGTATAGTCATATTAAAATTGGGGCATAAGTGATGCCCAAATTAGCATTCATATCAACATCAATAAGTCCTATCATGTAAAACTAATAAAACTTTCCTCCTAATTTGGCTCGAGTTAAACCTCTCAAGCCAAATACAATAATTCCAAGATGTATATAACTATGTTTTCTAAGATAGAGACTTTTGGCAGCCTCTTTAGTCATGAGGCCCAGTTTAACTTCACCTCTATCGGGAAGATGAAGAGTTTCTTGTCTATGATGTCGGTAAACAGAAGTAGAGAAGTTTAAAATTCCTTGGCTGTAAAGTTTCTTTGGGTTCAAAGCATTTAATTGTTCATTAGAAAAAATTGTCAGATCTTTATCTACATCAATAACTTCTTCTAGTCTAAGAGGTCCTAACGTAGAAGTATTATTTCTTCTGGTTATGGTATCTAACCAGGAGGAGGAAGTATTTGCTTCCATGGATCTAACATATCTGGAACTGAGAAAGGTTCAGTTTTAGTCAGACTCATTGGGTTTGTATGTTAAAAATTTAGAAGTGATTGGTGGTGTCTTAGGAAGTACTTTTCCTAAAGATAATTGGCTAAGATCTTTATTAAGTTTAGCAAAAACTTCTTTTAATTCACTAGAACCAAAGTTGCCAGACCAATGTGTTTCTAATTGGAGATGTTTTGACTCAATTAAGGTTAAGCAATAATGAAGAGAAGTAAGAAGTGCTAAAATAGTATTGTTCTGTTGTATTTGTATTTGATCTCCTTTTCTAGGAAGATCTATATGGCAATATCCGTCTTCTTTTGTACTAGAAAGTTGTCTTGTGTATTCTACCGCATCTTCATAATGTGTATTTTCATATTTCAATTTGTTCATTTATATTTTAGTTCCTCTAGTAAGTGGTTTATTTTATCTAGCTTTTCGTTTATTTGTCTAACGATCAAATCTTTAGATTGTAGTAGAAGTTGTTGCGTATCTGTTTCTGCAACAATTTTTAAGTTTCTTGAGGTTTTAAGTAGTCAAGATTTCTTAAGACTTCTGATACTTCCTTTTGTTGTTGTAGAGAAGGTGTTCTACCTTATGTGCTAGATATTGGCAATGAGTTTCCAAAGCAAGACCAAGACTTAACAGCAGATCAGTTAAGGTGTTTAAATGTGGTTGCTCTGAGTGTAAAAGATGACCAAGTTGTTTGTTTCTAATATAACAAGTGTGTTTGTTATGGTCTAAAGTTACTATATTTCTGGGTTGTAAGGCAAGATCTAAATAATCAAGTTGTTTCGAAGAGGTAGGGATTGTACACATACAGGTTTTCCGGTCTTTGGCTCTGATACCAAAATGTTGTTCTTCAATTTTCTTCTTCTTCAAATTTTTTTTAAGGTATTTGTAGTTTTTCGGCCTTGGGTGGTTGTAGGTTTTCTGATGAAGGGGTTCTAAGCCTTTAGGTGTTTCTGTAGTTTTTCTAGATCGCACCAGTGAGCCTCACCTAGTAGAGAGCCTCTAGAATCGTTGTATAGTCCTTGGTTTCTTACCCCGGCTCTTCAGGTCTTACTCTAGCATTCAAGCTGTTTTGCCTTACTTAGCCAGCATAGGTTTTACAAAACCAAAGGACTAAAGTTCCATCTTCTCTCTTAGCTAGTTACAGATTGAAAGAGTCTGACAAGGGCTGAGGACTATTGATCTAAACTAAACAAAACCTTGAGGCTTAGAACGAAAGAGTTACTCAGCCATATATGATAATACACACAGACAAATTGCTATTGAAACTTAATCTTACAAACAGTACTTACAAAAGGGACTTACAAGGCTTTAGTAAGGCTTACAACTGCCAAGAAAATGAGAAGGGATATTACAAGCTGTTTTGTGATTACAAGCTTCCGATGCCTCTTGTCTGCAGAGAGGCTCTAGATTTATAGGAGAGAAGAGAATGAACTAGAAGAGAGACGTGGCAGATAAGCTCAGAGTCACCTGGTGTTGTATGAGCTCAGGGCTTACGTTATTAAGTCTGCTGACGTCATTGCATCTGTCATGAAGGCAGTAAGTGTTTGCTGACATCAGTGCTTCCATTAGGTGTCAAATTTCCATCATATTGATTAAGTTTGCTTCAGCGTAGAAGTTGAGGCTATAGAAGTAGTTTTCTATTTTTCTAACTATGCCAAATTTTTCTTTTGATAAAATTGGCATAAGTTTTGCTGTTGTGTTGTATAAGAAAATGGAAAATGAACTGTCCCATATGTTTTTGGCCCGTATATTTTTTCTGTGAATGTTTCTCCGGTCAGACTATATTCAGTTGGATCTTGATAGGGATCCCATAGCCAAGAGCTCCCTTGGAGAGAAGTCTGCTAATGTTTTAATTGTTCAGATAAGGGTTTTGGGGAAGGTCATTCTTTATCTGGATGAGAGGAATAATCTTCAAACGGAAGTAGTTGGATATTAAGTCCTTGCACATCAAGTTTAATTAAATGCCTGGCTGGTTCAGTTTGAGTGGAGAGCCATTCAAGAGAAGTACTGTCAAAAGTAGCTGAGATAAAAGTTTCTTTTTCTTCAAGTAAATGTTGAATAAGTCTTCCAAGTGTGTTTGGCACTAAAGGAATTGAGTCTAATTCATGTATCCATAATTGATGTAAAAGCCCATGAGTCATAAGTGAGTCTGGAGTAATAAGTCTTCCTCTATAGTTTTTTCTCTAAAACTTCTCTAGATGCATATTGGCTTGTCTGATAGAATATAAAAGTTGGCATCTACAGCCCAAGTCTGTAAGTTCAGTTTTAGAGCATTGAGGGAACTGTTTTGATGATCTTATCCGAGTATTCTTCTGTGTAAGTAATCATCATCCCTGGGGTAGGGTTTTGATGAAACCAGTTTAAAGCATCTGAAAGTTCTAAGAAAGTTTTATAAGAAGAAGTATCTCCCAGGGTACATAGATACACATGTCTTCTAACAGAGCTTTAAGTGCGAAGAGATTATCTTTCTTCTTCTGGCCCTGAAGTACTTCTAATGGCTGATAATGTAGTGGAGAAGTGGAACAAACAGAAGATCTATATCTTGTCTTGTAGGGTTTGTATTAGAAGAAGCCACCATTAAGTAAGTTTTGTCTTCTTGTATTTTGTTATCCAAGCAAAGTGCTAGGCTTATTATAAAGTTAGAGCCCAATTTCTCTCTTAGTAAGTCATAAGCTTCATTGACTGAATAAAACCCTTTATAAGGCGGTTTATCTTCTTCTGGAAGTAAGACTTTCACTTCATCCCAAGTAGCATAAAGGCCTACATAAGGCCTAGAGAAAATAGCATAGCATGAGAATTTCTTCCCAAGTGGTTTTTGAATAGTTGTAAGGAAGTAATTAGAAATAGCATTGATAATAGCTATCTTTTGGCTGGCTATCCCAAGCAAAGTAGGAATATTCCAAATATTGTCGATTGAGCATTGTTGTATGGTATCAAGTTGAACTCGTAGAGGAAAGTCAAAAGTATCTCCTTTACGGGAGAATTGAGGAAGTTCTTGATTGCCAAATTTCATTGTCTTTTGGTAGCCATAAGTGCGAACTCTCTTTTATATATCCATAGCTGCAAAAATGACTAAGTTAATAATCGTGATAAGGTATCAAAGAGAGTTAGCACTGCCTTTAATATGTTCCCACTGAATTCTAAGTCCTTTATTAAGAATGGAATCTGTAAATTTTATCTCGCGTTTAGAGCCTAATCCTTTTCTTACCTCTTTTGTTTGTTGGCTATATTTTACTATAGCCTCACAATCAGTTCTTATCGTAATTTCAGATTTATTACAAATAAACAACAGGAAAGCTTCGGCTAGTAATTCAAAATCTAAAGATGTAAGTCTCCCCTTTTCTTTATATTTTCCTGAGGCATATCTGCACAATTGTTCTGAAGTTTTTGGGTCATATTTCAATTGTTTACTAAATAAAGCTCTTCCCCATCCTGTTTCACAGCCATCTGTTTCAATTACTAAGTAATCAAAGTCTAAAGGTAAAGTTAACTGGGGTAATTGTAGGACCATTACTTTAATTTGTTTTACGAAGTCAATATCTTATTGGTTAAAATATCTTTGTCCTGTTTGAGACGTTTTATTATACAAAGGTCCACTAATTTTTTCAATATCTTTTAAATAGGGCCTTGCATAATTTAGTAATCCTAAGAAAGATCCAAGTATTTTGACGTCTTCCATTTTATATGGAAAGTCTAAAATTTTGCTGGTGATATAAGCTTGAAGTGTTATCTTACCTTGTCCTATAAGACTGCCTAAGAATTAAATGTAAGGAACGGCTAGTTTTATTTTTCTTTGAGAAACAATTAAACCATGTTTTTCGAACAAGTTAAAAATCATATGTAAATGTGCATAATGTTCTTCTTTTGTTTTAGAAAAAACTAGAATATCATCTATGTATACACAAGTGAAGTCTATAACAGTCTAAATATGTCATCTATTTTTCTCTGAAAGACTTGAGGGGCAACTTTTAACCCAAAAGGCATTACTAACCATTTAAAATGGCCTTCCGGGCAAGAAAAAGTTGTCCAAGAGATTGAGTCTGGATGCATTTTAACTTGCCAAAATCCTAATTTCATATCAAATTTAGAGTACCATTTGGATTTTTGGATTTTATTGATTAATTGATCTTTATCTAGTATTTTATACCTATCTTCATGACAATTATCATTTAGTCTTTTGTAGTCAAACACCATTCTAGACTGTCCTCTTTTCTGCTCAGCCCCTTTATTTACTATAAAAGAAGAACTTCTATGTCTAGAATCAGATCTCTGTATAGCTTTTAATGTCAGAAGTTGAGTAATATGCATATTGCATTCTTCTACTTCCCAATTTGAGTATTTTAAGTCTTGTGATTTAATGGTTAAGTCAGGATTAATGATATTTAGTTTACAATAAACTTTATCTTTTTTCCAATACTTCGTGGGATTTTCACCAAGAATTTCTATTTTTTTCTAGTCTAGAAATGACAGCATCTAATGTGTCTTTCTTACTAAGTAAAGTATTTAAATAAGAGGATTTAAAACAATCCTGATAGTAAGTTTCACGGGTACAATCACAATCTTCTAGGTCTTCGCTAAAAGCATCTTCAGGACTCGAAGAGCCAAGTATATTCAGTTTTCCTGTAGGGAAAGCGTAACCTTAGGGACCTTAGGTGTTGATGAGGAAAAACTAGGTTTACAGGGACATGGTGAAGAAGAGGAAGTAGGATTACAGCATTCAACAGGGGAGTTCCACTACGCGTCCCAGCGCTGACCTCGGATGGATAAGCAAATAAAATAGGAGAGATAATGGGGGTAGAGAGAAAGATAGCATAATCTTTCCTAAGTAAAAGAGCACGATCGGGAGAAATAAGAAAATTAAGACCAAGGATTAGAGGAATAGATTTATGAGGCATAAATCGTGTCCATAATTGGGGCAAGGTTAAGGGAGGACTACAAACACCACAATTAGTGTAAAATCGAAGATGAACATTCTTAACAAATTCGGTACAGCTTAATTGTTGTCCATCAAATTGGGTGCTTAAAAGAGGAGTATTGGTGGTCTTAATAAGGGTAGGTGGAAGAAAAGAAAGAAGCAAAGTTTCATCTATAGTATAGGTTGTGGCTCCAGTATCTAAGAAGGCATGTAGAGTTAATTCATGTCCTTGGATGTTTAGGGTACATTGGACCCTAATATCAATAGTAAGTCGTGTATTACAAATACTGGGGGTTTGGATAAAAACAAACTCTGGATTAGGTGGTGGTTCAAGAATAAGAGGACTTTTACCTTTATCCAGATAAATGGTCCTAAAGATAAGACAAAGGACTAGGTTCATCTGGTGGATAAGTTCCTTCTTTAAGAAGAGCAAGTTCGGTTTCTAAAAGATTAAGACGAGTTTCTAGAATAGAGACTCGGGATTCTAATAAAGTGTTTCGTGTACTTTTTCGAACAGCTTGTGTTTGTAGAATATTAATTTGAAAGAGAGTATTGAGACATAAATTACAACATTGTTTCTTGCAAAATTTGCAAGTTCCACGTTGTAATATAGAGGGAATAATAACCACAAGCAAAGCAAGGAATATGATCAGACCCTTCTTTTGATTGCCAGTCATGTGTACAAGTTCGTTGATCTGAACGCAGGTCTGTAAGGTTCTGTGGTATAAAATGATGATACATAAGCGAAAGATTGTGGAAGTTTTGTAAAGTTTCATCAAAGAGAGGGTCAGAAAAAGGATCTTCCTCTGAGTCAGGATTATATGTAGGATCTAATAAGGAGTTGATTAATGAATAATCTTTTTGTACGAAAGAAGGTATATCTTTGAGATCTAATACAGAGATAATAGAATAAATAGAAGAAGTACTAGACATATCATCTTGTATGTCTATTAAATCGAAGTTCGTATTGCCTACGACTTCTGCTTCTCTACTATATAAGTTTTTTTCTGTCAGGACAGGCTGAGGAAAGATGTCCTGGTTTGTGGCAGGCAAAATAAGTAATAGTATTGGTATAAGTTTTCTTGGGTTTGAATCTTCTTAGATGTTTTTCTTTATTTAAAAAGGGTTTTTGTTCTTTACTTTTTCTGATGTAATAAGTTTTTTTAGGTGTAAATTTCGGTTTTGGTGCAGGTAGTATTTTCTGTTGTTTATAGTGTTTTCTTCTAGATTGTTGTTGTTGTGTACCATATTGTTGTAGTGTGTAAATTTGATTACAAAAACCATATTGTTGATTTTTAAGTTGTTTTTAGATCTGGATATAAATACATTTTGTTTTAAGTGTTGTCAAAATATGTTGAATGCATACTCCAATATTATCATATAAAGAAGGTACTTGTAAATCCGTCTAGGATTTATGTATTTCCTTTCCTAATTCCCCTGGTAATTTGCTAAAAAGTCTTTCTCCTAATTCGGGATTACAATAGTTTCCCGATACTGTTGTAAGGGCTAAAAAGTCATTAAAAAGGTTTAATATAATTCCAGTTAAATAATTGCAATTGTTCTAAGTCTCTCATGGCTTTTTTTTTGGTCTAATATCAAGGCAGTATTGGCATCTCTTGCTGTTAATAATCTATGTATAGCATAGCAAAAATTAAGTATATTATTGTCTTGAGAAGCAATACAAGCTAATTCTTCAGGAAAATAAGTTTTAAAATCTTCCCAAGTCGCTTGGCTACATCACCTAAGTAATTTTCTCCTACTCTAATCATGGTTTCGCCTGATTCGATATCCATTTCATGCTTAGCTTGGTAGTCTCTTTTGACAGAGACTATCCATTGTTCTAAATATGTGTCGTATAATTGTGGGTCACATTCTGTGATATTAAGTAGTCTAGCATCTTTTTTGAAGAAAGTCATTTCTGGTGATCTCCGTTTCCCTATAGTTCGGACTAAAGGGTTATTATATATATAAGGTACTATCTTGGTTCTAGGTGGATGTCCCTGACCATAGTCCATAGTTTTCATAGTGCTTTCAGGCAATCTTACGTCATAGGGCCTAGAAGTAGCTGACGATTCAGCTGGATTCATAAAATTGGTTGGTCCTAATTGTTTAGGTTGTGTTACAAGATGTAAATGTTTCTTTCCTAACATCTTAAGTAGTTGTATTTGTTTTTCTAATTGTGTTTGGACATTAATTGTTTGATGCATTAAATTTGCATGAGATACTGATTCTTCTTCTGTTTCTATTTCAGGTGCCATGGAGGTTGGTTGATATCCCGAAAACCTGACCAACAGTTGATTATTTCTATCTTTATACATAAGTGAGGTAGTGGGTTTTAAAGTAGAGTCATGGTTTTGTAAGTTAATATTCCATTCTAAACCTGCTAAGGTTTCTGAAGTGTATTCTCTTGGTTTTAAAAAGTGTATGCCTTTTGTTGTGGGGGAGGGGATAGAAATGGAAATAAAATTTTCAATTACCCAACAATGCACAAAGCAAGTCTCCTTTACTATTCAGTGAAAATGAATACCACTAGAAAGGCCTAGCAACCATTTCAACAATGATGCCAGGTGGTGGCATGGTTTTAAAAGGTCGCCATGCTTTGCATATGTAGACGAGCAAGCGGAGTTGAAAGACAGTGCATAAAGATGGTATGGTTTCATATGGTTTCTGTATGTGCAGGTTAAAAAAATTTATTTTGACATTTTTACAATGTTGATTGATATTATTGTTGTATTTCAAGTTTTCAGCATTGTAATTTGCTCAATATATTGCTCAATTTTTATCAATATAACTATTTTTAATAATGATAGGTATACGTTCGAATAGGTCGTGTAAAATGTATACGCCATGTAATGGTTAATCACAAACCATCTATATATCTTTCAAAACCTTGGACTACAGATTCTGATAGAAGCAAGAATATGTATCAAAAACAACAAAAGGTAATAAGGACAATAATTGCATTAGTATAGAGAGAATGAAACTTATAATGATTGACTTGGTAACGGAGTGAATATATTGACTACATATAGTTAATTGGTTTAATATGAGTTTCTCTTTCAAACAAAACAATCAAGAACCATCAATACTAAGAAAAGTGACACTAGTCAATTTCTTCATCAATTGAAAAGAGAAATGGGGGAAAATGTCAGATAGATTGGAAATGCACAAATTATAAAAATAAACAAACCATATGTGTGTGTGTGTGGAAAATTAGATGATAGGTCAAATTGGAGAGGGTTTCAGATGGCTTATTCAACTGGTCAAACAGATCGATTGCTTGTTCCAAAAAACATTTTTTATTTTTTATGAAATACCAAATATTCTATTTATATATTTAATGAATCAAGAATGTAGTACTTGATTTATAAGTATTCTAATCCTCTATCAATTTGGTAAGAATATAATTCTTCCATCAATTCATTATAATTGGGATGGACGCAAACTGATGTGCTGGATAATATCAAAATATAATGACCAAGAACAAGTAGAAGAAATTACAAGCTTCTCATACAATTAGTTTTACCTTCAAACAAATTATAATCAAAGAGGGTGAGACATTAACTATTTGGATTTGATGGACTCAAACAAATAGTAAAACAAGTGTGATAATTCCAGTCTAGTGTTCTCAATGGTATAAATTAAAGAATTCTAAATGAAATATATACTGCATAAGAATAGTATAATGAAGAAGATCAATGAATATGTTCACTAAGAGAACCTTTGGATGTGGAGTGCGTAAGTTGTTGTCCGCAAGCAGCCTCCCGTCGGCGGCGGCCCGTCACTAAAGAAATATTTGTTTTTGCTGATGGCCCATGACCCATGGCATGTGCTACTACAAAGAGAAGATTCCCATCATTGTAGTGCCAGTGCTGGGCTGAGGAGATCGAAGGCGGCAGTCGACAAGGGAAGAATGGAGTGGGGGTTCATTAGGGAAGGACGTTGGCGAGGCAAGATCGAGACAGGAGAAGGCTACAAACGTCGATCATCGTAGGATGAGCGGCGGCGAGGGAGAGGCAACGGTTTGCAAGGACTGCATATGGATTAGTTTTATTTGTCGAGTGAATCGAAAATAAATCAAGTCAACCGATTTGTTAGGAACTAAAAGGACGGAGTCTGAACCAAAAGAAATTGGCATTTTCATGACTTTGAATTGAGATCCTCTCCTAGTCCTCGATTTTTTGATCTCACGGTTTTTGGACTGCAACCCGACCGAGCAACTTCCAGTTGCGGGTGAGTCAACCATTGAGGTCCATGGCAGAACAAGAAGGCAAAATTAATTTTACATATTTAATGAAAATAATTTTTTCCAATAAGTTTTCTAATGTATTTTAAAATTTTATAAAAATAATTAGGCTAAAAGTCCTACAGACCTCCAGATAGCTTAAGTCTTTGTTTGGTGGATTTAAATGTGAATTAATATTGCACATAATTGTCAATAAGAATTAAACTCAATAAAGTGATCTAATGCATCGTTAATTGTAAAGTTTAAGTTATTTAATGTGGATTACATGTGTATAACTTATTAATCTAATTCGTTAACATTGATGGGCGGTAAACTGATTACAAACTCAATAAAGGAATGGTCCCAGTAGGGTTTGCCATATATAAGAAGAGGAATAAAGCTATTTGGGCTAATGCTAAGTTCTTAAGCTACTTCTATTTCTCTCCCATTGGACGAGAGACTATGATTGTCACGCCTCGAGGGTATGCTTGTCCGTCAAACTGGACGGTACCCCTGATGATAATATAAGAAACAATGATATCAGACCAAATAAAATCTAACACAAATATCCATGCAATACATCCATATCCAACACAAAAAGATAAGTATTGACTGTGGACAACAACACAATGTCATTATTTGATCTAGTGGGCAGTTAAATGTATAAATGGTCATTGTCTACAAGCGACAACATGCTACCACTATCTGGCAATCAAGATATGTAGCTATCTAGCTACGGACTGCTAGCGATAATACACTACCACTATTTGGTCTAGTGGGCAGTCCAAGTGTATAAATGGTCACTATCTGTTAGAGACAACACACTACCATTATCTGGTCTAATGGACAAACAGGATGTGTAGCTATCTAGCTACATAGTGCAGGCGACAACACGCTACCACCACCTGGTCTAATGGGTAGTCCGTATAGAAATGTGATAACAAGTAAAACAGTAACAATCTCAACCAAGCAAATACTCTACCGACTATGCTACAATATACAATCTCTAACATAAAAGCACAAGTATAATAACAATAAATAACATGAATAGCAATGAGAAGCATCGATAACAATAGGACTAAAATAAGGAAAACAAGTAAAAGGTCAAAATCAATAAATGATATAGAGTAGATATCAAGGTAAGCAAGTAAGTGATGCCTAATTAATGTAAATAAAAGAAATCATGTACTAAGGACAAAATTCTAAAAGAGGTCAAAGGGAGGAACTACCCACCTGTGCAATAGATCATGTTATCTTCTAGTTAAAGGGTCTATCTTGAACTTAAATCCTACAAGTACAGATACAAGGCAAAACTAAGTACTAAAATAATCCTAGTAATCATAAATACAATACATAAGTTAATCATTTATCCTCCCTGTAATGCTCTAAATTTCTTTATGAGTTTATAATCAAATAATTATTCAATACCACTACTTGTATATTTAAATTTAACAGATATAGTTACCAATTAATAATTCATATCTATCTTACCAACTTATTAATTAATCTTCAACTATTACAATCAATATATCAACAATTTCGACTAATTGAGAACTTAAATAATTATCTGATCATTGATTATCAAGCTAATAAACCAACTAATCAAACAACTTTATTAATCTGTAATAAGCAATCAATCTCTTAATTTAATCCATCTATCAGTAAACTTATTAATTGATCACACAATCACTCAATTGATTCTTAATTACTCGATATTTCATTAACTTTTCAGTTAACCTAACAATTGACCAGCCATTCAATCCGTCAATAAATTGTAACAAATAAATTAACGAATTATGTAACCCACATCAGTGTAACAATTAATCGATTGATAATTTATTAAACGAGTTAATTAGAAATCATCCATTACAACCTGAGATAAATCAAAACAACAAATTATTTTTAATTATAGATTACCTACTGCAGGTTTGCGGTCTCCTCCTTTCCAGCAGTGACTCACAGCGGCTGGCGGTGGCACGAGGTCAAGACCGTACAGGTAGTCGGTGGTGACTGCAACGGCGGCAGGGTGGGGGGCACAAAGGAGTGGGTTTGTTGGCTGTGCGACGGCGGCGGCGGCTCCAGGCCGCGGAGTGTTGGGTCACCGATGGTGGGGAAAGATGCGCGAGAAGATTTTGCGGCGGCTAGTGTGCCTGAACCCTAACCGAACGATAATATAACCAAAATCCATTTTAATTTCCGAAAAATAATAAATTATATTTATTCATATAAATTTATTTTCTTATTAATTATTAATTATATTATTATTATTTTCTTAAATAGATTTAATTAAGTCAATTTTAATAATGATATACACATAGCATACGAAGGCAAAATACCAATAACTCCTCTATTTTCTATCAAGTAATATTTTACCCCTGTGTTTTAAAAATAATATTTAACTCCCTTTATCAAAGTCAAATGTGAAAAAAAAAATCATAAAAAATAATTCTTTTTGATATTTTTTTAACAATATTAAGAGGAAAAAACATATTGAATTATGTGAAAAATAATTATATATTTTTTCGGGGTCAGCTCTTTAATTATTAATTAATTGAATCGATGGTGTATCTAGAGAGAAAAATATACATAAAAGGATAAAAAATATATATATAAGCATCCAGTAACGATACCCTTCGTCACTCGCTCAGATCTATGGTTGATGTTGTTTATTGGTGCGTTCGCTCTCAGTTTCTTGTAAAGTAAAGCTTATCAAATGAGAGTTGGCATTATTGGTATTACCCTCTTTGACGATGAAGTCAGTCATGAACTGAGATGTGAGGCTCATGTGCATGTATGAGAAAGCAAAAAACTTGAAGAAGACGAAGAAAATTTACCTTCACGTAAGAAAAAAAAGAAAATTATACCTTAATCTATTTTCGCGAAACCTTATATAATCATGGACAGGAGCGGATCTAAAATTTTAAATTTAGAAGAAAGTGAAGAAAATAATTATTATACATTGTATTTGAAGGTTGTGCAGTCGGGGCCACGGAAATATACATTTTATACTAAATTTTGTTTTATTAAGTTTTAATATTTATATATTGTTGGTTGTTACATATAATTTATTGATTTTAATTAGTAAATCAGCAGTCATGCACATGTTGAAAATATTAAATTATCAAATAAATTCAATATAATGTTTTCCTCTTAAAATGATCAAAAATATGAAAGAAGACAAGGACATAATTACCTTTTATAAATTTTTTTACGACTTTGGTCAAAGGGGGTTAAATATTATTTTTAAAATACAGGGGAGTAAAATGTTACTTTATAGAAAATAGAGGAGGGCTTATTAGTACCCTGTGTTGGTTTTATTATAATCAACCAAGTCAAGTTAGACTCTGCGTTATTTTATGTCTTGCGTATGAGTGTGCAGGGATTTAGGAACGCAAGAAGTCGAGCAGAAGACACGATAGACGAGAATGATGGCACGTGAAATGAGTCGACGAACTCGGTGTATTTGAGGGATGAGAAGCTACGGAAGAGTATGTCGGTGGAGCGAGAAAGACACTTCTGTGGGACGATAAGCCAGAGAGGAAACCTGCTCGAGGAGAAGGAAGATCAGCTAAGGAGCTTATCTGCCTCACGGAAGGCGTCTTCAATGGCTTGGAAGACATCTTCCATGAACAATGTCAAAGGTGCCTTCCAGCCTGTTGAAGGCACCTTCGGATGATCGTTAGCCGAAGATAAAATTTTATCTTCGACGACAAAACTTGCTTGACTAAAGCCTAAAGGTGCCTTGAACCCAATTAAAGGCGCCTTCATGCCTCGAATAGAATTTTTTAAGGGTTATAAAAAGACCCCTGAAACTAAAAAAATATACAACAACTTGAATATTAACTTTCCTAATCATTTCATAGCTATCAACTTGTGTAAAAGGCTTCTCTTCCTTCAATGAAGAAGTTCTTTAGTGAGCTTGTCAATGCATTGGATTGACAACCACCTAGGTTGTAACCAAGTAAAACTCTGGCATTTTACCTACTCTTTTAAGTTGTTATTTCTTTTATGTTAATTGTTTTGCTTAATTTAATTGTGCTAATCTAATCAAGTCAAAGATTGAGAAATGGTTGAATTTTACTTTATAGACAATTCACCTCTGTTGCTGGTCGCACTGGGACCAACAAGTGGTATCAGAGCGAGGATGCTTCAGAAGCACTAACCGCCGACTGAAGCACAGAAGATGATGACCGAAACAAGTATCCACCAGCCTAAGTTTGAACGAGACTTTGCCTATTAGAAGAAGAAAATGGAGGTAAAACTCAAAACTCGATATTTTTCTAATTTTGAAAAATGGTTTCGTAGTACCTATCGACAACAACGGTGATTTAAAGAAAGAGGACAACTGGAAAAAGAAAAAACAAGCCAAATTTATGGCCAACAAAAAAGCATAATTCCATCTGCTGAGTGCGCTACCACCACAAGAGGTCAATAGGATCGGAGTCTACAAGTCTACAAAAGATCTCTGGGAAAAATTCTTGGAGCTTCACAAAGGATCCTCTGAAGCCAAGCTCGCTAGAAGAGATCTACTTCAGAACTAATTGACAAATCTCCAAATAAAGAAAGGTGAAACGATACCTCAACAACACGCCAAGCTAAAGGAGCTAATCATCGAACTTAAGAATCTCAGATAAAAGGTAACCAATCGAGATTTGCTAAGGTGTGCACTTGATGTTTTTCCAAGAACACCAAAATGGTCAACTTTAGTAGAAGCATACTACATCTCTAGGGACTTAGAAATAAGTAATCTAGAAGAACTATTTTATACCTTTGAAATTCATGAATTTAGATGTGCAAAACTAAAGAAGGAGCCAAATCAGAATATTGCCTTAAAGGCAAAAATGAACAAACCATATTCTGAAACTTCCATCGACGAAAATGAAGCAACAGTAATGGTAAGAAACCTTAGTAAATTTCTTAAAACTAATAAATTTCACAAGTCACAGGCAAAGAAACACCTTCAAAGTAAAAGGAAGGTTCGATGCTACAAGTGCTAAGAAGAAGAGCACATCAAGGATGACTGTCCAAAACTAAAAACAAACTAAAAAGAAAAAGACAAATGATCAAGACGAACAAAACACAAGAACTTAAAGCTACGTGGAATGAAACATCATCCATCGAGTCTGAGATCAAGGCCTATGCCTTGCACTAGTGATGAACCATTAGAGGGATGAAGAACGGACATCAGAGATGAGCATCGACAAAAGGAAAGCATCATCAGAAGAAAGCATCGACGAAGGGGAGGGTCATCAGAAGAAAACATCGATGAAGGAGTATCAGAGCACGATGTAAGTGATGTACGTGCTTTATGTTTTGAACAAACATACCAGTTTATTAAAATGCTTACTAGATATTGTTAAATTAGAAAAATAAAAATCCAAAGTTAAAGTTAACATTAGCAAATGCATGTAAACGAGAAGATTTTGATAATTTAAAAATTCAAAATAAAAAGTTAAAAGAATAATTAGAAAAATTAAACAATGATGATGTATGCTCACATGTTCAATAAGTTAGAAATTATCAAGGACTAAATTATTATTTTAGATATCATAAGGGTCAAATTAGAAAATTATCAAAAAAAAAATGTTCCTAAAAAATTTCTGATTAATCGAGTAGGTAGAAACCTATATTGGGTTCCAAAATCATGCTTAGGTTAAATTTTCATACATGTTCTAATTTTTATCTACGTTAATATTTTCATTGCATGCTTAAAATATTTTTAAATAAATTGTTTCATAACCTTTCTGTATGAAATTAATTAAATCATGAATTTTTCGAGAAAAAAGATTTAATTACTTATATGTAAGAAAATTTTCAAAAGTTTTTGATTGGTGAATTATTTTTTATGAATTTTTTAACAAAAGATCATATTTGTGAAATTAAAATTATGTTGTAAAGTTATTTTTTTTAAAAAAATTATGATAAAACATCATGTTCTCTGTCAAAGGAAATTTTGTCGACATTTTTCGGTCGTTATTTAATTTTCTATAATTTTTTTTATCAAAATGCTAATTTTTAATATTAAAAATTTTTGAACATTCAATTTTTAAAAATTTATTTTTTTACATAAATACTTGCTATATTAAATTCTTAGAAAAATTTTAAGATTTTTTGAGCTTAGAAATTATTTTTAAATATTTTGTTATGAAAATACATTTTTCTATTAAAAATAATTTATTACTATTGTTATTATTTTCTTTTATTCATAAAAATGTTATCACTATTTTAGATAAGTCTGTTTAACCATTACAAATTTTTTTTTAAATTTTTAATATTTAAAAATAATAAATTATTTCTGTTTTTGAATCATAAAAATTCAGTTTTTAGAAAAATAATTCCTAAAAATTTTCTAAATGTTAGTCATCAATTGTGTAGCCCTTAAAATTTTTACCACTAGTTTGAATGTGATCGAAGGGGAGAATAACCTTTATCATCTTTTTAATGTCACATCCAATTACGATTTGTAGACATTTTCGATATTTTTTAAAAATATACAAACATTTTTCAAAAACAAAATAAGCTAGAGCTAATCATTCTGTAAAAGTAGATATTATATTAAGGGGGCGTTTGGTTCATTCATAGGAATGAGAATCGGAATGGGAATCATTGTAGTGTGGAATGGGAATGGGTATGAGCATGGATATCATTCCGAAAAA
>JBBMJZ010413096.1:12094722-12108191 GCA_037833815.1 Zingiber zerumbet
TTAACAACCTCCTTGGTTGTAACCAGGTTAAATTCCTGAGTTTATTTATTTCCTTTGTTGTTTTATTATTATAGCTGTGTTAATTTTGAGTTGAAAGCCTTGAGGAGGGTTCTTTTATTTTTTCAGGAGCAATTCACCCCCTTCTTGCCGACCTCGGCTGCACCTACAGGTCTGGGTAGGCCGACTAGAAGGGGAGTTGAATAGCCTGAAAAATAAATCAAGACCTTTCTCAAACTTTGGACTCAGATTAGTAGCAATAGCATAAAAATAAAACAATAAAAGAACTAAAAGAAAAGCGACTCGAAATTTACTTGGTTACAACAGGGTGGTTGTTAATCCAAGACAATGATAGCACTAGAAAAACTCCTTCGTGTAGGTGGAGAAGTCTCTTACAATCTTTGAACGCTCAGACTATTGCTAGGAAATGAAAGTTTGAGTTAATGTTCTATTTCCTAGCTCCAGGGGCCTTTTTATAGCTCCTGGAAACTCTATCCATAGCTCGAGGGCACCTCCCAAGGGTATGGAGGGCACCTCCAGCGAGGCGGCGGCGGATAAAACTTTATCCGCTATGAACGATCACTTTAGCAGGTCGATGGTGCCCTCCATAGGCATAGAGGGCGCCTTCCATGTGGGCGCACCTCCCATGGTTATGGAGGGTGCCTTCCATGCTTATGGAGGGCGCCCTCCGCCTAAAGGTGGCGGAGGTGCTGGCTCTTCTTCGGAGGTGCCTTCAATACCTTGTTGAGGGCACCTCCAACAATGTACTCTAGCTCCTTTCACTCTCCTGTTGCTTCGATCGCCTAGGTGATTGCTGCCAACCGAAATAAGGCTTACCCAAACCCAATTTCCGGCCTTCTCCTCGAGTAGATTTTTGCTCCGGCTTCTTGTCCCTCGAATGTCGCGTACGTTCTTCTCATCCACGGGTGTACTCTTCCACGACACCTCGTCCCTCAAACGCACCGAGCTCGTTGGCTCTCTCCTGTGTCATCCTTCTCGCTAGCCACGTCTTCCGCTGACTTCTTGTGCTCCTAAGTTCCTACACACTTAGACATAGGGATCAAAATCAAACAGGACCTAACCTAACTTGGTTGATCACACCAAAAATAATCTTGGGGTTCTAACAAACTCCATCTCACACAAACTCATAAGGTGAACATGCTTGAAAACATAAAATGGGTAGGATGGAAAATTAGGAAAATAAATAATTACTTTTACTTTAAACTTGTGTTTTAACTTTGAACTTTCGTACTTGGACTCTAGGACCCTAAAACTTAAAGCATTCATTTTTTTTTGCATTAATTAAGGGGGAGTGAAAGGAAGTTTAAGGCGTTAAAGTTAAAGCATTGTTTTCAAGATTTCAAAGTTAATTTTATAGATCTTTAAAAAGTTTAGTGTTATTTTTGGTTTAACTATTTTCGAAAAGAAAATTTAACTATTTTTGAAAAGATAATTTTTCAAAAAGGAAGTTCAAATCCAAAAAAAAAAAAAATTAACTATATTTTTATGTACTTAACTAAGTGTTTCAAAAAGCTAAGTCATTTTTAAAACTTAAATTGAGATAAGTTTTTTTTAGAAAGCTAGGTAATTTTCAAAGCTTAAGATTAGCTAAGTTTTTTTTTATAAGGGCTAAGTCATTTTCAAAGCTAAGTACTTAACTAAGTTTTTAAAATCTTTGTAAAGCTAAACACTTAACTATATTTTTTATCAAAATATTTTTAAAGCTAAGTACTTAACTAAGTTTTTGATGAAAACTTTTTAAAAGCTAAGTATTGAACTAATTTTTTTTTCAAAAAGAAAATCCTTTTCAAAGCTAGGTATTTAGCTATTTTGTTTAAAAGGTAAATGATTTTTAAGCCAAGTAATTAGTGCTACCATTTAGGGATAATTTAAAATATTAAAAACTCACATTTCAGATTTACAGATTCTTTTGCTTTCTCTTAGTATTTTTTTTATATATGGCAAAGGGGGAGAGAAAAGTTAAAGTTAAGAGTTAAACATAAAACATGAGCATAAGGGGGAGTTTTTTTTAAAAATATATCAAAATTGTTGTATTTTACTTACGCTCATGCTTAAACTTTTCATTATATTACAATAAATATTATTATGTTTTAGTTAACTTTAAACTAGGTTGGCATAATCAAAAAGGGGGAGATTATTGGTGCAGGGAGCACTCGACGATCGAACCTAATTTTTTATTATGGTAAATAGTCTAAAGTTAAGGTTACTTGTTATCTAACAAGTGTGATTGAGCTTGTAGGAAAGCCCTAAAATACTTAGGCAAAAGTCCTAGTGGATTCTAGGTAGGTGAAAAACCCTAGGGGGAGGTAACCCTAGGAAAAACCTAGCTACGATTAAGTACGAAGTCCTGATCCGGTGGATTGGACGAAGTCTTAGTGGGTCGAGCTCTTTGGGCGAAATCCTAGAGTCGGGGACTCTAGGTGAAAATTCTGGTGGTCGTGGACCATGTGAAAGTCTGGACGGGTCATGGAGCAAACATCCAGCATAAAGACCTGAAGTCTTGGGTGCTAAGCAAAAGTCCAGTTAGACCGAAGAACCGGTCTGACAAAAGGTAACTCTCCTGAGAGGAGTAGGTGATGACGCGTTCCCTAAAGAGGAAATAGTAGGCGTTGGTTCGACCTACGGTTTCCGAAGGAAATCTGAAAGTCGAAACCAGACAGTCCAATGACTGTCAAAAGTTATATATTGCTTTACTATTATTTGCTATTTGTTTAACTCTGTTTTGTAAGGAAACTAACATTTTGCAGATTGAAGTTTCGACCTTGATTGGTCGATCGAAACCTTGTAAGTAAAAGAAACCTTGTTACCATTGTTTTTGTTTTATCTCTTTATTCTGCTGCGTTATTCTATGTTTTCTGAAATGAGTGAAAAAAGTCACGAGTGCTATTCACCCCCCACCTCTATCATGCATCAATCCTACAGTTATGTGAATATTTACATGTATAAATTATTTTAGGAAACTACGCAATGTTATTCCGTCACAACCTAGTTCTAGTAGCATCCCCTCTGTCGATGCTAAATTTTCCACTGAGCAACTTAGACTAAATTTCATAAAGTATTCATATATTCCACTTAAATCTAGTTTTTTGAGTAGGTCATTCTTCACTAAATATTGTGCCCCTATCATAGAGGTTATTGACTATTACAGATTAGATAGGCTAGTTTATTGTAATCATTTAGTAAACCTAGATTTGTGTGCATAATTTTATAACAATCTAGTTAAAGTTGATGACTTGACATACTCCACTAGAGTTGGTGGGAAGGACTTTAGCTTCTCCCCCACTCTATTATATGATAGCCTAGAACTTAAGAAGTATGTTTGTCCATTTTTGTGTTACCCTAATAGAGATTTACCATTTGGCAAACCCTACTCCCACGTTACATTGGATACTATTCACATATACTTTTTTTTTGGAGAGAAGAGATTTCCTACTGTGACTGACTTTAGGTCGCTCTCTCTTAGAGTTCAGGACTACGTCTTGTATCGAGTCCTGATCACCTGCATTTTGCTGATCACATCTCATGATGATGCGACCGTCTCACTCCTTCATGTATGCACTATGCTAGTATCTAGACATCGATATTGTATTACACATATTTCAGAATGTCATCCATGCAGCTAGTCTCATCACTAGGCAACAAGTTTATATGCCTTACTATCATGTTTTGACTTACATATTCTCGACCATAAGGCCATAGGGGTAGATATAACTTAAGGTACATCCACTCCCCTTAGCGCATATGATGAGATTGGTTAGCATCAACTTGCATTAGTACATATAGATGTCACCGCTCAGGAGGGACTAGTGTGGAGAGTGGGGCCCAAGCTAGACATATCAGGCGAAGTCGAGGACGATTTTCCACTTATCATTCTAGACAAGGGAGAGGAAATGCCAGCATTTATGGCTGAGGAGCTCTTTGGATACCCTTTGACTCTAATCCATCCCTCAACCTTGACTCAACTCTCAACTTCACTATCCATCGAGGATCGACTTGTTCAACTTGATGAGTCTTCTGCATAGATTCTATAGTCGGTCTTGGACAAATTCAACACTTTTTGAGGAGAGATGACCACCAGATTCTCCTCTCCTCTCTCCAGGAGGAGATGACCATCAGATTTTAGCAGATTCTTTGAGCTTTGCGAGCACCTGAGCAGCTTCTACCTCCTCAAGCTAATGATGACTAGATCTGATTATTTTAGTACACTGTTATGCATTATATATACTGTTGACTTGATCTATACAGTTAGCTACCTTTTGCTACTTTATTTAGATAATCCTTTTAGACAATGATTGTTATTTTTTTTTAAATAATTTTTTACAAATTCTAGGGAAATCCTTTATTTTCTAAAAATTCTCATTTCCTTAAAATTTTAAAATTAATTTTAGCCTTAGTCTAGATCAAATCCATAGAAAGCATATACCTATAGATCTAGGAATCAAACATCTCACAAACACAATAGATTTATCTTGATTGTGTATGCACGAACTTAGAATGATGTGAGATGCATAGACCTATTGCCTGGACTTCAGATACTTATATTAGTGCATCAACACAAGTCTGGGCGAAAAATATCAGAATGATTGTGATCAGGTTAAGTAATCCATTTTAGTCAAACACTAATTGAATACATTTATTTAACTTGACTAATCAAGTGAACAATGCTATTTTCTGATAGTTAGTTAATAACTAATGGTTAGACATTTAAGAATAATTTTTAGATGAATATTTTTCTTAAATAATATTAGGTTCAGAGGAGAATATTTAAAGAATAATTTCAAAAATATATTTTGAAACTTCCTAAAATTCTATTTTTAAATTTGGAAACTGTGTTTAAAAATTATTTTAAAAATATTTCCAAGTTAAAACTCTTGTTTAAAGTATTTTGAAAATATTTCTAAGTTAAAACTCTTGTTTAGAATATTTTGAAATTATTTTTAAGTTAAAAACTCTTATTTAAAGTATTTTAAAAATATTTCCAAGTTAAAACTCTTGTTTAGAGTATTTTGAAAATATCTTTAAGTTAAAAACTCTTGTTTAAATTATTTTGAAAATATTTCCAAGTTAAAACTTTTATTTAAAGTATTTTTAAAAAATTTCTAAATTAAAACTCTTGTTTAAAGTATTTTAAAAATATTTCTAAGTTAAAAACTTTTGTTTAAAGTATTTTGAAAATAATTCTTAGGCCTTGTTTAACATATTTTGAAAATATTTATAAATTTTTTATTAAAAGATTTTTTAAAATCTTTTGAATTCTTAGATTTTTTTAAAACTCTTTTGAAATTGTTGAAAAAACTTATTTTAAAAATTATTATGAAAAGTACTTTGCAAACCAATCTTAAAATATTAGTATATTTGAAAATTACTTTGAAAATATCTTGGAAGCTACTTTAAACTTACAAATTATTTTACAAAAGTTAACTTTCAAAACCTGTTATAAATTTTGAAAACTTTTTCAAAATTTAATGGGAATTTTTTAAACTCTAAACTCTTCCCTACAGTAAATCTATAAGTTTTTATGCTTATTTTGAAAAGTTTATACTCACTTGTGTGTTTCAATACTTTGATATACTTGTATTTTATTTATGAATGCTGAAGGGAGAGGGTATGGATTAAGTAAAAAAACTAAAAATTTAAAAACCTTAATTGTAAAATGCTCAAGAGAATAGAACAGGACTTTCTTAATTTTTTGCTATTCTTTCTGCATTATTTTTTCTAACTCTAATCTAGATTGTCATTGCATCAAAAGGAGGGAGGTTGTTGGTGCAATTTGTACTAATAGTCAAACCTAAATTTTGATAAATGACAAATATGTTAAAGTTAGATGTGTTGCAATATAATCTTGTTACCGAGTGTATAGGGTTGACTAACTCCAGTTAGGATGTTCAATTCCTGATTCATTGAAGACTGAATATGTGATTCCAGCAAGTTAGGATATTTGATTCCCGACAGGTTAAAGCCAGATGTAGGATTCTGGTAAGGGTCAGGATGTGCGATTCCCGATTGAAGAAGACTTGATGTGTGATTCCGATAGGTTGGGATGTGCGATTCCCGATTGGAGAAGACCAGATGTGTGATTCTAGTGGGTCGGGATGTTTGATTCCTGAAATCTGGATGTGTGATTCCGGATGTAACTCTACAACTGGTAAGTAGAGGTAAGTCACTGGAGGAGAGTGATTAAGTGAGGACACATCCCCGTTCGAAGGGGGCAGTAGGCGTCAGTCCAATTTAGGTTCATTTCGAAAACCTAAATTAAGACCATGATTAGATCCTGATCTTGGAGAGACAAAGTCTAATTACTACTCCTTATTATTACTTTGTTAACATTGTCTTGTAAGTTATTGGACAGACACTTTTTGTGAAATAAAAGGAGCATAAAAGGTCTGGGTGAATAGTGTCCGAGGCGCCTTCCATGCTATGGAATGCGCTTTCGCACTGTTCATTGAAGGCACCTTTAGTGCCATGGAAGACGCCTTCCGCATGATAAAATTTTAGACTTTATCGCAGATAAGGAGTAATGAGTTCAAAATCAAACTTTACAGGTTGAAGGCACCTTCAAAGCTATAGAAGACGCTTTCCACACCCTTTATAAGGATGTCTCGACCAAGCTTCAAGGATCATCACTTATACAATCCTCTATACATTTGTTTGAAGTTCCGACTGCTCCGGCTTCCAGCTGTTGCTTCATAGAAGTCTATTTGCCATCAAGCTACCCTTTTTAGTCATTCGATTATCTTCAGTAGATCGATAACAACACACGAGCGCTCTCAAAACTGTTGGTAACAATTTGATTAAGTGTTGCAATTTTTACTCCCTCAGAAGTGTAGGTTAATACACTATCTCTACCTCTTGTATTCGATCACCTCTTTTAACGGTTCCGGAAGAGGTATTTAGTGGATTACTTATCGACAAGTCTGCGGGACCTAGGTCTTGGAGTAGGAGTCGATAAAGGCTCTCAACTAAGTAAAATCTAACGCGTGTTCTTTTGCTTGTTTTTTTACTTCGCTTTCTTACTTAGTTTTTCGCTGTGCACTTTGTTTTCCAAAATTAAAAAAGTCAGAATTTTGAAAACCATGTGATTCACCCCTCCTTTCATGTGCATCTTGATCCAACAAATTATTGTGATGAAAAAATAATAAATTAATCTTCACTTCGTGGACTTTCAGAATTCCTCACAGATCCTCTAAAATTATGCTGTTCAAATCTCTTGTCTGCATAGCAACAAGACTAAAATATTTTTCAGGAAGAGAACAAATTACTTTTTGTACAATTATGAGATCATCTAGTTTCACCATTTGAAGCTATTTTGTTCACTATAAAATCAACTTTTGAAAAATACTCGACGACATTATCATTTTCTATTATCTCTAATTTTTCAAATTCTGATCTCAAAATTTGAAGTTGAACATTATTCACTTGTTCATCTTGATACAATTTTTGTAAAATTTCCCAAGTTTACTTTGGTGCTATTGCTTTGTGGACTTTCTCGCACACCCTTTTGTCTATTATGAGATTAATTTGATTTAAAGCATGAGTGTCCTTCTTCTAATTATTCACCAAAACTTCTTTTTAAGCATCACTCAATTGACCTCTTCGTCTTCAAGCTCAATAAATCCTTTATTGCTCCCCTCGGGGCGGTGCGATGGTTAAGGCATAGGGTGTTGCCACATGAGGTCTTGGGGTCGAAACTTGGCGTGACTAAGCATAACCTCCCCCATGTCTTGGCCATTTGCACTAATGGCTAGTAGCCACTCGTGATTTACCTCCTTCGTGTTGACCTAGGGACGAGTTGACCGGGGGGGTGTTGGGGGCGAGTGAATCACCTTTTACCACATCAATAAACCCTTTATTGACTATATCTATAAGTTGAATGTTTTTTAAGCCAAAATTCAAATCTGTTGCTCCAATATTCATAGTCTTCTCCATTGAAAGTATACAAAAATAAAATAGTAACATTTTTAGATGTCATATTTCTTGAGCCTCACCTCACTCTGATAGCAATTGAAGGTGAGAAGATATAATATTTGGGAATAGAAGAGCAGTATAACAATTTAGAGAAGAAATATAGTTAACAAAGAAATATAACTTTTTCTCTCAATATACTTTTTTCATGTCACAACTTTGACTTATATAGAAATTTTTCTTGAGTCTCACCTCACTCTAATACTAATTGAAAGAGAGAAGAAATGATATTTGGGGATAGAAGAGGAGTATAACAATTTAGAGAAGGAATATAGCTAAGGAAGAAATTGATGCAGGATCAACATTGGATGACCCAATTTCCCGGAGGACACGACTTTTTACTCGAGACTCAGCGGTCACACGTATGGAATTAAAAAATCTAAATTTTTTATATTAGACCTTGTAAACACTAATTTTCAGGCCCAAATCCCACCATTTGGACCCTTTTAGAGTATTTTTTTACTATTTTTTTTAGTAATTTTCATTTTAATGGCGTTTAGGGTAAGTTTAGGTACTTATAATATTTAAAGGTTAAGAATTTTCTATATTAGCGTCCTGTTTTATTAATTTATATCTATTATAATTTTTTTTTCTAGTAAGATTTCTTTTTTTTTATTAAATTGTAATTGAGATATAAAATTTAAGATTTTTTTTCCTTTTTTAAGTCTTAGAGTTCGGTATCTATATAATACCTATTGACTTGTATGAAAAAGATACTCTATTCTAAATAAAAAAGTTTTATTTTTAACGATTTCTTTTCTTACTTTCTCTACAATTTTCCTTTTTTAACAATTCAAAGGATAATCATTATTATATCAATTGGAAATATAATTTTTTCTCTTAATATATATTTTTTTTTACGTCACAACTGGACTGGTATAGCTATAGAAAGTCCATTAAGACTCCTTGAATCAGATTTGATTGAGCCTGACACTTATTTTTCAAAGATCTTTGCAATCTTTACTCTTATAGCTTTGACATTTGTCTGCAAGATGGGCGTGATTTGATTATCAAGGTTTTTTTGCGTTATAGAAATAGACTTACATATTTGTATTATTAGAGAAGTACCATGAGTAACTTTTTTAAAAATTTATTTAGCTTTAATATTGTAATCCAAATTTTAAAAATTAAATCCTAAATCTTAAGTTTTTAAAAATAAAGAAAAATAAAATATTTAGTACTCATAGGGTGAGCACCATGAGATAAATACAATAATATATATAGTATTGATATTATGCGCGACTTCTTTGTCTATGCGTGTCTGTGTATGTAGCATCCAAAGTGGATTTTTTTTTTTCTTTTAGTTTTCAAAATCCAAATTTTTCTAGCCATGACATTTGATTTTTCATTTTATTTTCCAAAACCTTATTTTTTCTCTCATCTCTTGCGATGTCGTTCTCGTAACGCTGTCTTTACTCTTTGATCCTCGCTCATCTCGCCTCAGTGTTCCTCACTCGCCGATCCTCCTCGTTTTTTGTCGTTGCCAATGGATCGGAGAGCAAAGACAGCGTTGCGGGAACGACGTCGCAAAAGAGGAGAGGAAAAGTTAGATTTTAAAAAATAAAAGAAAAAAAATCAAATAACACGGTAAGAAAATTTTGGATTTTGAAAAATAAAAGAAAAAAAATCTACCGCTAGGTGATACATTTAGCGTCGCGCACAGACGTGCAAAAGAAGTAGCGCATGGTACAAACTTACTAAAAATATAGTAATACTCATTTTGCACATTTGAGATTTTATGGGCATCAAATATTTTTTAAAAAATATATATTAATTTTTTAAAAAATATATTGAATAAAATAATTTACTTTTCAAAATAGAAGAGTTTTTTTCATAGTAATTAAATTAAGGATATTTTTTAAATTAAAAAATTACTTATTATTTTTTATCTAACAAGATCAAAATAAAAAATAGAAGATAAATTTATAATTTAAATTTAGGTAAATTAATAAATAAGTATATTCATATATTATTTATAACTTTATTGGTAAATAATAACGAACCAAAATTATTTATTTTATATATCTTTTAGGAAGGTAAATAGTTCTATTGAACTTAACAAGGAATTTATTCATTAATAATTTAATGTTGGATTCGTGTTGTTAGCGTTTTCTTCAACGGCATACCCAAGTTCCCACCATGAGGCGTGGCCAGGAGAGAAGTGGCAGCGGGACTCACTAATTTACTTTGCCACCCATCAGACGGAAGGTAAGAGAATGGGTTTTGAAGATCAGTAAGCGTGAATTCGGAGGAGCTACCCATTTTCTCTTCGTTGATCTCCTACGATGTGCGGAGGATCTCAACAATCTGCGTGTGCGAATCAACGGTTCAGACTAACTCAAAGGTCGTCGGATTTTGTGCTGGTTCATTTACGGCATCCCAACTGCTCAATCGTCATGAGTGGAGGGGTCTTGAATCCAGGTATCGGGTTCGCTTCCGGAGGAGGTGAGCGCGACGCGAGCAACTAGTTAAGAACCCTAGCGATGGTGGGGGAGTCCCTTGCGGTTTTACGAGGGTTTTGATCGCCATGGCGCTCGGGAAGCTCACTATAGTCATTGGCGCAGGTACGCGTCCATCTACTTCTCTTACGGAAGTGCAGGTCACTCCCAATGCTTTTGTTTCAATGAAGTTAGAGGACGGGCTATGATCTTAATCGTATCAAGAGCTTTCATGGAAGAAACCAGTTTCTTCCATCCGCATATTATGATCCACGGTCCATTTGCCATTGGATTTGATATATTAACTGCTCCTTTGAAATAGGTAAGATAAAAGTGCACTTGTCCATAGCAGGGGCGAAAATGTTCTGCCTAAAGAAGATTTTCACCGGGAGGTTTCTGTTTAGACACACAAACACACACAAAATATTTTATCTTTTGGAGTAAATAGAGAGGGTTATTTTGATAAACTGGTTTTGTGGTAAGGACGGGCTACTAAAAAGGATTGCTGGAGTTGTTTTTGGACATGTTAGAGCGCCTTTCAGAGTTTTATATTTTGATAATCGCATTGTAATTGGTCAATAATTCAATCTAAATGTCAGCCTGATGTGAGTATATATTCAACTTAAAACCACTTTCACCGTCAAACAAATTTTGAAGTTCTCCACTAGATTAGCTTTATACACCATCATACTTATTTTGCCTTTCTCTATTTTGGTGGTTCTGTGCCTGTGAAGTGTGATCATCAACCATTGTTCGAAAAAAAACAGCCCATGTAATAAGGCGTGGCATTGCATATCACAGACATGGTTCCTCTATGTACCCAAATTCCATATGCAGCCCAATTACATTGAGTTGTGAATTTTGTGATACCACTACATCTGTTATGTGCATTTGATAATGACCATAAATTATCTGTGTCTTAATGTTTGTATAGATCAATGAAATTATCACTACTATAATAGACATTGAGATATAGGGCGTATTTCTGGTCCATACTTTATGGATTTGACTGCATTGTTGGAGAGCCACAGAAAGAGGAGGGATCTTGAATATCAAAGTTCTAGGGAATTTTCTTTTCTTGTTTAAAATTCTTGATTGATCATGGACAAATCTTTAGATAGGTCATAACGATGATTTATCTTAGGCTTGGTGATCCACTGTCTTTTTGCAGGATATGCTGCATAGATTGTTTAACTTTGTTTGGTATCAGTGGTCAGTATGGTTTGTTTGCACTTGCTGATTTTCTTTAATTTCCTTTCCTATTTCTTATGCACAATTTGCTGGATCACTTGGCTTTCTGTTGATTCTCTATATTTGTGTTTGCTTCCTTTTCTCTCTTACCTATTTCCCAGTGTATTTTAGAGCTTATAAGTAAGCTAAAATGATACTTACTATTCTGCCTTTATTTTATAAATGCTCTATTGTGTTTTGCTTATTCAGCCTTACCTTTTTTATGCTTATGTGATACATATATCCACCAAGTGTGTTCCATGTTGGCAATTTGAGCCTTGCTGCATTCCTTTTCTCAATCTGAGACTGAAATGTCTAAATCTTAGGATAGTTATCAATTATTCTTTTACTCATTAGCATGCTTGCTCATTTATAGTGTAAAATGAACTCCTTGTAGGTATAATTGGGTCTGTTCTCTCAAAGGATGGGCAATTATCTGATGTTACAAAATTCTTTTCTGGTGCTTTCAAGGTATATTAACTAATGCCACTCTTGAAACCAAATTTTCCATTATCTTATGTGTAGTTTCTGTTCCTATAGATTGTGACAAGACACTTGAAACAAGACAACTCTCAGTCGACAAGTAAACCACAAACTGATTCTCTATTAGCTCAGGTTAGTATGCCATACCTAGAGGTCTTGCTAGAATTTTTGTAGTTATCAGTGTTTGAAAGTAATTTCACGGTAGTTATTTTTGTATGCTGATATCTATATTGAATCTCTTTGTGTAGTGGAGAATTTTGTTACTATCAGGATGTCACATTTTGCTGTTGTTGGTTTTGGTGTTTTGAAAGTAAACATCCGTGTCTCAGAGTTAAAAAAAGAATTCCTGTCATAGTCTAACATCATATATTCTAGCATGCCATGCAATTTCACCTTGGGAAGTGCTTCTTAACTTCGGATATTGGTGGTGCCACTTTCTGATTAAGGATTTGGAAACTACCTTTCTTACTGACTTACTTGGCAGTACGCATTGTATTTTTTTGTCATTTTTTCACCAAGATAGATAGAGTTCTTCAGATTTATAGGTATTCTCTTTTGACAAATATTTGCAATGCAAAATGGCTGGGGCAAACTTTAAGAACTTGTACTGAATCAGCATACATCACCAATCAAAATGCAAGATACATTCTCATGTCCCTCAACACCTAGTTTAGTTGTTTGTATAAGTTATAACTTTTAGCTGTATCATTTAAGTTTTTTTAATATTATCTTGGATCATGAAATGAAATGAAATTGTGTTGCTGACCAGAGACATGTGGTTGTTTCATGCTCCTAACTCTCATAAGATTTTGAGCTGAAGCAATAGGTAACAAACTACAAAGTGGGAATGCCATAACAAGGGGAAAAAAAATCATGCTGAACACGATAGGGCTAGAAGTTGGAAGAAAGACAAATTTCACATGTTGATCTGTCATACATAAAGCCATATATGTGAAAAGAACTTTAACTACTATGAAGAGCATGTAAGGTAATAAAGTTTATGACATTGTATCTTTAATTAACTTTGATCCTGTCCGAGAGTCGAGGCGGTGGATGCTGGGGACGTGGCGCTCTCGTTGACCGTGCGTAGACTCTGAATGACGTGGACCTGCAACCACAAAATGCCAGTGCCGAGCCAGGGAGGGGTTCCCCGACGTCGGCCCTCTGACGCTCAAGTCAGATCACCGACGGTAGGAAAGCGAAGTAAGGAGCGGAGCAAGAGAGGCAGCGTAACAGTAACTACAGTAGAATTTACTTACCTCCGGTGAAGCTTGGGGCTCCTTATATAGGACCCCGGGAGCGCGCGTGCATGCTTCTCGATGCATGCACGCTTCTCAA
>JBBMJZ010413096.1:12111672-12121832 GCA_037833815.1 Zingiber zerumbet
CAGTCAAGACTCTGACATCACCTCTGGTGACGTTAATACGAAAAGAGGCAGTGTATGCCGTCAAAATGTGACAGTAGGGCATATGAACCCGTCTGCTGGTGGTGACTCCGGCTGAGTAGGGAATGACATGAAAAATGTGTAAACTGATATCTATATCTAACCTATGGCAAAAGGCATAAAGAAGAAAAGAGTGAAATGGGTGCATTATCGCGACGTCGCGAGTGGTCAACGGCAAAATGCAAGAGACTAAGACCCTATAGGGGACATAGTCCTGGACTCGAAGGGAGACGAACCTAAACTGGGTAACAGTGGTTGTTCGCTCGCCCCTAAAGAAATACGAATAAATCGTATCTAGTGTAATATGCGAGTTAGGATCACCAAATGGTGGATCCCTAGGGGGATAACATTGAAAGGTGCAAGCAGATGATCGTAGACCTAAAAAGGTCCGGATAGTGGTAGGGGATAACATGATATCAGTACCAGCTACCCTAGTAGTGTATGTAAGGTCGTCTATTCTAATTAGTTTATTGTACAGTTCAGCACGTAAATCTATATTAGCTGAACTAGTACAATAAACAAGACACTGCAGACTGTAGTAGTCAATGACCTCTACAACTGGAATGCATGAACACACAAAAAACTATCTATCTAAACATCTAGTCCATATAGGCATGTAAATAGCAGAGTCAAACCTAATCCTAAGTTCCTCGGTAGGAAACCTAGGGTCATAACCACCAAGAGTAGAACGTTTCCTACTTTATCAAAGAAAACTAAACTAAGCATAAAATAATACACAATAAAAAATTTAGAAGGAAAGAAAATTTACCGACGCATTGTGATAACAAATATTAGAAATGACGACCTCTGTTGTTCTGCAACGGCATAATAACCGGAGGAGAAAGGAAAAATTTAAAATTTTATCCCTTTTGCATTAAAGCCCGGTGAGAGCTTTTGCAAAGGTGGAAGAGAGGAGGTGCAAGGCTTGGGGGTGCTCCTGCCGCCCCTATTATAGGGTGGTCCAGGCGCTCGGATGGGGTTCGGGCGCCTGGAGAAGGGTGGCAGGGCGGGGCGCTCAGAAGTGCTTCCGAGGGTGGCAGGGCGGGGCGCTCGGAAGTGCTTCCGAGTGTCCGGAATTCAATACCAAGGGCACCCGCCCCTGGTTTCTAGCTGTTTTTTTTTTTAAAAAATTAGGTTTAAATTTAAGTTTTAGATTAAATTTAAGATTAATTTTAAGTTAAGTTTAAATTTTAAGTTAAGGTTAAGTTAATTTAAAGTTAAGTTAAAATAATTTTCAAATTAAAAAACATTTAAGTTAAATTAATTTTAAAGTTAAAAAGATTAATTTTTTTTAAAAGTTAAATTATTTTTCTTTTTAAAATTTTTTTTTAAGTTAAATTAATTTTTAAGTTAAATTAATTTTTTAACTTAAATTAATTTTTTAACTTAAATTAATTTTTAACATAAATTAAATTTAAAAATAATTTTTAAGTTAAATTAAATTTTTAGTTAAATTAAAATTTAAGTTAAATTAAATTTTAAAGTTAAATTAAAGTTCGAATTTAAATTAACTTTTTAGGTTAATTTAAATTTTTAATTAAATTTTTAGTTAAATTAAATTTTAAGTTAAATTAAAATTTTAAGTTAAATTAATTTTTTTAAGTTAAATTAAAGTTTTAAGTTAAATTAAATTTTTAGTTAACCTAAATTTTAAGTTAAATTAAAATTTTAGGTTAATTAAAAATTTTAAGTTAAATTAAATTTTTAGATAAATTAAAATTTTGAGTTAAATTAAAGTTTTAAGTTAAATTAAAACTTTAAGTTAAATTAAAATTTAAAGTTAAATTAAATTTTTAGGTTAATTTAAATTTTAAGTTAAATTAATTTTTTGGGTTAAATTAAAATTTTAAGTTAAATTAAAGTTTAAGTTAAATTTAATTTTTAAGTTCAGTTAAATTTTTAAGTTAAGTTAAATTAAAGGTTTAAGTTAAATTTAATTTTTAAGTTAAATTAAAATTTTAGGTTAAATTAAAATTTTAAGTCAAATTTAATTTTTAAGTTAAATTAAAATTTTAAGTTAATTTAAATTTTAAGTTAAATTAAATTTTAAAGTTAAATTAAAGTTTTAGGTTAAATTAATGTTTTATGTTAAATTAACTTTTTAGGTTAATTTAAATTATAAGTTAAATTAAAGTTTTAAGTAAAATTAAAGTTTTAAGTTAAATTAAATTAAAGGTTTTGAATTAATTTGAATTTTAATTCCTAGTTATCTCACCCGATCTATGTTTTCAATCAGGGAATTTTATAATTTTGTGAGATGAGTTAAGTTCAATTTCAAGGTTTGGTTTAACTATGTGGTAAATTCATGTTTGACTTTGGGCTCAACAAATCGACATTATTTGGATAAACTTAAGGGTTATGGTGAGACACCTGGATATTATTAGAGTAACCATGCATTCGAAATTTCCAAATAGTCTCATCCACTGAACTTAGTACAAAACCTTGGTCTAACTAGTTACGATTCGTAAGGGGTAGCTTCAGTTAGTTTCACTAAGCTAACTGTACCAGGTCGAAGCCATATCTTCCTAGACATGCATAGATAGAGCTTCCGTAACCTACTATCATCCAAAACTTCACTCGTACCATAGGTCAAGTTAAACTGTTGTCTATTTTTAAACTAATTCTAATTACCCTGCCGGGTAGGTTATTTTTGAAAGTGCTAGCTATTCTGGAGCATTCCCCTGAATTATTGATCTGATTTAGGTTTTAGTTTTAGGTTTATGTCGATTACTTTCATAATTATAATATACTTGATTATAATCTTGATTTAAGTTGGTTTTATAGTTATTTCTATGGTTTAATTTTAGTTTAGTTGATTTATGTTTATATTTTGGCTTTTGATTTAGGTTATTTGATTTTACATAATATATTTTATTTTTAGGTATATAGTATTGATTGATTCCTACTTGCGTGATTAAGCACACTTTTGGAACCCAAGCTTTGGTTTGTTTTTTATTTTGAGTTACAAGTAAAATAAACGATTTATTTATTGAGCTAGACTTATATTCAAGTTCAGATTTGTTGTATGCTCTTTTTTAATTATTTAATTTTAGATCCAGATTTTTAGATCTAGTTGTGAATTTTTCTAACAAACCTTTAAGTTTGTTAATTTCAATTTTTAGCGTTGAATTTTTCTCCTCAAGTTTTATGACTTGATTTGGATTTGATTTGTCAATTTGTTCCTTGAGTTGTTGGTTTCCCTCAAAAAGCATTTTATTTGATTTTCTTGTTCAGTAAATTTTCTATTTAAACATGAAATAGCTTTAAAAAACTTTTTGCTTAAATAAAAATTTACCTCATTGGAACCTTCAGAAACGAGTACAGACTCGTGGCTCAATTCAGGTTCGGACCCGTCTTCCGGTTCGTCTTCCGATTCTGATTCGCGGGCCATCAGCGCGAGGTAGCTTCGATTCTTCTGCTCTTCGACTTCCGATTCTTCTGAAGATGATTCGTCCCACATTGCTTTGAGTGCCTTCTTTTTGGTTATCTTGGTTTTGTCGTTCTTCAATTTTGGGCACTCATTCTTGTAGTGACCCTTTTTGTTGCAGCCGAAATAGGTTACTTTTCTTGGTTCAGTGGTGGAGTTGATCTTTTGCAGGTCATTTCTGTTGAAGTTCTTCTTTCTCCTAATGAGCATTTTTCTTACCAAGTTTACTAGGTGTTCTTTGTCTTCTGAGTTTTGGTCTGACTGACATTCAGATTCAGGAACAGTTCTTGACTTTTCTATAGAAGAACCTGTGAAAAGAGCAATACCTTTCTCGGTTCTGGCGTTAGTTTGCTTGTGTAGCTCAAGTTTACAAAACAATTCATCTAATTTTAATTTTGAAAGATTCTTCAAAATTTTATAGGTATCCATGATGGATGCCCATAGTGCATTTTGAGGAAATGTATTTAGGGCATACCTTATTAAGTCACGGTTCTCCATTTGGTGGCCGATGGTGTGAAGCCCGTTGAGGATATCCTTTATCCTCACGTGGAGTTGACTTGCCGATTCTCCTTCCTGTATTTTTATATTAAATAATTTATTTAAATAGAGATCTCGTTTAGTTACCCTAGCATCGCTAGTTCCTTCGTGCAGTTCGATGAGTTTGTCCCACAGTTCCTTCGCATTTTTGTGTGGGCTTACTCAGTTCAGCTCCTCCTTCATTAGCCCACATTATAGTGTGTTGAGGGCTTTGAAGTCCGTTTGGGCTTTCTTCTTCATCTCCAGAGTTGTTGACAAGAGTCTTGTAGCCTTTAGTGATGTTGAACCACTGATCGAAGTCTATCTTTAGATAGATTTCCATTCACTTCTTCCAGTATGGGAAGTTGTCACCATTGAATAGGGGAGGTCGGACGGTGCTGTAACCCTCAGTCTGGGCCATGAATCCTACACATAAAGAGAGAAGAGAGAGAGAGAGTCCCAAGACTTGGTCTTGGATTAGTAGTGTGGGAGAGAGAAAAAATATTATGACTGAATTGATGTTGCACCAATTCAAATTAATTAGCTATGAAAAGAATTTTCCAAAGAGGTAATTATACCAATTTAGATTATGTCGAAAAGCTCCAAAACGAAAATAAAAAATCACCCCTTTGCCTGATTGGTGGATGCACCAAATCAGAGTGGTACCTGCTCTGATACCACTTGTTGGATTGTGACGCATGTGAGAGGGGGGTGAATCACGTGGTTTTCAAAAACTCTTCTTTTCGGTTTTAAAAACACGAGTACATAGTGAAAAGTAAGAAGTTCGAAGATAAGAAAATACGAGAAGAACATAAGTGGTTTTTACTTGGTTCGGAGCCTTCGATGACTCCTACTCCAAGGTCTAGGTCTCGTGGACTTATCAATGGGAAATTCACTAAAAACCTCTTCTGGTACCCCCGGAAGAGATAATCGAGTACAAGAAAAGTTAGGCCAGGTGCAACACCCTGCACTTGTCCTTTTATAGTAATTAATTAGGAAAAGAATTGTTACCAACACTTCAAGGATAGAAATGATAGAGCTTTTTGTTGAAGTCTATCTGTCGGGCATGCTTGGAACTCCTCGGAGTAGTTGTCGGGCTCAGCACCTTCGTAGTAGAGTCACAGTAAGAATCGGGAGCGGTTGGAGGCTCAAATATGTGCGCAGTAGCTTGTATCTTGTTGTTGTATCAATACACACTCGAGACTGCCTTATAAAAGACTTGGAAGGTGCCTTCCATAAGCATGGAAGGCACCTCCAATGAGGTAAAATCAATCCCGATCACTTCGGTGCTTATCCAAGACTTCGACCAAAACTTATCTAGCAGAAGGTGCCTTCTATAGCCATGGAAGGTGCTTGTTTTAATCCTTATAGTGTCTTTTTTAGTTTAAAAACATGGTTTAGATGTTCTAAGTCTTCAAAGCCTAGTGGTTGACTTACATATACCTCCTCTTTAATTTACCATTTAAGAATGTGGATTTAATATTCATTTGGTATAACTTGAATCCTTTGTATGATATAGAGGCTAGCAGCATCCTTATGGATTCAAGACTAGCTACCTAGGCATAAGTCTCATCGTAATCAAGTCCTTCAACTTGACTAAGCCCTTTAACAACTAGTCGGACTTTGTTTCTAATGATTTCTCCTTTGTCATTTAATTTATTCCTAAAGATCCACTTAGTGTCAATAACTGACTTATATTTAGGTGGAGGTATTAAGTCTCAAACCTGATTTCTTTCAAATTAACCTAACTCTTCTGCATTGCAATTACCTAGTTAGGCTCAAACAATGCATCATCTATGGTTTTGGGTTCAATTTTGGATATTAAGGCTATTTGACTTAGGTTCCTAAAGGCTGATCGAGTTTGAACTCTTAACTCAGGATTTCCTATGATTTGATTAATTTTAAGTTTCAATTAATTTTGAAAGTTAATTTAAGTGATTAAGTTAATTAATTTTGGAAAAAATAGGTTAAGTAATTTAATTAATCATTTTTAAGTTTTACAGTAATTAAGTTAGTTAATTTGAAGTAATTAGGCTTAATTAATTTTGATTTAAATTGAGTTCATAATTTTTTGATTTTATTTTATTAAGTTAATTTAATTATTTTGAATCATTTTAATTGATTTCAAATTTTTATAATTAATTAAATTTGTTATGAAAATTTTATTTGTTTATATAAGTTTGAATTATTTAATAATTTTTGAAAAAGATTGTTTGACCCATGTTAGATTATATTCAAACTTAGCTTTGAGTTCATTAAAAAGAAGTTTATATAATAAACTTCTTAGTTTGTGGTGAATCACATCGAACATCATTAAAGTAACCACCTCTAAGATAGCTTCCCTAAAACAACCAACATAAAGAACTTAATATTAAGTTTTGGTTTAACTAGCCGATGTTTGACTGGGTAGCTTCTGCCAGATCCACTAAGCCTAGTGCATCAAGTAAAACACATATGATTCAACCTAGACATACCTTCGACAAAGTTTCCTTGGCATACTATCATCCTAATCCATTCAGATGTTATGTTATTAGGATTTGATAAAATCTTTTTAACTAACTATTCTAATTTAAGCAAAAAAGTAAATCTAAACCTAAGCATACATATCTGATCAATCAAGTAATGTGAACAATTTTTTGATTGGCTCCCCTTGAGTCATGACTTAGATATAGTCTATCTAAGAAATGGATCTGACTCTTGGGGATTCAATACTAATTTGGTTCAATTTGATTAATTAAACATGATTTAGAGACCCATGCTTAGACTGGTTTTCTTACATTTTGACTAAGTAAAGAAAAGTATGATTTGTTTGGTTTGTAACCAAGTTCGGATCTGTTATATACGACTCATTGTGATCTAAGTATCATATTTAGATACTTGAATCCCAATTTAAACTTTTCCAATGTCTTCTTGAGTCGCTCCACTTTACCTTTCAAGTTAGAATTTTCTTCCTCAAGTTTTTTAACTTGACTTGAAGTTCTAACCTGAACTTGGTCAGTCGAGTAACTCAAGTTAACTTGCTCCTTAAGGTGATCCATTTCCTTAAATAGTAAGTTAGTTTGTTCCTCAAACTTGGTTAACTTTTTAAACAAACATTTTATAACTTTAAGTAAGTTTAACTTGGAAGAAAATGTTACCATATCAGGACCTTCGGAAATGGATACAGATCTGTGGCTTCTCTCAGACTCGATATCGGACTTGGACTCGTACTCTTCCTTAAATTCAGATTCTTCATTCTTTCCATAAAAGCAAGGTAACTCTAGTTCTTTGGTTCTTCCGCGTTGGATTCCTCGGAAGATAATTCATCCCAAGTCGCTTGGAGAGCTTTCTTTCTTCTTATGAATTTTGGCTTCTCCTCCTTCCAATTTAGGCATTCATGTTTGTTGTGGTCCTTCTTGTTGCATCCATAGCAAGTCACTTCTAATTTGATTTAGTTCTAGTTGATTGGTACTTTCTTCGTCTTCTCTTAAACTTCTTCTTGATGATTATTCTTTAGACAGTTCTTCTTCATTCGTTGAGTCTGAGTCTAGCTTAAACTTCTTTTTCGCACTGGATGGTGTTTATAACTTTGTAGTTCATTTATCCGTTCTTAATCATTGGTGGAGTCCAATCTTCTAGCTCTATAGGCTTTGCATCTTCTATTGGTGATGTGTATCCCTTCAGTATAGTAAACCAGAGCTCGATGTCAGACTTGAGGTAGGACTTCATTCTATTTTTTCAGTAGCTAAAGTTTTCTCCCATGAATAGTGGCAGATGAACCATGTTGTAGTCTTCTTGGTAGGAGTTTGACATTCTTGCACAAAGGAATTAACAAAAGAAGGTTTCCAAGATTCTCATCTTGGGATTAATAGTGTGAGATAAAAGAGAAAAGTATAACTAAAGGGAAAAATTCTTTTTTTTTTAAAGAAAGAAAATGTTTTTAAAGATGCTCGAAAAACTTAAGTAAATTCAGAGTGACCTAGCTTTGATACCAATTGAAGGATCGAGTAGAGATTATAGGGGGTGAATATTGTTCATTTAAAAAATCTTTTCTTTTCATGTTGATTTGTAAAACAAATATTAAAGTAGTAGAAGAATAATAAGACAAAAGCAATACACAAGAGACAATTATTTATTTGGTTCAGAGCATATGTCGACTCATACTCCAAGACCTGCGATCCTTGATCATACCATTAGTAATCCACTAAAAATGCTCTTTTGGTAACCTTTGGAGAAGAGGTAATTCGTAAAAGGAGATTTACAAGAAATTATACAAGCTAAACTTTAATTTATCGACAAATAAGATCTAAGATGAAGATCGTCGGAACTGTTTAGTGTCATAGCTTGCATATAGAAGTATACATTAGTAGCAGCACGAACAAAGAGAAAGACTATCAAAAGTTGCGCAAAAGAAGTTTGTGATGGCTCAGATCTTGAGACATTCTTTTATAGGATGTGTTCGATTGATCGATCTCCCTATCAGTCGACTGAACACGCATCTTCCTTCTTCTTTGAGATATGATCTTGCTCCATTAATTACATTTAATGTTTGGTCAACTGATCACTTTGATTAGTCAACTAATCTCTTAAACTTCCTTCTTTGTTGTGATCTGAATCTGCCATTGTGTATATCAAAATAGGTTCAGTTGACCAATCCCTGGGCTTGGTCAACTGATTCCTAGGTTCGGTCGACAGATCCTCGTAACTTTCATCTTTGCTTTGCGTGATCTGAACCCTGCCACATCAACTAGGTTTAGTTGACTGAACCTCCTGTTTGGTCGATCAATCCCATCAGTTTTTGTAAAATATTCCTGTAACACAAAATTAGCACAGTAGTATAATGATCCATCACTAAGAAAAGCTAGTAAAACTTGCCTTGATCTCAACTTGGAAACCTCCCAGTTCCTTCAGTTGGATCAGTGACTCAGAATTTATCCCTTCCTAAGACACGACCTCCCCATCGCTTCACTTCAGTTGTTTACCTCAACCTACCTACTAAATATTGGGTCCTCTAGACCTATTTGGACTTCAACTTAGCATCAGATCGGCTCACCAGACCTTTCTTTCGATATTGGGTCCTCCAGACCTATCGAGTCCAACTGCTAGGTGGCAGGTCCTCGACCCACTTGAACTTCCCATGTATGACCTCCACGATCTACTAAGACTTCCCTATCTTGCCATGACTAGGGCTTTTCCGTTTGAATAAATAGCCTGCACACTTAGTCAATTAATCTTATCACAACAAGACTTAATTTGAATCTTTGATAATATTAAAACTGAGGTTCGATTTTGGTGCACCTTGAATTTGGCTGGCTAAGCCTAGAGATTCCTAAGACCTTCCATATTCGCATCCCTAGCCCCCAAGACCATTCTTATCATCCTCCTCCAGGCTTCATCACCTTTTTCAAAGATCAGCTTTAAGCTGGTCTACGATTTCCCATCCCCCATTCTTTTCTGAAATAAGCCAAAATTTCCACATTCCACTTTCTCAATTTTCTCTCAATGCCTTCCGCATAATGTGAGGGATGGCGATCTTATTCCATTTATATGATATCCCCCTATCCCTTCGTACTTTTCACTATTTCTATTACCTTAAGAAATTGGAGCCCGGGATCTTCATGGTCCAATCTCAACCTAATACAGTTTTCTTTAAGAAAATGTCTTCCTCTAATAAGGGAGGGAAATTTCATTTCTTTTTTGTCCAAGTACCTACCCCCATATTTTGGCCAATCGAGTGGTGAGAAGATCTCCCCTCTCCTTTTGAATTAGGAGAACATCACCATGAGCCTACTTGCACTAGTACTTCAGAAAAGCTAACTAGCATGCAATTCTATATCCTCCCACTGCTGCGAGAAAGCCTTCTCTACATGTTTGGAATAAACCCCATATGAACAGTGTTTCCCTCCTCCTTTGGTAGGCATAGGTAACTTAGCTCTTACGTTTAACTAACTTAGGTCCTTTAATTTTTACGCATAGAACATCAAGTTTAGGGCCTATGTCTTCAAGTCTCTATTAAGATGTATACTAAAAGCCTAGTTTATTGTAAACATTTATTTTGAAATAAGAATCACATTGGTCAAATGTCTGCATTTATGTTAAATGTGGTTGTCCATTTAATTTATATTATAGATAACATGGTGTGTGGTGTCACACAGAAGATCATGTTATCAGTTCCTTATAA
>JBBMJZ010413096.1:12189031-12199184 GCA_037833815.1 Zingiber zerumbet
CAGCCTATAGTGGCTGCGAGTGCCGCTGCCGACGCCTCCAGACAGCCTCCTCCGGTGCCCTCCGAGTAGCTGTCGTCTGATTGCTCAGGTATCGTATTATGCTTATGTTCCGGCCTGCGAGCCGGGAGTGTGTTCGGCCTTCGTGCCGCTATTGTATCCCGGCCTGCAAGCCGATGTAGTCGAACCGTGTGTCGCCCCGCGGGTCCATATCGCGCCCGGCTTCGAGCCACCGGAGCTCGCTACTAACCTGGTGGACATATATCGACTATTCAGGATCGCGACGACTCGATCAGCTCATCCATCCATCCGAAGGCGCCCCCCTGGGGCAGGGTACGTCATTGCACTCGTTTTATACTTATTTTATTGTCATGTTATTATGCAGCTGCTTATGTATTGTGGGATCCGCCTCGAGCACTGAGGTACCGGAGACCGGGGCAACCTGGTCGCTGGCTGCAGGTACTGCTGACCGGAGGACTCCTGACGACTCAGTCAACACGGGAGCCAGCTCACCCTCCGGGTCATGAGGATACGGTCAACCTTCCAGACACGTCACACCGGCAGGTTCGTCTTTCCATATTCCAGACAGGAACAATGTCCATGCTTGATTTAACATCCTTATGATATGCTATGTGTTTGACATCATACATATCTTCATTGCTATGCAGGTTCGTCTTCGATTACATGTTAACTTTTTAAAAATCTAAATCTCTTAGATCCATCAATAGATTTAGGTCAAAACATATATTTGAAGAGTTTTGATTGGATCCATTCTAACTCCTATGAATTTCTGTAGTACTCCGGTGTCTAAATATGTTATTTTTTTATTATTTTTAAAAAATTAATACTACACTAATGTTGGTGTTTAAGTTATGATATTAGTTTTTAAAAATTAGCACCACAACGTAACTATGGTGCTGATTTTTAAGAATAAATATAATATAGACGTTGGTATTTAAACTATAGTACTAATTCTAAAAATTAGCATAAAGTGATTTTTTATTTTATTTTTTTATTAATAAAATCACCTCACGGAATTATTTTATTTTATATGCTTTTATAATTAGATATTAAGACAATATTTTTTAAATTTTTTTATTAACCTTCTTTTATATTTTTAAATTTTTTATTACAAATTTAAGAATTAAAATTTAAAAATAAAATTAGAGGATTACCTATCAAATTTAAATTAAAGTTTAATTTCATGAAAATTTTCATTGTCAGGGTAAATTGGGAATGACGGATAGTAGCCTAAGTATTATATGGCTCGACGTCCATTTAGTAAAAAAAAAAAAATTATAAATACGTGGCTGAGCAATAATTTAACGGTCTTCCATCAAACTGTAGCCCCGGGGCGACGTTTGGACATTCGAAATCAAGTCGAATGATTCATCAGCTGTCTAAATGCAAGACTTCAACCGTCTCGAACCCATTATTCAATCACGATTACACGAACATGTTTTTGCATCAATTTAAAGAAAAGAAAAAGGGGAAAATGAAATTTAACATGAGATCCTATATTCTGTATAGACCACGCCCCAGAATAGCAGCCAATAATAATCTATTTTACACTGAGGCGGGCACGGTTCTGTTGTGGTACACATCCGCAGCAGCAGCAGCCGCCGCCGCTTCCTCCTCCCCTTCGTTCTCGCCGGAGATCTCCTCCAGCGACTTGCCCTTCGATTCCGGCACCAGAAATGAGAACGCCATCCCCAGAAGGTTGCAACCTGCGAGCAGGAACAGCGAGTTCCTCACCCCGATCCCAGGTGGGTATCCCTCGTCCGTTTTCGCTGGATCCGGGTTCTGCGCCAGGTACAGGAACCCGAACGCCCCCACCATCGCTCCCAGCTTCCCCGCTGCTGCTGAGATGCCGTGGCACGTCGATCGCAGCCTGGCGGGGAAGATCTCCGCCGGTACGATGAAGGTCGTGCTGTTGGGCCCAAAATTAGCGAAGAAGAAGGTGAACCCGTACAGGACGACGAACCCAACGTGGTTCCCGGCCGTTGTCCAGTGGTGGTAGGGCACGGCGAGACCGATCATGAAGGCGGTCATCATGAAGAATCCTAGCACCTGGATCGCGAATCGGCCGAGCACGTCGATGAATGCCACCGTGAACCAGTAGCCAGGCACGGTGCCGCAGAGTGCGATTAGGGTTTGGGCGCGCGCGATGCGGTAGACCTCGCCGAGCGCGCTCATGGTGGCCGCATTGGGGATCCACCCTACGGCGCTAAAGATGTCCTTCTGGAACAGGTTCTGGCTGTAGAAGGCGACGTCGAGGAGGAACCAGGTGGATGCGGTGCCGAGCAGGTGCAGCCCGTGGCGGCGAAGGAACTCCCTCGAGAACAGCCCGAAGCTATTCGACGTAATGCGCTCTACCCTCGTCTGTTCCTCCTCGACCTCCACCTCCACCGTGAGGATGTTCGCCATGTCAGCGGCCGCCCGCTTCGCGTCCCGCGCCACCAGCGCGGTGTACCGCGCCGTCTCCGGCATCTTCATCCGCCAGTAGTAGGTGAGAGCCGCTGGCAAGGCACCGAACATGAGGATGATGCGCCAGGCGTAGTCGGCCGCGGCATTGGTGGAGGCGGCGGGATTGACGAAGTATGGGGGAGCGGGGAAGAAGCGGTCGAACGCGGCGGAAACGGCAATGGCGACCGTCCCGCCGGCGAGGATGCCGAAGCCCTGCATCGCGAAGACGGCGGCAATGAAGGCACCGCGGGTGCGCTTGTTGGCGTACTCCGACATGATGGTGGCTGAGAGCGGGTAGTCGCCGCCGATTCCGAAGCCGAGCCAGAAGCGGAAGAAGCAGAGGGTGGTCATGACGCCGGTAGCGGAGTGGCCGAGGGAGAGGCCGGAGGCAAGGGAGCACACGACCATGAGGACAAGGGTCATGCCGTAGACGCTCTTACGGCCCAATTTGTCTCCGAGCCAGCCGAAGAATAGTTGGCCGGAGAAGGTGCCGACGAAGGCGACGCCGTTGACGGAGGAGGAGACGTGGGGCGGGAGGGATCCCGGGGAGGGGGAACCATCAACGTGATAGTAGATGCGGCCTAGGAGCTTGGTGACGAGGGAGATGCAGAAGAGGTCGTAGGCGTCTGTGAAGAATCCCATTCCAGCGACGACGATGGCCGTGAAATGGTACCATTGCGTCTTCGCCGCGTCCAAGGCGCTCAGCACTTGGAGATTCTGCGGCTGTTGGTGCTCCTCCTCCTCCTGCGCCATGCGTGACACTGAGTACGTCTTCCTCTTGATTCTATTTATCTCTATGAATTCATCGACAAATTTGAATTACCATTTGATATACTGAACACGATCAATCTCTATAGCAAATCTTGGAACAGAGTCGAGAGTTTATATGCAGTGAATGGAACAAAATCTTGATACTGTTTCTTTCAAAGAAACACAAGAACAAATTTTGCACTAGAAAGTAAGAAGCAATCGGAATGAAACAGCAAAATGAGAAACTAAAAAAGTGTTTTTGAAAGAACAAATCACTTCAGAAAGTGGGCAAGAATCGATCGGCCAATTGGATTACAACTTAAGGTCAGTAATCTCTGTAATAAAACTTGAAACAGATTTGTGTGACCTTGGGCACTCAATTTCTTAGGAAGAAACAGTAGAACAAAGTTTCCAGAACCAAACAAAATCAGGCAAATTTAAACAGAATCAGAAAAGCGAGCAAGAATCGATAACCAACGAAGGAGAAGTTTGCGTGAAACTAACCAAATGAATCTCTGCGATTAATCCAATCGAAGAACCGGAGACAATGGGATGATCGAATTCGGGAAGAGGATCCAATGATGGATGAGAAGATGGAGACGCAAGAAATGCTGTACTGGACGCTTCGACGGTTGCACGGAATCTTTTTGGTGGAATATACTGAGCATTTGATGGACTAAAAGGCATCGACGAGACGCCTTCCTTCTCCTGGTGCGCCAGGGGTTGTTTTATCATATTAAGTATGTTTAATTAAAAATTATATATTATTGTAAAATATAAAATAATTTTTTAGAAATTATTATTGTATTGTTTAAAAAATATTAATACTTTTTTATTTAAATTATTAATGTAAATAAATCAATTCGTATATTATTTCTCCTAATCCAAATTTGCATACAGTTTGCTAATTTTCCCGTCTTTAAATCCCAACATTTAAGATAATATTGAGAATAATACATAGTTGAATAGTAAGAAGGGATGTCTTTTGATTAAAAAGTGAAGTAGTGCACCCGTTTTATGATTTAGAAGGGGTAAAGTTGTTTCATTGGACGAACGTTAATTCCCGCGAAATTCATTCCCTTAAAAATTAAACATTCTCACATCCAAAGGCTGTTCGATACATGTTTTAACTTCTTTCACGCTCGAAATCACCTTTCTCTTCGTTCTATAATTTATAAGGAAACAAAAAACAGAGGTCTTCTTTATTTTTGCCCAACTATATTATATTAAGGCAAAAAGAACAAACTAGCATCAAAGGCTCTACAAAAGAATGGGCTCGATGACTTACTTTGTTAACAGCTAATGGGCCACGTAAGACCCATCAGCGAGAGCTGCTCAGGAGCGGACTGTAAATTGGTCGGCAATATTAAATTTAAGACTAATTCGGGATTAGAAATTAGGTCACACACAACCAGGACAATATGACGTATCGGACGTGATGATGAAAATTCATAAAAGTCAATTTTACTTTTACTTAAAATAAGAGCACAAAATTGTTTTTCCTCTCCTACTTCGACCGAAACCCTTTCATCCTTTCCGTCTCACGTGACCGTGAACACGGTCAACAACAGGCATGGTATGCAACGTCAACTTCAAGTTTTGTAATCTTTCTCTTCCTTCACACGAGCTTATTTATTCTCATTTTCTTAGATCACTTCCCTCTCTTCTCTAAATCGATTGCCCTAAGCTCTCTTCATTACTCATCCGCTCCTCCCTTCCTCAGCATTCAATCCTAAATACGGATCATCTTCTTCAACTCTCAACTCGTGTCAAGTGAGTTAGAGTTTTCGCTCATAACTATATAGATGATCGTCCCCCTCTTCTTTTTCTACTCGTGTTTCGAAATGGCATAACAAAATGTTATGAAAGTGTGTTGAGTTACTCTCTTTTACCCATCATAATTTATAAGAATCAGGTGTTTAAAAACCACTGTGAGAAGATTTTGGTGCTTGATTTCGAAGAACATGACAGTGCTGATTGTCAAAAATTTCAACATTAGTGCTGGTCTTCAAAACCCTAAATCCAATCTTGGTTCTAGTTTTCAAAAATCAACACTAGTTAGTTATGGTTTTTAAAAATCCATTAATTACTACATTGACACTGATTTTTTTTAAAAAGGACACATTGGTGCTGGTTTTAGAAAACCACCACGAATGTGGTGTTGATTTTCTCAAAACCAGCACCATCTAATTTAAAAAGCACAAAAGTTACATCAACATGTTGTAGTAAATGTCTAAAAAATAAATCAATGTGGTACTGTAATATGAAAACTAGCATCATCTCATAATGTTATATCAATGTCAAAATCTTATAACTATTATTTGTACATTTTATTTATTTATATTAATAATGAATATTTTGAAAAATTTCAGTCATCAGTTAATATTGGCCAAAAACTCCAATGAACCAGTGTATTAGGTCATTTTAATGATATTTTTTAGCATCCAACAATGAATGGACAGGATTGTGGGTCAGTTCGTTTACATGATTGACACAAAACATTCATTAAACAATCCCCTTTTGCTATTTTTTTAGACATACAAGATATTCAGTAAATTCGTGGTCTACTGGTGAATATATTTTAAAGTTGGAATTCAGCATCTCAAACCTTTATATTTTCAAATACATTTTCTAGTTTTGAAAGTTAAAAGCACATAATAGAAAGTTAATCATTGTAAATTTGCAGGTGTCACAGTTACTTTCACTAAAAGAGATGTATCTCTATTATTGGGTATTTCAGATAAAGGTGCTTCCGTTCCTATGAACTCAACTAATATACCAGGTGACCTATTTCTTGCTCACTTCTCTAATAAAAAAAGAACCTATTAGATCAAGAATTGAGGAATTGCTTAAAATCTATTCTTATAGAGTTGAAGTAGATCATGATGTTTAAGTATTTTATAAATTATACATTTTGTATATATTTATTTGTGTGTTATTTTCTTCTAGTACATATAAAGTTTCATTAGGTCTTGTAAATATTGTAGACGATTTTAAAAATCTAGGTAGATTCAATTGGGTTTAAGCGATTCATTAATTTATTGCTCCCTAACTATCTACCATCGAGGATCTTTTTTCATCAAGTCATACGTATCAAACGCCCACTTTAGTTTCATACCTAAAGGGATTTGCTAGTCTTTTGGCTGTAAGTTTTTTTTAATAGTAAATATGATTTATATATATATATTATTATGTAAGTTTGTGTATATTGAAGCAGAGATAGTTTTTGGAGCATGTCTCAATCCAAAAATCATATAATATTGAAAGTCCACAAATAAATAAGTGGAGGTCTACTCCTTCACATATTAGTAAGGTGAAAGCTTTGTTGGACCAAGTCTCATATAAAGAGGTAAATATCGAAGACTATCACATAACTTTCATTTATAGTGTCTAAATAATTATTTCTAATTTGATAAGTTATTAGAGAACTAGTCCTTACCCCTTCTGAAAATACATTGGTAGAAAATCTTCCTTACCTTGATAATACTCCATATCTATTAGAGACATCACCAGTACATGATATAGAAGTCAGTTGCCCAAGTGATAGTAAATGACCTAATTGTATTATTTATCATAACTGAATCAAGGAGCTAACAATAGAGAGAGCGCGGCTAAATGAAAAGGTGAAAGAATTACTTGGAATAATACAAAAGCAGGGCATCTTAGTTGAATCAAGTGATTTTGTAGTGGATCCTCATCCTGAGTTAGTTGCTTCTAAAACAAGTACTAGGAGAGGATGTGACTGAAGTCGCTATGATTACAGGGATACTCCTATTGATAGTTCTATGTGGTCCAAGCTTTTACCTCAAAAAAAGAGAAGTAAGATAGAAATCAGCAAGCCTTCTGAGAATATCACAGGACAAGGAGCTGGTCTTAACCAGGGAAAAGAAAAAATTGATCATTATGATAAGCAAGCAGAAGGAGAGATTATCTCAATTCCTAAAAGAAATTCTGAAGAAGAGACCAAGAAGGAGGTTGAAAGAATTGCCAAACTTACCAAAATAAGATTGCAAGCCATTGCAAAAAGTCTATATTTACACATCAATTAGTTTGAGTAATTTGATTTTAATAACCAATTATAATTTTTTTTGTTTATGGTAGTAGGTCAAGAAACCATTTAAAACTCCCAAGAAGAAAAAATAAGATAAAGATGTGACTTCCTTGTTAAATACGTTGGAAAAATTAAAGTATGGTAGTTTTAACCCCTCATTTATAGTAATTATGTCACAAGTTTATAAATTCATACCTTCTATTATTTATTTACCTTATTCAAAGTTATTGATTTGCTTTTTAGACCTACTACAGAACTTGTTTGGGAGGTGTATTCTTGTTTAACTACGACTTCCTTATTATCTGGTGTAAATGTTAATATTTTTACAAGAGGGGACTTAATTGATATTTATTGTTTGATTCTTTTTAGGGGGCCTCCTCATCAAGTACGTCATACAACAACTATATATATATTTCAACCATCTTCACGGTAAGGAATTTAAATTATCGAATATTATATAATGGTTGAATATGTTGTATTAATTGGTTACTTATATATCTCTTTGCATAATTGTAGTCAACATCAAAATTTTTATGGAAGAGTGTCACAACACAAATCATAAAAACCGATATGGTAGAGAGAGAGAGAGATTAGGTATATATTTATACCTATTAACATAGGTGATACACACTTTCACTTGTTGTGTATTGACACAAAAGCAATGAGTTTCAATCAATAAAACTCTCTTGGATATCATGGTAAATGATAGTCAGATTTTAAAGCATTGGTGAAAATACAATATTCTTGTTTATGTTAGTATTGCAGTATAAATTACAGTTGATATTAGTTTTTCCATTTCATTCTTATAGGTATGTCGGGAAGATGGTGTCAATCCATAGTTATGTTACTTGTTTACCTTTGGATGTCATAACAAGAGGCTCCCTCTGTTTTATAGGAAAATAGAGATGCTATAACTATTCAATCAAGGAATAGGTGTATCATGAGTCCATAGTTGCCCTTCCAATAAATTCAAATTTTACAGTATTCACGGGTCATAGTTTATGAAAGGTATGAGTGGTTATATGGGTGATGACAGCTATAAGTGGTCATTTTATGGAAGTGATAGATCAATGAACCAGATTAGGTAGGTTGTCATTAATTAATTTATGAAACTCCATGAATTCATTAATTTTAAATTATATATGTGGTTATTAAATTATTATTAGGGTTTAGGGGGCTTGTTAGAAGCACCACCGTGGTGTTGGTATCTTCTCATACCAACACCACAATGTATAAAAATGATGAAAATTGTTTGGAATAACACTAGGAAGGTTTAAAAAGAGTTAATGAGGGCATATTCACACTCCTGTGACCCATATGAACCCATAGGTCTTGGAATGGAAATGATCACAGTCCTCTAGATTCAGCAATGAATTTTGACCAAAACGCATTGATTGACCTAGAGGCCTTGGAATTCTGAAATTTTAGTATAGGATGGAAGGGGTGAGTGTATAGAATGTATGTATACCCTCCAACAATGGTTCTGATACTTATACAAGAAGTTATGGTCACATGCCAAATAGCATGGGCGTTGGTGATGATCTTGCAAAATCAACACCAATTTGGTGTTGATCTTGTAATAGTCTTCTTAAACCACGTTGGTGATGTTATAGCAAAAGCAACACAAACGTGGCCTTGGCTTCTCACACCAAGCTTGGTGCTGGTTTATGAAGATCAACAATAAGGTGGTTTTGATCTTCTCAACCCAGCACCACAATATATAAAAGATGAAAATCATTTTGGGCCAATACTAGAAGGTTTAAAAATAGTAAATGAGGGCATATTCACACTCATGTAACCCATATGAACCCATAGGTCTTGGAATGAGTCTGATCAAAGTCCTCTAGGTTCATCAATGAGTTTTGACTAAAACCCATTGATTAACCTAGGGGCCTTGACTTTTCAAAATTTTAGTATGGGATGGAAGGAGTGAGTGTATAGAATGTATATATATCCTCTAATTATAGTTCTAAGACTCACATAAGAATCTATTACCACATGCCAAGTGGCACAACCATTGGTGTTGATCTTGTAAAACCAGCACCACGTTGGTGTTGATCTTGCAACAATAACAACAACAACAACAACAATAACAACAATAACAACAAGAACATTACCTCTTGGGTTCTTCAAACCCAATATCCTATTTCAATTTCTAGATCACATTTTATGAATGACAACATCAATGGCTTCTATCCAATCGTATTATTTCATTGTCAATATTGGTAGAATTAACATGGAACACTGAGTTTCATAAACATATGTAAAGTTTTGTTAAAAATATGACATATAAAATATCATCTAAGAATTACAAATTCCATATTTACAAATTCCAGTTCATATTCAGAAAATTGTCTACACATTGGCCAAACAAGCCAAATGCAATGTCTCACACTATTACAGATTAAGGAAGCACTTCTAATCCCAATACTTAGGGAACTTCAACTTAGCTGGGGTATGGGGCATGTCTAATCCTTATATATAAACCTCTGTGTAATGCAAATCAATGTAAGCAAATTGCAATAACCACGTTGGTTTATAGATAATTAATTTCCAAAGTCTGTATCCTTTGTGAGCCTAGAAATTTTAGCATTCAGATACACTAAAATAGATTCATAAAAGCCTTAAACCAACCTACTTCTAAACAAGTAAAAGACTTAGTTTTCCATGTGTAATCATAAAACATGAGAATGTTCTGTTTTTACATGAACAGAATAAGTTAGCAATCCTATCTAACTGAAACAAACCAAGATTCAAGATAGATAGTATATAGAAAAATCATAAAATATTTTAATTTGTGAAATATAACTACCAATAACTTTTAACTATTAAATGGAATGTCAACTAGTTTAAGTATAAGGTTGAAATCTAACACTATGACTCGTGAAT
>JBBMJZ010413096.1:12199284-12215510 GCA_037833815.1 Zingiber zerumbet
GTTTGATCTTCTCCATTTTCGTTTCTACTTTTTATTTCCGCTGCGCTAACTCAAATTGTAGGAAGAAACGAGAATTTAGGGTCGGCTATTCACACCCCCCTCTCTAGCCGCGACCGAGGATCCTAACATTTTTAACACACAAAATTACACTATATACTTAAAAAATGATGCATGTACTTTTTTCACTTATAAAACTTACACAGTATGTACCCACCTTTCTCGATCAAGGTAAACAATCATGCATTAGAAGAGATTTCTTTCTATTTACATTCTCTTCTCATATCCCTAAGTTTATTTCATCCATCCATCGTCCACTCCTTTAGGTAAACAAAGCATTATTCTCAATTTTTATTATTTATTCCAATTATTAATTATGTTCACACCATATATTTAGGAATCTAGTTGTCTTAGAGTATCCGTGTCAATTTTTCTATAATATCTTTAAAATTTAGGGTAAACTATCCATTTTATTAAATTTAGATAATTATTTTTCACTATACACTGTATCAACTATCCAACAATTTTCATTATCTTTATTTTTTTATTATTTTCTTCTCTCCCCTATTTTTTTATTATTTTTTTCTCTCCCTATGTAAAATCTACTCTTCATTATTCAATTCATTTTCTTTATTTTTTTCTCTCTTCAAATTAAATGATATTTTAATATTTAGAAAATGACTTTCATTTCCTAAATTTAAAAATATATTATTCATCCAATCTAAATTTAGGGAATTAATAGCTGATGTAATTTTTTTAAATTAAAATTAAAAAAAATATATATTTTCAAACTCAATGACCAACCCAACAAACTTAAAATATAAAATTTTAAATATTCAAACAAACTTGAACTGAAAACTATATAATATCTAAACGAAATATAAAATTTTAAATATTCAAACAAACTTGAACTGAAAACTATATAATATCTAAACGAAGCTCAAGCTAAATTTGAAATGATTCTGTCCGAAATCTGAGTCAGACAAAGGTCGGTGGAGATGATGTTGGTGTTGACGGAGAGGTGACTTTGACCTAACTAGCGTATGTGCATCGAAAAAGTGAACCCTCACGTGGAACTCTAGGACAATGGTAACGAGACCGGCGGTACTTAGGCTCTGCGCACACTCAGGCAAGCACACGGAACATTAGAAACTAGAAACTAGGGAAAAAGTCCCTGGCGCAAGCCCTCCAACGCTCAAGTCAAGTAATTTTTCCCCAGAAGAATAATATACAAAGGAAAAAAAGAATTATAGAAGATGAGTGCGAATGTGCGCGCGCGTACCTAGCCAAGGGAGAGTACCTCCCTTTTTATATGACGATGCGTACCTTCAGAGCCTGCATGTTGTCAGAGAATGTCGGGTGTCAGGATCTGTCGGGTAAGAGAAGATGTACGGTGACCTTCTATTAGTGGAAGGAAGGTTTCATTCGCAGGTGATAGCAGACCACTGGAATATTCCTTGACACATGATAGTTATTCTCTAACATGATGTTACAATTATCTGACATTGTTTGTCGCTTAGCGCTTTCCATCCCACCTAGGTTTAGCTACGGATAGCTCGGGATAACCGTTCAAAGGTACCACCTGACTTGAGTCTTGATGAGGAGGCTGAGTCGTGGTGACCCACATGGGCTTTATCTATTATCTGTATCTGAGACTGTGGCGAGGGACCCATCATTCACGCCTTGATCACTGCAGGGCCGGCCGGGAGTTGTTTTAGTGAAAGTACCCGGCCTACTCACACGACCCGAGCTAGAGAAGTCCGATCAGTCGGGGGCAGGTCAGGAACTAATCCATGCAGGGCGCCTCTTATGTCTCAGATCTGGGGATCTGCCCTACCTGTGCCCGACCATAAATTATGCGACTAATGACATGAGGCAGTCTAACTCCCTCTTTCTTCTAAATGTTGACTGTCACGTCCCCTTGACTTCTGATCGCCATGTCCCCCTGACTTTTGACTACCTTTGACTGTCACGTCCCCTTAACTTCTGATCGCCACATCCCCTGACTTTTGACTACCCTTGACTGCCACGTCCCCTTGACTTTTGACTGACTGGCCTTATCGGACACTGCCTTTATGCACCATATCATAAACAAATCTTAAACTTATAAAAAATAAATCAACCTAAACTTTAATGATCATTTCAACAATTTAATTAATTTTATATTCAGTTTAATTTAACTCAATTATCTTATCAAATAAATTTAATCGTTATAAAATTTGACTCCCTTATTCATTCACAGCTCTAGATATCCAAATTTAAGATTTTAATTATAATTATTTGCTCTGGTATATAAAATTAATTTTACAAATATTCAAATCTCAAGTAGCTCCTCCAAATAAGTAAACCACTCTTCCACCTCATCCAACATCCCCAACTCATCCTTACAATTCATTTCCGAGTCCACTAATTCATTGCGAGTTGCACTAGATAGCATGGAAGATTCCATCGGCGAAGATAACACTGTCGACGACTCTAGATCCGTAGAATCTATCTCCTTCCGATCTCTGCCGTCCATCTTATGCTCCGTAGATTCACCGCTACCATTTTGACCGTTGGATCTCGATGGGCGATGAGCTTTAATAGACTCTTCGAAGTGATGCAATAATCTCCTCTTTAGATGTGTGTTCCAGTGGTTCTTGATCTCGTTGTCGGTTCTTCCCGAAAGGCAAGATGCAATCTTGGACCATCTAATCGAGCACCAGCAATTTCGATTAGAACATTTGAAAATAATGAACAACTGATCTATGAATTGATTTACTTGTTTCCAAGTTCTCGTTGGAGTTTGATGATGGTTTCCTCTTCGTCTTTAGTGAAGTTCCCCCGCTTGACGTCGGGGCGGAGGTAGTTGATCCATCGTAGGCGGCAACTCTTTCCACAACGAAGCAAACCTATCGCAAAATAACATCATCATCATCATCATCATCAGAGGTTGTCACCAAATTGTATTGAATTGAGAAACAAAACGAATCTAGAGACAATTCATGCCTGCTTGTTTCGGCAGGGCGCGCCAATTTCCATGGCCGTGCTTGTTTATGTAGGCAACTAGCTTCAAGTCCTCCTCCGACGACCAAGCGCCCTTGTTCAGCCCGGCCTTGTCGCAACAAGGCACTTGTTTTCGCATGCCCATCGATCACCTTGCTTAAACTGAATTGTGAATGCTTACACACTCGATACATATGCGCGTGTTTATATATAGCTTGAGGCTGAATGTGCAACACGAGAAAAGTTGAAAGCAGCTTCTTCAGTCATTGTTTGTGAACAGCTTGACTGTCAAACTTGATGTTTCTTGACTTGACGAGGATGAGTTTTAGGGTTCCAACAATTTAAGTGTGAATCGCCTTCATAGCTGTTTGACGATTTTTCCTCACAGGAGAGAGGCGCGACCCCAATATTGAACAAACTAATTATCTTGTTGCCTTTGACACATAAGTGCATTCCCTCTTCTCGAATGACTCTGTTGACATTATTATGTATGAACTATTAAGACTTTCAACTTGCCTGACCTCTTTAATGCAAAGGATGATTGCGCTAGAATAATATTTCTTATGATTTATTTCCTTTCAGAGAGTACGAGACTACACTTTTGCTCCAATATTAAGACTTTAAACTTGAATTAATTGGTTAATTGTAGAGCTAATTTCAGTTTTGTTTCGATGTTGATGGAGAGTCAATAGTGTTTCAGGTCAACTCAAGTTATTCTACCTTCATTCTTGTTGTGTTGCATGCCTAGGAGAATTATTGTAGCCATAAAGTGGCATATTGCCTGTCATTTTTTTTACACAGAGTATATACCTGATATTCATATATAGGTGCAAGCTTAAAGATTAGAGATAAGTGGATATCACATCATAGGCTAAATCTGGCTAAAGAACTTAATTGGATGGCCTGGAGGGCTTGGTCTAGTGACTCTGAATCTCGATAGGTCGGGGTCGGTAGGTTGGACTAACTCGGCAGAACGACAACTCGAATCAGACTCTATTCCGTAGCTCAGTCAAGTATAACCAGTGACTCACTAAGATGACTGAGTTAGCTTAGGACGGGACCACATAGGCGCGTAGATCTTGAATATATTTTTAATAATATATAGGGAAAACCTTCCACATCAATTGTAGTGAAGGCAGTCGGAACTATATTAAAAATGTTTCGATTAATCCGGCCAAGCTTCCTTTGATTATTGAAATATTGTCTACGAAACAAATGTGAAAACTAATGTGAATTTAGAAATGATATTTGTTAGGTCCATGACTCTTCTCTAGTATTATACCTCTTTCAATGATGTGAATGCCCTTTACAACTAGCAAAGGAAAGATCAATGACCTTTGACTAGATTCCTTCATATATATGACAACCACTTCAATAATTATGTGACTAAATTTAATTAATTAATTATTTAATTAATTTATAAATAAAAGATAAGTATGAGAGTGAACAAGCAAGCATTTGATGAACGTGAGTGACAACACACTCAATGAGACTTACATGACCAAAAGTTGCACAATTTTTAATTTTTATAACTTGGAGTGATTCTTCCAATTGCTCCACTATAATTGGATGCTAAGGGGATAATATAAATAAGTTTCTTTTTATAAAAAAAAATTAATAAAAGTTTCATCCAAATCCATACAAGGAAACAATGGAAATTTTCATTTTACCCTATGTTTATCCATTTTAGAAAAAATGCCCTTCGTGTTATTGTATCAACCATGTTCCCAAACATGTAATATTTAAATTATTTATTATTATTTTATTCTTATTTTGGTAATATTGTTTTTTTGTTTTTCCTCCTTTTTGCAAAAGGTTAGGGAACATTTTTAAAATTAGAGAAAATTTTATAATTACCTTGGATTTCTTTTTAATTTTAGAATAAAGTTTTTAATTTTTTAAATTTTATAAATGTCATTCGTTATATTTACTGTTGCCCCTTTTATTATTTGAGAGGAGTCGAGGAAGGATTAATAAAGAGAAAGAGGAACTTTGAACCATATTTAGAAAAGGAGAGGTAAAGAAAAGGTAGGATGGATAAACTTTAATGAAAGAAAGATTTTTTTATATCCCAATTTAAATCACTATTTTAAAAATTAAATTAATGTGTCTAATTTTAGAAATAAGGATATTTTATAACTTTAATATCTTCTCTCCCTCTCAAATAAAAAAGTATAAATATTTTACTTTTTCTCCCTTACTTTTTCTTCCCTGTCATTCAACTAATCTTTCCTCGTCCCATCCAAACATAGCCGCAATGTTTAAAGTTATGGAAATTGTCAATGTGCAAAATATAATAACAGTTTCGGTGAGGGTTTAGTTGTAAAAGGCAAAAGAAAATCGATTAATTAATAAAATAAATAAATCGATTTGGCTACCAAATGAAACCAAACCTTCCGTCTTCGCCGATCCGGCCGCTTATTTATTTCCCCCTTCGAATACCGATGAACGGCGATAGCCCGCGATGCCCTTTCCACGGAAGAAGCCCCCGCAGGCAGCCTCCGGTGGCGGCTCTGGCGTATCTAGGTTCGTCTCCTGCCTCCGCCCCGACGGCGGCGGCCGCGGCGGAGGCGGCGGCGGCGGCAGATCGCTTGTCGTGCAGACTGGATTCCCAACCTCCCTCGCCGACCTCTTCCTCAAAAATCGCAGCAGGCTGAAGGTCCCCTCGCGGAAAAAGAGGAAGAAGCTTCCGGAAACCACCGCTTCCTCATCCGCCGACGCCGACGCCCCAGACCACGTGGCAGCTTTCGCGGCGCCGCCTTGGGGTACTGCCGACGCAGCCTCGGCGGTCCGCCAGAAGGATACGGGGTTCGGGATTGCGTCCGGGACGCTTTTGATCGTGACGGCGGTGATGGTGGCTCTGGCTATCGAAAGGAATAAACTTGTCGGAGGGATCATGCTCTCCGCCGTCGTCCTGTGGCTACTCGATTCGCTAGGGTTTCGGCATCTCAGATCGAGGACGCCCCGCTCAGATGCATCGAGTACCGCCTCCGGAAGGTGGAATTTGCAAGGCAGAGGATTCGTCTCCCCCATCAGAGAGATTGGGATCGATAGCTGCTCAGATTCGGCAGGATCAGACAGCAGCTCGCTGGATTCAATTGACGAGCACCAAGAAAGGCAGTTTTTGTTGGAAAAAAGAGATTTTTCTGCGATTAGGAAGGTCCAAACCCACAAAAAACTCCTCAGCAAACTAGTTCCAAAGAAGTTCAATGCTCAAAGCAGAAATACTGCCAGCCAAAACGATCTTTTTTCATCTCCGAGTGGAAAAGATGACTTCAATGGCATCACTGAAATAGAAGAGGAAGAATCAACAAATACAAGCGATGCTTCTGACGATTCATCAGCATTCTGTATCAGAGATGTCCCAAGGATCAATGCCTCTGCTGAGTCGATTCAAGAGCATGGCAGTGGAACTCAAGCAAGGAGTTCTCGGCAATTGGTATTCTGTGCAGTTGTTCTTCTGGGGCTTTGTGGTGGAAAGTGCGTGGCTCTTGTGCTAATTCTCTCGTGGTTTCTACTTCAGAAATCAGTGAAAGGCTTTTGGAGCAGAGAAAAGTACTTGACTAAATTCTTTTGATCTCTCAGATGATGATGAGGCTCACTGTGTGTGAGATTACTAATTTAAAGATACAGATATTGTGCATTATCGTCACTGCTTCTTATGATTTGATTATCCTTTTTGAGATTGTGTAAGAATGAAACACTGAGGTGAAATACGAAGCATCAGTAGTATTTATTGGTCTCGCTCGAGATAATTTCTGTGGGTGTTCTTGTATAATCAATCCAGTAGTTGATGGTTGTTTCTGTCATGGGTGAGGCAATCTGCACCCCATCGATTACTAAACACACTCCAATTTTTCTCTCTCAAAAATACCCATAGATGAAAAAGTATAAAATGCCCTTTCTATAAAATTTATATTTCCCTCATCTCTTTCTCCTTCCTCCGCCCCTCTCCTTTATCTTTTTTTTTCTCTTTATTTAAACCCTAACAACCTTTTATATCTCCCTCCTCTCTTTCTCCTTCCTCCAGCCCTCTCCTTTCTCTCTTTTTTTCTCTTGATCGAAACTCTAACAACCTTTTATATCTCCCAAAACTTTAGTTTTATAACAAATCAAACACGATGGACCATGAAGATCCAATTCCCACTAATAGTGTAAGTTTTTTTTCATTATTTTCGCACAGTATAATTGTATATTTATATTATTGCGATTTGAACTGCAACAGTCTAAAAGTTATTTAAACACGTAGTGTTCAGTCATACCAGGCCAAACAATTTGAGCAATGTTCGGCTTTTAGAAACCGAACATAACGAACGGTTGATTGTTTCCGAACATTGCTAAATATGTTCGGTATTTTAGTTCCGAACATATGAGTCATGTTTATTCATTTGTAGCTAAACACTAGGTGAACAATATTAATGTGTATTTTTACATTTTGTAAAGATATATTTGTAATGTTATGATATTTTCTTATTTTTATTAGAAATCAAACGGAGGATAGTGTCATTGGTCCTATGAATAATGAGATAGTGATGGATTATACAATGGTGTTCACTACGAATGAATGTTTTGAATCTCGTGATGCACTAGTTGCTTGGGCATATAAGGTGGCAAAGGCGAATAGGATGGTTGTAGTAGTGAAAAGGTCAGGTAGTGGAGATAGTAAGAGACGGGCTCGGTTATTTTTGGCATGTGAACAAAGTGGCCAATGTTGTCAGCCCAAAGAGAAATTGTCTGAAGAAAGATGTGAGAATGTGAAAGATGAAAAGAATATGATCCGAAAAGCGAGCAAGGAGAGACTTACTGGAACAAAGAAGTATGGTTGTCCGTTTTTAATTAAAGCTATATAAATATCCATTGACGAGCCATGGGTTTTGAATGTTGTTTGTGGAATGCATAATCATCCTTGTGTGATGTATTTGGAAGATCTCTCATTTGTTGGACGCTTATTACGTGTTGAGAAGGAGTTGGTGGTTGACCTGTCAAAGAGCCACATTCGATCGAAAGACATATTGAGCATGCTAAAGGAGAGATTTTCTAAAAATAAATCGACAATGAAGGATGTTTACAATGCACGAAAAAAAGCATAAAATAATCAAGCATAGAGGTCGATCACAAATGTAATACCTTATGGCAAAGTTGAAGGAGTATAACTATTTCTACCATCATAGGCAGTGCGAGAAAACTAACACTATGAAGGATATTTTCTTTGCTCACCCGACGAGTATTGACCTATTGTGTGCTTTTCCAAGTGTATTGTTGATAGATTGTACGTACAAGACAAATCAAAATAGGCTACTGCTATTTGAAATAGTTGGTGTGACGTCAACGAACTTGACATTTTTCGTTGCTTGAATGTATTTGGAGTCTAAGCGTGAAGATAACTACTTATGATCATTGCATATGTTGAGGTCGTTGATGGACAACTTGTCTTTACCCAACGCAATTATAACCGATCGAGAGATTGCATCGATAAACGCAATCAAAAGTACTTTTCCCAATTCAAAGCATTTATTGTGTCTGTGGCATATTAATACGAATATATTGCCAAGTTGCAAATAGGGATTTCGCACCAAGGAGAAATGAGATTCTTTTATATTTTCATGGCATGTATTGGTGTTAGCTGAAAATGAAGCTACATTTTATCAGTTGCTAGGAGGTTCTAACAAGAGTATTCAGACCATTCAGATGTTGTTCAGTATATAACAAATCAGTGGATTCATCCTTTCAAAGAAAGATTTGTATCTTGTTGGACAAATAATGTCATGCATTTTGTCAACACAACAACAAATAGGGCCTAGAGTGCACGTGCAAAATTGAAGAGGCAACTTGGATTGAGTCAGGGTAACTTTGAGATATGTTGGACTAAACTTCACTCTTTGAGTGAGTTATCTCACATTGCAATCAAAGAATCATTTGAAAAGAGTATTAATGTAGTCCAACATCGATACAAACCATCTGTATTCAAATTTTTACGAGGTGTGGTTTCAATTATAGCTTTGGACACGATTTTTGATGAAATGAAAGGTATAAATGTGACTGGCATAGATCTTTTGTTGTGTGGTTGTGTATTGTGGAAGACATATGGTTTACCTTGTGCACATGAGCTTGCCGAATATACTCGGGTGGACATGCTAATCCCATTAGATAGCGTTGACAAGTTTTGGAGAAAGTTAGATATGGAGATGAGTAAGGGGATTGATGTTAAGGATGACATTAGTAGTCGATGGTTTGAGGCAGTTGGTGATGCTAACATGATTTTTTCAATGGCGAATAATTCACAAAGATTGTTAATGTTAAGGAGATTGAGAGAGATTGTCAATCCAACAACAACATCACTGCAAGTGCCAGAGGTAAACACTCACACTCATGGTCGACCCAAAACTTCGAAAGCTAAATAAATAAAATCAACCATGCGTGACCCGAGTGTTTTGAGTATGTCGAGTCTATCAAAGATAGTTGTTCACCAGTGGAAAATATTTTAATTATTGGCATATTGACATTTCCATAACCTGTAGAATTGTCTGCAACGAGGAGATAGTAGCTAAAGGTAACTGTTGGATCGAGACCGCGCTAGAGGGGGGTGAATAGCGCTCGTGGCTTTCACGCGTTTCGGATTCGAAAAACTCGACGAGTAACGCAGCAGAAATAATAAAAGAAATAAAGACAAGACACAAAAACACTAAGATTTACTTGGTTTGGAGCCTTGGACAACTCCTACTCCAAGGCACACGATCGTTGATCGCTTTCTGTGGGAAACAACTATAATATCGTAAAAGAGTACAAATGATGTGTATTACAATTAGTGCAATAAAAAAAAACTATGCCGACAATAATAAATCTTAGAATTGCAGCTTCAGGTCGTCGGGGACTTGTTGTAGCTTGGCCGGAACGTCTCGTTTGCAACACATAGGAGATAGAACACTTTAGAATTGATAATCAAGACTGCTACTCGAACACTCCTTAAATAGCCTGCGAGAGGCACCTCCAATGCCTCATGGAGGCGCCTCAAACATGAGGTTTTATCCCGAGTCGAGCGATGTGATAAGCCTCTACTACCTGCTCGTTATCTGCCTTGAGGTGCCTCAATCAGTCCTCCAAGGCGCCTCCAAGCAGTCTGAGGTGCCTCCAGCTCCGTTCGAGGCACCTCAAGCTTTGCTGTGTGCAAACTCTGATCCTTTGCACCCGAGGCGCCTCAAGCTCCATGAAGGTGCCTCGGATACTGTTCATCCTAGGTATAACTTTGTCTTTTGACCCTACAAAATATGTTAGTCCACAAAAACACAACATATCCTGCAAAACAAAGTTAGCACACCTATAAATATAGTAAAAGGAGTATTTGACAGTCTCCGGACTGTCCGGTTCTGACTTTGAATTCAATTCGGAAATCCTAGGTCGAACCGACACCTACTATTTCCTCTTCCGGGGAACGCGTCCTCCCCTACTCCACTCAGGAGAGCATACCTGATGTCAGTCTGGCCCTTCAGACCGATTGGACTTTCTGCCTAGGGTTACCACCCCCTACGACCTAGGGTTACCGCCCCTAGGGTTTTTCTTCACCTAGGGTTACCACCCCTAGGACCTAAGGTTACCCCCCTTAGGATTTTCCTCCACCTAGGGTTACCTCCCCCTAAGACCTAAGGTTGCCGCCCTTTAAAATTTTCCTCCACTTAGGGTTACCAGCCCCTAGGACCTAAGGTTACCATCCCTTAGGATTTTTCACCTGCCTAACCGCAGTTAGAATTTTCTTGCAAGCTCATTCGCACATGTTAGATAACCAATAATCTTAACTTTGAATCCTTTTGTCATTATCAAAACTAGAGTTTGATCGTTGGATGCTTCCCGCACTAACAGTAACGACATCTATTTTTATATATATTTAAATAATTATTATTTTTTCAAATGCGATTGACTTTTTTATGTCACTCTTGAATAGATTGTTTCTCATTGTACACATTCAACTTCCACTATTGGTTATATTGATCAACTATCATCTCATCTCCACACGTATATTGTTGGCACTAAAGATGTGGTAAGTGATGATCACTGTGATTTTCATTCCATTGCTGGCCTACTTGGTTTTGGTGAGGATGCATGGTCGAGGGTGCAAGGGGAACTTCTTGAGGAGATTTCAAATTTTGAAATATTATATAAAGAAAAAATATTAAATGAAAATGGTTGTATTGGAGAAGTAAAATACATGTTGAATTGTTTTGATGAAGTAGCATCACTCCCACATTGGATGACTTTGCCAGAAATGGGTTACCTTGTTGCATCGAGATATAATGTTACCCTGGTTAGTTTGTTTACTCAATTATGTTATACATTTCTCTCTCTGCGGACTCCCGTGGTTGAGCCTTCAAAATATATTTGTATTGCACATGTGAATGGAAATCATTTTATTTAGGTACATTTATTTTCAATTCAATAATATATATTTTTTAATTTATAATTTGTTACATTACTAATTATTTATTTTTCGTATATATGTTTTTTACGCGGGGTCATCCATTATCTCCTATTGTTCACAAGTGGTATCGATGTCATTTTCCATGCGTAGTAGGATGGGATATTGTGTATATTCATCAACTTGTACTGTATAATCATATGTTAGGAAATAGTAGCGTAGTTCATAGCATAGACACCGTTCATTTAGATGATCATTGAGATTGTTATTCATTTTGGATGATTACTATTTAACTTAACCATGTATTCATGTAGGCAGAGTGCAGATGTGAGTTGGAGGTGCTCCCGTTTGGTTGAGACTTAAGGAGACTTGATTGTGGTTGTGGGTAATATAGTCACTGTAGTTCACTCTTTTGATTTGTCTCAATTGATTGATTCGAGAACGCTTTATCGCGTGCGTATGATTCTCAATCGATCAGTTGATCGATTGAGAATTCAATCGATCAACTGATCAATTCAAAAATGCCCTATTCATGCGAGTATGTTTCTCAATCGATCAGCTATTCCCAATCGATCAGCTGATCGATTCGAGAGTACTCTGTTCGTGCGAGTATGCTTTTCAATCGATCAACTGATCGATTGGAAATTCAATCGATCAACTGATCGATTAGAGAGCACTCTGTTCGCACAAATATGTTTCTCATTCGATCGGCTGATCGATTGGGAATTCAATTGATCGATTCGAGAGAGCTTTGTTCGCGCACATATGCTTTTCAATTGATCGACTGATCAATTGAGAATCCAATCGATCAACTGATCAATTCGAGAGCACTCTGTTTGCACGAGTATGCTTCTCAATCGATCAGTTAATTGAGTTGCCCAAGTGGAGAGATGAGAGGGAGGGACGAAGTGTCCTCTCGTTTCTTCGATCCTCAAATCCAAGCGACGGTGAAAATGGCGCGGGCAAGAGCGACTGCAAAAATAGCAGTGCAGCCAAGGAAGATGAAGTTAAGATTTTGTCTGATATTTAGGATTATTAGAAAGGGTAAAATAAAAATTTTACGGGGTGTATTTAAAAAGAATTGTGATAAAATATTTTTATGGGTGTATTTAGAAATATTGTGTGTTTAGTAATCATGGGGTGTGGACAGCCCTACCCCTGTCATTTGATGAATGAATACTGATGCTATTGGCGTTGTGATGTTAGATCGATCGATGGCAACGGATTCTTCACGGACGCAACCAACCCAAACGTGTCTCGCTCATCTCCGCCGCGTCGATACCTCCGGCGGCTCTCAGTTGGAGTGGTGGAACAGGAGACGAGGCAGCGCCTCCGTCACGGTTGACGACTGCCGACGGGCAGTTCCTCCTGCCATAATCAAATGGCGAGAACCCTTCGAACTCAAACCCCCTGGCGATTCGTTGATTCGCCTTCGAGAATCTCTGGCTTTGAAGCTCTAACATCGTTGCGCCAGTGACTGAGATCCCGGTTGACCGCCAACAGCGCTGTCCTCGAGCGTTGACTTGCAATGCCACAGTAGGAAAGGCCATCTCCTTAACGATCCCGTTCAGGTGGTCGCGGGGTTTTTCGTTGTCGGCGGCGATCGAAGCGTTGTTCGCTTCACTTCACTTTTTCTTCTTTTTTTTTTTGTGTTCCTCCATCCCCGTCGGGTTCCTCATCAACTCCGCCATCGCCTACCACCTCCGACGTTCTCTCGGTGCCCCCCGATGAATATGTCCTGAAAAAACAAGTTTGGGCGTTGATTGAGACGATTTTGTAGAGGAAGCGGCAGCGGCGGCGAAGAGGGAGAGCGCCTGGAGGACGCGGTGGCGGTGCAAATGAGGGAAGTGGGGAGAGAGACGGCGTCGAGGAGGAGGCGCGGGTGAGGTCGGCGAGGATGAGGTCGTGGAGAGCGGCGTTGAGGGTCTTGAGGCCGAGGATGAGCCCGGCGGCGGGTGAAGAGCGAGGACCTTGGCGTGCTCGCCGGGTTGTGTGGTGAAAAGGGGCAGATCTGGGGCGACGTTGTAGCCGTCCATGAGGAGGAGCAGGAAAAGGGCAGCGTCGAGCTCGCCGTCGCGAGCACGGGAGGCGACGATAGTGGAATAATTCACAGGATCATGTGCGGGGCAACGGAGGCTGAGCATCTCGTGGAGGAGGGCGAGGGCGAGGGCGAGGGGTGACTGCTCGGCGCGGACGGGAGGACGACATCGAAGGCGAAGACGGAGGGCGGTTAGTCCGCGGCTTCGAGCATCCAGTCGAGGTGGACGAGGGAGCGGCGGTAATCGAACTCTCGTAGAGAGGAGGGAGACCATGAAGCGCTGGGAGAGTGAGATGGTCGCCGAGGTAGGGGACATGACGGCGTGAAGCTCCTCGGAAGGGATGCTTGGTCAGAGTTTGAGAAGGGAGGCCGTGTCGACGGTGCGATCGATGTAGTCCGGGCAGCTGCGTCGGCGGCGGCGTAGGAGATACGAGGGTAGGGGAAGCCGCCATTTCAGGTCCGCGAGGTGCGAACCGTCAAACGTTTACCTGCTCGCTTCCGGTTCTGCAACTGGGGAATTTTTCAATTTGACCCCCAAGAGTTTGAATTTTCTTAACTTTACTTTTATTTAAGAACAGGTAACTAAAATTTTAATAAACCTTCAACCAACAGATTCAGGAATTGGAATCAATTAGGATTTAACTCAATTCGATCCAACTAAATTAATCGATAGGGACACTCCAAGTATTACATTCACTTTTCAAAACATTACACAGTATTGATGGAGTTTGAACTCTGCTACGAAACATGCTTAGAGAGAACGCAATGAGTACAATAACGAAACATGTTCATCGAAACGTCCTCGACGAGTTCATGACTTGATGACACCGGGCTTATACCGTCGAGACTTGCTTTTACCGCTGTTGGTACTCTTCGGCTTGTCGGTCACCAAGGCATACATCTTCACAGGAAATAACTCTTCCGGGAATCCTTTTTGATCCTGAAATGAAATTTAAATGATAATGGCTAGTACTGACCTGTAAAATTCAACGGCTCATAATTATTCGACAAGTAAATAAGAATGGAGCAAACCTTGGTTCGATAGAGAAAAAGACCACACTGTTTGAAAAGCTCTTTGAAATATGAGTCTGATCTTGTGATGCTGTTGTCCTCCTTATCCAGTACAAATCCTGAAAATAACAGTTGACTATGAATCTGATTCTGTATTAGATTCATCCATGAATAAGAAAGATTTTATTTAGTGAAGAGCCTAGAATTGTCTCACTACAATCAGATGCAAAATATGACAAATACAATATCTACTGAATACAACTGCCTGAAACCATATCTTCATATTCTTTTCTAGCAGTAGAGTTGTACCAGCAATAGACAATTTGACAACAGAATTATAAAGCTTAATCTAAAGTGTAGATTTTGGTAAAGTTCACTTCAAGACCGGTCATGTTTGTATACATGTTGATCTGATGTATTTTCTAATTTCTGGCATTTGCTAACTTAAATTTTAGGTTTTGTCTAATCTTGAGCAACTCATTTGAAGCATGCATGTAAAAAAATACCAGTCAGAGGTAAATCAAGATAACAACAAAGGTCTAAGAAATCCATGTATTTCAAACCTGATTAACATATCAAATATTCTTCTAAGTTGTTCTAAGATCTCATTATTTAATATTGAATTTTTATTTGTATCACAAAATGGTGTCTATCCATCGTCCAATTAGTACAAGTTTTACTGTATTAATAAGTTCTCGAAAGCTAAGAGGTTCACATTTAGGAAACCAGCTGCCAAAATCAAAGATACTTTCTTATCTTCAGAAGGGGGACAAACCAGTTCTTGCAGTGTTCTCTTTAACAACAAAGAATCCATTTGGTTTAAGGCCAACCTGCAAGGGTGAAAGTCAATCTTCATTGGTAACAGAAACAATAGATTAGAGCGGCAATGCAGTAAAATGTCCCTAATGTTAAGAAATAAGTTTTTCCTAAAGTGTAGTTGGACAGCATAGACATTCTTTGAGCAATAGATTGATTTCACTGAACTATCTTTGGTTCACTATATAATATTAAACCTCTGCATTTGTTTCTTTCATTAAATAAAAAAGCATCAAATGATCTGCTGGTTGGTGCAGAGATTACAACAATAGATTAGTTACCATAACCAAAATTTGTAATAAGAAAAAAATAAAATACAGACAAGTAACAATTACCAAAACAACAGAGACAAACCCAGATGCCTAGTATTCTGGAATGATTAGTTGCCTATCCAATCTTAACATGGGGACAATGTAGCCATGACATTGAAATGGTAACGTAGTAACTCAATGACAGTGAAACAAGGATCTGCAGTCACACACGTACATGATTTCTATCGTTATATACCTCATCAAATTGACAGTTAACAGAACATGGAACAGTACTGGTGTTTGTATGAAAGGACAATATACAGAGGCCAAACTCAAACTTATACATGCAAGAATTAATCATCTAATCAAAAGTCAAAAGTCAAAACAACTACCCACATTCTATTTATCTTTTTTAAAACTACTCCCAACTACTATTGGGAAATAAAGCACGAAATATATCCAAGATTTGTAAAACCTTTCCAGAAATTCATAGTGCATTAATAATAAATTCAAGAAGTATAAGTAGATTTGGGAGCAACTTTCAGATTCAAGAGTATAATACGTAGGGGTGATCATGGATCGGGTTGGTTCGGTTATTGGGATAAAAAACCATCCGGCCCTACTAGATCAGATAATGCAATGTCCGGCCCTATATCCGGCGGTTCTGATGTATCAGATATCCGACGAGTTGTCAGTTATTTGGATATCCGACCCTATATCC
>JBBMJZ010413096.1:12233124-12255365 GCA_037833815.1 Zingiber zerumbet
CATCTAAACGATTTCTTCCAATTATTTCATGGCAGTCTCAATCCCTAATTTTTTATTTGTTTACCACTTTACAAATTGCAACCTAAAAGGATAAAAGTAAAAGACAATATCAAAAGATTCTGAAATATGAATTTGGGTCCAACTACCCAAGGTCCCAATTACATGCCTAAAAAGATAAAAGTAAAAGACAATATCAAAAGATTCTAAAATATGAATTTGGGTCCAACTACCCAAGCCCCAATTACATGCCTATAATACATAATACTTTAAAAAAAAAAATTTAGACTCTCTCAAATTATGGGCCCAGGGCCATCGTTCAGTCCAATGCCGCCCTCCTCTAGGGCCGGCCCTGCCCTCAATCACCGCATCAACGGTCTTAACAATGTCAAATTCAAAGTCTGAACAATTATATATATATATATATATATATAATGAAATTATGAGAGAAGTGATGGTTTGGACACAGTTGAAATTATGAAGTTATCTACCATCCATAAACATTGAAAGCCACTGCCACCATTGCAGTTCCTGCTCTATATATACTCTTGCAATATGCACTTCAGTTTTTATCTGAGCTTCTAAAGCAGTCTTCATCTTGATCGAGATATATAGATATACATATCGCTAGCTGTGAATGGATAGGTATATCTTGGAGGGAGGAGGGGAGGAGTGCTTGAACCTGGAGCTGGGGCTACTGCCGTCGTCAGCGCCAACGCCGGTGCCGGGGTTCACCTGCACGTACTGCCGCCGGAGGTTCTTCAGCTCGCAGGCGCTGGGCGGCCACCAGAACGCCCACAAGCTGGAGCGCAGCATCGCCCGGCAGAGCCGCGAGCTGGCCGCCGCCTTCGCTGCCGCGAGGAGCACGCGGACGGGGCCCCCGCCGCAGATGCCGCCGGCGTTTGAGAGGAGGGAGGAGGTGGGTGGGGATAGGAAGAGGCGGCAGCCGGCGGAGCAGGATATAGACTTGTCTCTCAGACTGTGACACAGCGGCTAATTAATTACTAATTAGTTATATGCATAATTAAGCGGCAGTTGATTAGTTAATTAACTACGCGCATGTTGCTAATTATATTAATTAGTAGAAGTTAATCGACTTACATGGATTATGTGCTCTAATAATATTGTTGTGGATGAAACTTTAACGGTGTGATCAATTCAATGTGCTATATTTTACTACGTATGTAATCAAGGTTACAAATAGATAAATTCAAATTAATAATTTTGTTAGGAAGTTGGTGCATTTTTAAATATATTTTCTTAAAAAATTTATACGATTATTTTATTAATATATTTTTGGGCCCTTTAGTTAATTCTTTAGCTAGTTAGCTACTATAATATTGATTTATTGGCACGGCTATAAAGTTTGCTGCTCGATCATTTAAACAATACAGCAACAGCAAAACAACAAAAGAACTTACAATTAATGGCACAAATAAAAAATAGAAGAAATTTTGTGGATTAATTCATTTATTTATTGAGGCGGATGTTTATTTATCATATAAAATCTATCCCTGAATTCTACAATATGATCTAAAAACAAGGAAAACTATAGAATCTGATTGAATCAAATATCAACAGCCAACAGCAGTAGTTGTCGGTAGCACAGCTTAATTGATTCAGAAACAAAATTTCCAACATTCATAAAGTTGTGCAAGTGTCAAAGTTGAGAACAAACAAAGAAAACCATCGAGCTCAGGCAGCTCTTAGCGTGTATCGTGAATCGTGAATCGTGAATCGATAGACAATACTTCTATAGGGAAGAATTTTCTTTTTGGAGCTTTGAAGCGTGCAAAATTTCACCTGACACCATAAGAAATCGAGTCAATGATAATAAATGAACATTGCTAATCAGGGACGACAGTCCCCCAAATTGATTAAGAGACAATAAAAGTAACTAGCATGTTCCCAGATACAGTTGTCCCCTCAGGACGGTCTAGTGACTAGCGTATGAGGTGTTGCCACCATAAGGTCTGGGGTTCAAATCTCGACAAAGCCGAGATAAAATGTCTCCCTTATGTGCTAGTCACTATTCCAAAGGCTAGTAGCCCGACTAGCAGCTGCCCGTGATTTACCTCCTCCGTGTTGACCCTGGGACGGGTTGATGGAGGCGCTGGGGGCGAGCGTATTCGCCTTTTACCACCATGTTCCCAGATACAGTTAAAATTAGGCATTCTAACGATGGAGTGGTAATGTAGCTTGCAATCTGTTTATGAAACTATCTATTATAGGAGAAAGGAGTTTGTATTTGGATAATAGATTCCAAGAAACTAAAACCAAGTCACCCATACTCAACTTTATAATAGACAAAATACCAGATTAATTTGCCTAACATTGAAATTTATACTATTTATCAGTAAATTTTTTTTTAACCTTCATGCTTGACAATCTGTCTGCTAACACTGCTTTAGAGAGTGGTCCATGTGGTTATAGATCACACAAGTATCATTTAGCTAATGTTTATTATTGTCATATGCTAATAGAGAGATAAAAAAAATGATTAAAGATGAAATGACACAATCATGACATCAAAATTAATAAATAAAGCTAACCTTCAAGTCAAAAGATTGAAGATGAAAGTTATATGTAGAGTCCCTCAGGCACTCCTTGCTTTTTTTTAAACATAATTTTTTCTTTGGCCTTTTTAAAGTCTGCATGAGTTACCTGTACAGAGAAAAATGTGTTCAAGTATATGCCACTTGAAACAAAGTCACAAGGAAATGAAAAAAAAAGAGAAAAAACTTCAAATTTTTGAAACAGATTAAAGTTCTCAATCCAATCCGCTCAAGGTTTCAGAAGTGTCGTGACAAAGATGTAGGGCAAGAAGAATAAGATTTGATCCCAAGGAGAAACAAATTCAATGGAACAAATTTCCACTCTTCTTTGATGAACTCAAAGACTAAAGGACACAAATAACCACATAGCACCTAAGCTATCGTATGTCTATTTCCTAAACTTCAGTTTCAAATTTAAAAAAGGAAGACATGATATATTGGATACGTTTCTTGATGCAAAATAGGTTCCAAAATAAAATAATGCTTCTGTCTGCACTCAAAGGAACAAGAACACTGGATCACACAGTCCCCATTAGAGGTTTAATGGGAAATATTGAAGGCAAAAATTGGAATCAGCAGACTATCTAGTTACAGAACTGCAGAAATAGGTGTTATGAACAACAGGAGCAATCAACAGAATGGAGTAAATAGAGCTACTGCCCACGAGATAAACAAAAATTTACATAGATAAGTAACCAACAAAAAAATGTCACCAGCAATAGATCTTAGCTGTTCAGCATTCAGCAAGTATAGGTCCTTTAATATGTCACAGTCATCAAAATTAGTATCCTTTAAAAACTGAAATCTATTACAAAAAACATGCCATTGAGAAGGCTTGGCATCCTTGAGAAGAGTATGATTAACAATTTATTCTATTGCCTTTTCCCTTTTCTTTGGGATGTATAGTGTGCGGATCCATAAGGGAAAGAAATATACATTAAGCAATTTGACAAAAAAAAGTTTTAGTTACCTTCATCCTACGCTCTCTCAAAGCAAACAGGCCAGCTTCAGTACAGATTGCCTTGATATCAGCTCCAGAAAACTCATCCTTGGTCATGACAAACTCTTCTAGGTTGACATCATCAGCCAGAGTCATTCTGGATGTATGAATCTTACCAGAATATTTAAAACAAGAGAAAAGATTTAGCGAGAATCTACTGAGGCTAATAAAATTACGATCTACTAAATACAGTCCTGAATCTATTCATGAAAAATAACATACCTGAAAAATCCGTCGTCTTGTCTTAATGTCAGGCAGAGGGAATTCAATCTTTCTGTCAATACGGCCAGGCCGAAGCAAGGCTGGATCAAGGCTTTCAATTTTGTTGGTTGCAAGAATAACTTTAACATCTCCCCTTGAATCAAAACCATCTAACTGGTTCAGCAACTCCAACATGGTTCTCTGTATTTCACGTTCACCACCTGAATGAGCATCATATCTGGAAAGAACCATGATATTTTCTTCAATAGGATTAGTCATGATTTACAACATGGAACAAGGTGAATATCATTTCTTATTGTTTAATACCTTTTGGTGCCAACTGCATCTATCTCATCAATAAATACAATTGAAGGAGAAAGTTCATCTGCCACTCTAAACAATTCTCTCAGCAGCTTAGGTCCTTCACCCAAGTATTTCTGGATCAACTCACTTCCAACAACACGCAAGAAGGTTGCAGAAGTTGAATTAGCTACATCCTGATAATAGAAAACTAAGTAATCAGAAAAAAAAAAAGTGTTGTACATACTAGTGCAGCAGTCAGCAATCTAGTGAACAAAATAATAAAGGAAAGAAGGTATAATCTCAAAACTACAATAAAGATAATTCTACTACTACTAAACGCAGTCCATGATCACTTAGCCAAACAGCGCTCATCTAACACAGCTATTAAAAAACATGCATTGGTGTAAACACTGAATATTCTTTGTTGAGCTTGATATCTATCTAAAATAAAATATTTTTTCTATATGCTTAACAACTTTAGAGATCTAATATGTGAGGAAACATTTTCTATCCTTGTTACTAAGAGATAATTGAGTGTCATATCTATATCACTTGTGACTTTGTTTCATGAAGATTGATGAACATGAAATTCTTGAAAGTAGGACTTTGTTAAATATCATTCATATATTAAACAAGGAGGTATTGATGAAGATATTATTAAAAGGATAAAGGGGAATGATTAAAATGGATGGAAGCTTCTACTTGTGGCCTTTAGGCTAGAAAGAAATTATATAACATTGTGGTCCAATCAGCCATTCTTTATAGATCAGTGTGCAGAAGTTTAGGGGAGAAAACACAAAATGCTAATTTAAATGTGTTGGATTACTAGAAAAATAAAATAACAAGCATTACTATCTAGGAGTAGGCTGATAGCTTAAATAAATGATAAAATGAGAAAATAGATTGAGATGCTATGGACATGTTTACAGGCAATCAACAAGTTGAATCAATTAGAATTGAAGTTGAAAAGGACGGAAGAAATCAAAGATAGCTCTAATAAATATCATGAAAGGTGATTTAATTTAATACTGGTGTAGAATCCTACATGGAGTTCAATGGAAGGATAAGATCCAACCTCAAATAGCTAGGACTGACACAACCTGATGATACTTGTGACTTTATACGTTAAATGGCATGCACATAGGTATATTTACATGCTAATACTATATAAGTAAGTGCTCCACTTTTTACTAATTTCACACTTGTAGTTACAAACCTGACTTCTTAAAGCACAGTGCTCCAAACTGATAACCAAACCAATAATCACAAATATCTGAAAAGTTACAGATATTTATAGGTATATGCTTATGAACATATGCATGGTGATAATTTTTTTGATTTCCAGATGTATGTTGTTTAAAGAAGTTTATATGACTCAGAATATAATCAAATTGACAAATATCTGCAAAAAGAACAAGAGGCAAAAAAAAAAAAATGTAGAAAAGTTCATGTTACAAAAATTCATATGCTAACACCACATTTACATTTATCAAAATCAACAATGGTGAAATAAAAATGCTCTCACCTTGGCAAGTAAAGTTTTACCAGTTCCAGGCTCACCGTATAATATTACTCCCTTGGGAGGCCTAATTCCAATATCCTCATATAACTCAGGATGAGTAAGTGGAAGTTCAACAGCTTCTTTAATTTCTTGGATTTGAGCATCTAAGCCACCAATATCAACATAAGACTCCAAAGGAGCCTTTTCAACTTTCATAACAGAAACCATAGGATCCACTTCATCCTGAAGTATTCCAACAACAGATAGAACCTGCAAAAGATTTAGCATAATCAGCAGTGTAAATTGTTAACCACGTTATACAAACTTTGGAAATTTTCATTACAATAAGATAAAACAAGAAGTTCAACGCAAAAATAAGACAAATAAAAAAGGATTAGAAATAATGTAAACATGAAGATAACAGAAGAAAGAATTAGATACAGAAAAGCAGATGTGAAAACAAGAAGAAAGGGCAGGAACACAGTCTAGAATGGAGTCAAATATGTTTCTTGAGAATAGAAGGTAAAAATTCTAAAGCAAATTTTTCCTTCTTTGAAAAATAGTGAGGCAGATGTGTTCTAACAGATTTCTTCTGCCACATTCATGGACAGACTACATTGCATATTGATTCTGTCAAACAGACAAGTCTAAGATAGACAAATGCTTTGAAAGCTAGGAATAGAAAAAAGATGAGAGAAAAGCAGGCAAACAAGTGCCAACAAGCTACATGAGAGACCTCTATCTGTTGTATCATTTTCTCCAGCGCACAGACAAATAAATCATTGGTATCTATAGGGCTGAAGGTAACATAAGCAAAACGCATGAATGAAAATATTTGGACACGCGGACAACGATACCAGGAGCAACAAGGAATACATAGAATTATAGATGACCACAACCAAGATTACGATCTGAGAAGCCATAAGGCTTCTCCGTTTCTGGTCGTTCAACCGCCCATAGCAATATAGCAATTAGAGCAACACAAAACACATAAGAAATAAAGGGGAAAAAAAACGATCACCTTGTTGTGCATGAGGATTGCGCAGCCCGGTTCCAACTGATCTTTGTCAACAAGCGACAGTATACCAACATAGTACTCCGCACCAACCGAGGAAGACACGATGGCATGGTTCTCGTCCATGAGCTCCTTAATGTTCCCGACGCTCATCGGCGAACCACGGAGGTCGTCGACCATGGATCGGTCCTCCTCATTCTTCTCCTCATGGGAGCGTAGGCGCTCCTGGTTAGCGACGAACTCCTCGTCCATGAGGAGGTAGTCCTTGATGCGCTCTAGCTTGAGGAGGCGAAGGAGGCACTTGGAAAGCGGGGTGACGGCGGGGATGCGGCCGGAAGCCTCAGGTCCCTTCTGCTTGCGCTTCTTCCGGCCGACCCGTGACGGCGGAGCCGCCCGCTCGAATTTCTTCCCCTTGTTGTCGCCGTCCTGCTTGCGGTCGCCGGGGAGCTCCTGCCACCCCATGCCGCCAGGAGTACCCTGCCCCATGGATCCTAAAATTTGGAACAGGCGAAGAGTCCGAGTACAACAATGTCGGGGAAATGAGAGTCCCTGCTTCGTGCCTACGTAGTAGAACGGTAGGTAAAAGCAGAGCAAGCTTCCTCGGTCCTCTTCTTTTATACACAGGTCACAGGTGGGTGACTTGAAGAACACGATTCACACGAAGCTACAACGGCCGCTGTGCCGGGGGCTAAGTACGGACCATAGGCCCAATGCACATAGGCTCAAGGCCCACAGGCTCTCATCATGAATCTCTCCGGGAAGGAGGGGACCCACGCAAAGCTCTCCTAGTTACTTGATTAGTTGAAATCATAATGTCGCGTAATCTACACGAAACACTGGATCCTGTAAACACCCCGTATACATTAACACCGCATCAGGATCAAATTTTAGCCGTTCAATTAAACACAGTGGCTGCCCCCGCATGATACCGTATCCGTGTGATCAGACGCCCCCCCTCGTCGTACGATATCCTGTCGTAGAGCAGACACGGTACGCGAGTACTCGCCGATAAAACGGAGAAGCTCGAATCTGGAAGCGACGTCGAGTTCCAGTGGCTTCGGCCCAGTTCCTGTGCAAGTTGACACGGCCGACCTCAAAGTAAGAGTAATCTTGATCCTTTCTCTCGTTGCTGTTGGGATTCAGAAGTTTAGACATTTGGTTTGTAGTATTTGGATTGGTGATGATTAATTTTTGCAATTATTTTCATATCATATGTCAAATTTCAGTGATATTGTTGCGTTCCCTACTTTATGGGAAGTGCTTATTTGTTTTTAGAAGTTTGGATTTTTTATACTCCCAGCAAAACTCGATCCCTTCTGATTCATCTTGTGTTTGCTCGATTGCACAGGAGAACCCATAATCAGTCTTTGGTTTCAATATTCTGAAATTGGGCGGATAAGTTCATGATTTAGATCACTGAAGAGTTCGATTCTGCTTTTGCCTTCTGGTTTATTTCCTAGTGGCTTTGTTATTGCTTTCTTTTCCTGGTTATTGTTTTTCTTTGGAAAATATGGATTTTCTTTGCTTTCTTATTTTAATGTTCTAACTCATATTTTACTTGGTGTTTTTGTAGCTGAAATATTTTAGGTCAATGAGGAATTCAGCTCGGCCTCTTCAACAAATCCGATATCTTTACTGTTTTTACCGAACAGACATTTCATTAAACAAAGCAGGGAAAATTGATAAAGCTTCTATTTTTGTTAACCCTATTGCTTGTCATCCAAATGGGGCCATTTATGGTAGAGAAATCAATAAAGACCTGACTTACAGTATGCTGTTTTCCAGGGGTTTATGCTCTACCTCAGAAAAGTTCTCTATCAGAGGTTTACTTTTATTGTCATTGTTTATTACCATGCAGAAGAGCCTTATTGTTATAGTCATAGCTGAAATTCTGTTTTGCCTTTACCTCAGCAATCATAGTTGTATACTAATTAATGCTATATGAATATACAAAGTATGAATTTTATTTATATTTTTTATTTTGATATACTGTCAACTTGAAATAGATTCTTCTAATGTTGGAAGAGTGGGTCCTTTGTTGGAGTATGAAAAGAGAATTGCCATGGGAGAGCTTGTTGGTGGAGACAGCTTCCAGGTTTGGGTCATTGCTCTCTTGTATCAATGGTGCCTCTGGGCTGACAGTAGCATTGGGGGATCTTATCATTGGGTGATCTGAGATCTCTTTGATTGTGACCACAGATAGAATCACTTCGAGCACTGCAAAGGCTTTATGAAGAGCTCGTGGAGCATGAAGATGATTGCCAATTGGATAGGTATATGTCATCAAAAAAAGCTGGGAGGTAAGTGAAATGCACAATCTATTAGTGGGACATCTCGTTGAGCTTCTACTCCAATCTATATTTATATATTGTTTAATTGTTTTTTAATGTGTGAGTGTGATTATTGTGAAGGAGTAGGTGGTTGTGGTCTCGTCTTATGCCTCGGTCTAATTATTCACCAATCAAAGGACTGTACCTTTATGGAGGAGTAGGCACTGGAAAGACAATGCTTATGGATTTGTTCTACAATCAGCTGTTTGTCTCCTCTAAGTTCTTTGTTGTTATGATTCGGAGAATTCATTGCTTGTAACAATCTTTTTTAGTATATAACCTATCAGTTGATTATAGGAATCTACTTGTAGAGAGAGAGAGAGAGAGAGAGAGAGAGAGAGAGAGATGATATCTTGCACACCCTTATTCTACACATTCATGGGCAACCCTCACAGGTCCGGGTGTCCGGATTCTCAAAAGTGAATCGGGGCGCGCAGGAGTGCCTCCGGGCGCCAGGACCTATGAGGGTCTCCTATGATGTGCAAGATAAGGGTATGCGGGCTAAAAACTTCCTATATATATATATAGTTGTCATTTTTTTAGTAGGTTGATTTTCACTTAGGAGGAACCATGATGTAGAGTGATTTACCATTTGAGAAGCTAGTATTTGTTTAAGTTATTATTTTTAAACCCTTGCCATTTTATATATATAGTTTTTTAAAAGTGAAAAAAAGTGGACAGCTGTTCACTCAGTGAGGATTTTGTTAGGAGCTGATACAGTCACAGCACATTCCAAAATTAGAATGGAGTCATCAACAGCAAGTTTTGCTGCTATTCTAATCTAAACCTCCAAGACCATGAAAAGATACAGCCAGAATCTAGCAAAGAACAACATATTTACACCTTCAGCCATTGGCCAATCCTTTTTCTTAAGTGCCATCCTTGGCAAACATTTTACCCATTAATCTCCTTATAAATGCCCAATAGTTTGTTGGCGATCTTGTCATCCAAATGCTAGTTTCCATTGAGGTTTTCTTTCACTGCTCAAAGTATTTTATTTATTTTGGATAGCAAATGGAAACTTTTTTGCTTTTCAAACCCTTTTGTCTTTGCTTAGGCTGTCCACTTTCTTTCACTTCTGTATCTAATTCCATCTTTATTTGTATAGACCATCATATTGGAGGAAGAAAAGGATGCACTTTCATGATTTTATGTTGAATGTGCATAGAAGGCTGCAGGTGAAGTTGGGTTGAAATTTATCATTGATATATTTTCATTAGGTCAATGATCATTCTAAATTTTTGTTTTCTCGAACTAGTCCCATGGTATTGCTGTATGCTCATTTTGACTTGATATATGTACATATTCTGTCTTAAAAAATATAACTGTAGATGCACAAAGGTGTAGCAGATCCACTTGAAATTGTTGCTGCTGAGATATCAGATGAGTCCATTCTGTTATGTCTTGATGAATTCATGGTATGCTTTGATTTTCAGATTAGTTGTTGTTCTTTCTACTTTTGGGATTATTGTATTTGACGCTTAAATAACTGTCAAAACAAATGCTTGTAGGTAACTGATGTAGCAGATGCGTTGATACTAAACCGTCTTTTCCAACATCTTTTCAGCAATGGCATGGTCTGTGTTATTTGATGCTTTTTGTACTTCAATTTTTTTTAAATATATATAAAGCTGATTATTGAAGGGGAACCTTGGCGCAATGGTAAAGTTGTTGCCGTATAACCTAGAGGTCACAAGTTCGAGTATCGGAAATAACTTCTTGCAAAGTAGGGTAAGGTTGTGTACAATAGACCCTTTCTCGGGACTCCGCATTGGCGGGAGCTTCGTGCACTAGGTTGCACTTTATATATAAAGCAGATTATAATGTGTGATTTGCTCTTTGGAAACTTTGTTCACCTTTTTATTCCTTTCCTGGTGCTGCCCATTCTTCTTCAGGTTCTTGTCTCTACTTCAAATCGTGCTCCTGACCATCTTTATGAAGGTGGTTTGCAAAGGGACCTATTTTTACCTTTTATTGGTATCTTGAAGGTAATGAATGGTTTACTTGAACCTGTAGCGTATCTTAGTATATATTAACTTCTAACTTACCTTGTGTCACTTTGAGAAAGGAAAGATGTGTAATTCATGAAATTAGCTCATCAACCGACTACCGGAAGCTGGGTTCTGTAAGTTTTGTGCTTTATTCATCAATCAATCCATTTATACTTGCACAATTCCCTTAAACGATAAATTGCACTTCTTGCAGGCAGAGAAGGGCTACTATTTCATTGAGAAGAAACCCACTGGACTTCTTACAGAGATGTTTAATCAGTTAATAGGGCCTGAGAAACCTTGTCCTCAAGTTGTTGAAGTTGTAATGGGTCGGAAATTGCAGGTCCTATTTCAAATAATTGGATTCTTCAAAATTCATACTCTTGTTGGAAATAAGTCCAGAATTTCTGTTCTCATTTAGGTCCCACTTGGAGCTAATGGGTATGCGTATTTCACTTTTGAGGATCTCTGTGATAGACCTTTGGGGGCAGCAGATTACCTTGGATTGTTTAGTAAGTTATAAGTTATTTGTACCCTTCTGCATCAACTACATCCAATATGTATTTCTACGCCATTCCATGTCAAATGAGAGTGCAAGGAATTCTTCTTTCATATCTTTTGGATCGATGTAATGATTTTGATCTTTCTATCAAATGAAAGTTATCCAATAAATTCCTTATGACAAACTGTACATGTTTTCCTATATCTTGTTTTTATGGTTTCCACTATTGTTATGCAGAGAAATTTCATACACTTGCACTTGAAGGAGTTCCCAAGTTTGGGATCCACAACAGAACTGCTGCATATCGGTTCGTCACATTGGTTGATGTGCGTCTCAAACTTCCCTGAATTCTTGTCATCGAAAATTATATAGTCATAGACTGTTCTAAAGAACAGTTATTTAGCTTGTATCTTTTGATGCCTTATTCATTCTGCCTTAATTAGAGCTATCTGAAAAAATAATTTCAATCATATGAAGCATGGATGAGGTAGATGATCAATTATACAAGAATATAAATATGCATTTACATTGCAATTAAGTTAGCCAGTAGTGCTAATTTCAGCTGGTTTGTGATAGATTTGCAATTAAGTTCAAGGCTAAATATTTTTTTAGTTTATTAATTTGAATAATATAGCTGATACCAAAAATTTGGAAATGATGGTATTTTGTTATTGATTTTTTTTAATAACAGAAGCAAGCAATTTCATGTATATTATGTTTCTCGTGTAAGGTATGTTGGTTAGAGTCCTAGCGAACAGGACATGAGTATGGCTAATATCTGATGCTCTTGATGATAATGCATGAATTTTTTTTTTATAAGGGTTCAGTTCTTGCATTAAGTTTGGTTTTAAAGTTTTTCATCCTTCTTTTTTGTAGTGTTGGCCATTATATAAACTATTAAGTTGTTTAAATACTACGTTTTGCGTCTCTGTTAGATTTCCTCTTATTTTTTGCACACCTTTCCACTTGAATGATGCATCTCTAAATGAGATTTGATGAGCTGCATGCTGGAGAGAACTACTGAGACAGGGAGATGGCAGGCAGGACTTCTTTTTGCCCCGTCTATTTTTTTGTCCAACTTAAGCTCTGCAGATAACTAGAGCAGTATCTAATTTAGTGTTGACAAAGCAATGATATGTTGCGTAGAAAATTTATGTTTCCAGTACTGGGACTTTAGTCCGTATACTCATGGTAACATTGCAAATATATGGTGTTAATTAGCTATTCAAATTTCAGTCAACATGTTTATCACTATATCCATTCTAGCCTTGCTAGGTGGACAAAAGCCTTAAAATTGACCACTTGTCTTAAACCTTGATGTTGGTGCTGGAAATTGATCATATGATGAACATTATGTTTGAACGCATTTTGTTTGAGGTCACAAGAAGTCTTATACGTATTGTTTCTTAATCATTGTTGCCGATGAATTTCTGTGATGAAAACACTTTCTCAGAAGATAACTTATTGAGGATGCCGATTATTGTCTATTGCTTTCTGACTGCTGAGCTTTAACAGCTCTTGTAGTTGACATACATAACCTTCGAATCTTTGTCTGTGTATGTTTAAGAAATTAATGTCTATCAAGTTATCTTGAGCAATTAGACAAGATTCTGAAAATTTACCACAAGTGACATGAAACAAATACAACTGTTAGATGGGAGAAAGTAGAGAAATAGAAAGTGATGAATTACTTAGGTAGCTTTCTGTTGAAATACAATACATAACATAGAAAAGAAAGAATAGAGAGACAACTAAAGAAAAGACAATTGTCATTAATTGTCATTATTATTGATGATTGTCATAGACTAACAAGTCTATTTATACATGTTGCCAAAATAATATATGTAAAATATAATGATAAGCATGATAATATATTATAATAAGTATGGTAATAATAAATATAGAAATATTGATAAATATGATTGCAATTACAATTCAAACATAGTAATGAAACCAATTGTTGGACAGATATATTTGGGGGAGATGTTGAACATTGAGTTTGGTTGTCAATTTATTGAAACATCTTCAACTAGACGATCAATCAAATCATCTAAAACAATGGCCACCAGTAAAGAAAGAGTTAAAAACTATAGTTTTGCTGCTGCCGAATTTCTGGAAGAGGCAGCAAACTTAGTGACTTTGGAAGAAGAAGAGTCACGACTGCAATTCTGATGGTTGGAATTTGCTGGAGCAGAGGAAAGGAAGAAAATCTGTTGTTGTGCGCTAAGCAAAACTTGGAAAAGCTTGCTATTTGGCTGGTTAGAAGATGACTAAAAAGGGACAACACTCAATAAGGAAAGATTGCTGCAAAGCGGCTACTATCGGAGAGGAAGAGGTATAAGAAGAAAGGGAGAGGAAGACAACGAGAGGGAAGTAGTTTGTTGTCCTTGAAATTAAAGAGAAGGAAAGTGATGTTGCTCTGGCTATGGGAAAAACAGGAAGTGGAAGAGGAAGAGGAAGAGGAAGAAAATGCAGTTGTGATTGCTGGAATCATGGTTCTTGAAAGAGGAAGAAGTAGAAGAGGTGGAATGTGTTACTGCTATTGAGAAGAGAAAGAAAGAAGGTCGTTGCGAGGAGAAGCTTCGACGTGTGCCTGGCGTTGGTGGTTGAAAAGAAAATACAGAGGAGTAATAAGGAAGCAGTCGACGGCCAGAAAAGAGCAGCAAGGTGCTGCTATTACAGCTATAAAGAAAAAAGAAAAAGTACTGCCGGAGAAAAAGAAAAAGCATGAGACTGACCTCTATAAGAGAGAAGAGTTTTGTTGATGAAAGAAGGTGAAAGTAAAGGAAAAAAAAAGGACACGTAGTTGTGGTGGCAGGATGAAAAAGAAGAAAGAGAAACTAAATAGAGGAAAGAAAAAAGTAGAGCAACATAGAAAGGAAGATTGTTGTTGTGAAGGGAAGAAATAAAGAGGAGGAATAGAAGCATGTGGCCCCCAGCGCCCCCGCCAACCCGTCCCTAGGCCAACACGGAGGAGGGATAGAAGCATGCTTTCATTGATGAAGGAGCAAATTTTGATACCTCGTTAGCAGCATCTTGATGAATCTAAGACCATTGAACCTTGGCATGTACTTATCCATGGTACTACGCCCTGATCTAGATCCCAATACATTTCTTCAATAATTTTGATTTCCTTCTAACGGTGGAGGAGGGAGATGCCGCAGCAGCAAAGTATGCTTGCAGCTGGAAGAAGGGGATAGAAAGCTGTTTGCTGGGAAAAAAAAGGGGAAAAGAGCTGTAGGAGAGATCTATTGCTGGAAGAGAGGAAGATGGAGAGGAAAACTTTCATAGCACTTTGGGTGTAAAGACAAGATGAAGATGGTGGTATGTGAGGGACACGCACTGATTGAAGTTAGACAAAAAAGGAAAGGGAGCGTCTGGGTTCGCCTAGAGAGCAAGGCAGAAAGAGGAGAATACCAGGAAGAAAAAACAAAATGAAAAGAGAGGAAAAAATCAGGAGAGAGAATAGTTTTTTTTTTTTTTTTGGCTCAAAAGAGAGCAAAGCTAAACTGCACGTTGGGAAAAAAAATTAAGAAAAAGAGAGAAAGAAATTAAGGTTGGGAAGCAATTGAAATTGAGGAAAAGTGCTTTTGATTGCTGGTGGTGGAAGAGGGGGAGAGGGTGGTGCCTAGATGAGGAAGTAGGAGGTAGCGGCCAATTGTTTTTTGTTTTTATTTTAGGAAAAAAAAAACCACATAAGAAAGGGAAAAGAGGGGAGAGAAATCCTAAATCCTCCTTAGGGGAAAAAACGACAAGTGCAATGCAAAAAAAATGAGAGAATAACATTATAAGAATACGAAAGAAGATAGTGGGAAAAGAGAGTGAAGGCTACAGGGGAAGATGCTGAACTTGCTATTGCTAGAAGTGGAGATTGGTGTGCATATGGCGGTGGGGCTGCTGCTGCGTGGGTGGAACAGTAAAGGGAAAAGAGAGGAAAGAGGAAACACAGAAAAGAAAGAATAAAGAGACAACTAAAGAAAAGACAATTGCTTTATTATTGATGGTTGTCATAGACTAACAAATCTATTTATACATATTGCCAAAATATATGAAAAATATAATGATAAGCATGATAAAATATTATGATGAATTTGGTAATAATAAATTTAGAAATACTGATAAATGTGGTTGCGATTGTAATCCAAACATGTTAAATCATCATAATTGAAACCAATTTCTGGACTGCTGTCTTTGTAATCATTATCCCAATCTTTGTAAGAATAATAGGTTTGCTAAAAGGACATTCCTGCATCCATTTTGCAGCTATATTCCACGGTAAAAATAGAAGATTCTAAGATTGTAATTGCAATACCTTTTGTAACAGGTAATGTATGAGAATAAAGCTGTATTATTATGCACTGCAGAGACATCACCTGTGGAGTTATTTGAAAATATTGTGACAGTCACTGATGCCCAGAAAATTTCTCCTCGATCTTCTTCACGGTCACAGAGATATGATGATATCGATCTTTGTGTTGATAATGAGCTAGGATTTGCCAAAGAGCGAACCATGAGTAGGTATGACTGAGAAAGTAATTGAATGTATATATATTGAATCTATTGTAAAGTGTTTGATGAACTTTATTAGGACTTTGAGAACCTGTGTAGTTTCATCCTTCAGACTTCTTTCTCCTAATTCAAACTTATGATTCTAGTGTTATTACTTTTGCTGTGATCCTCTTTGAGTATGGTGCTTCTGTCAGATTGACGGAGATGAATAGCAAGGAGTATTTGGAACAGCATCAAGTCCATCAGCTGGTTCGACATTAGTGCCATTCTTTTTCCCACCATCTTTAAAGGTGTGTTTGGCATAAAATCTGCCCAAAGGAGTCGATTCATGAGTTCATTCCGTTATTATTATCCCAGGACTCAAAAGTAGGCATTCGATCTGGCATGTTCCATAAATTTTCTTGTGTTGTATGATTATAAAAGGAAAGCACTAAATCGATATTTTATTACCATGATCTCTTACAATGTATGTATTTATATAAAATAAATAAATTACAAGAGTTAGTTTTGCCTATCACTGAATGATTTTGCTTGCATAGTTGCTGAAAGAGTAGATACTGCTTCAAGGAACACTCAGAAAGTGTGTTAGCATAGTTAAACTCCATATTCTCTGAATTTGTTAAGAGTTGTATCAAAATTACCTTGCACGTATCTTCATATCTTTGCCATCAATCTGGTACCTAGAACGTTAAGTTTGTCGATTAACACACTAAGCTGAACAAGGTTCAATTTATTTAGTAGCACACAGTAGTACAAGTGATCGATCTCTTTGACTACAAGCTTTATTACTCGAGGCTAAGATGGCTCTCAGGTTTTATTTGTAAAACCCAGGCCTTATTTAAGTAACACTCTACTCTCACTGGGAAGCAACAACTGCTTCCCTAGTGAATCTTGGTGCAAAAAGGCCAATCTCATTGCCCCTATTGAACTTCAACCTCATCGCCTCTTCTCTTGAGACGCGGTAGGAGTTCATCAGCACCTCCACAGGCATGCCGCGCAGAGCTGATGTCTTCCCCACGACATGGCTGACCATGGCGTTGTCGTTCGTCTTGAAGGCCACCCACTCGAAGCTCTCACTCTGCGCCTTCTTCATTGCCATGTAGTGCTGTGGAATCACAATCAACTGGCCCTGCCGAAGCTCGCCGTCGAAGACAGTTCTACCGCGAGGTCCGACCACCTGCATCCGACAGCTTCCGCGCACGACGTACTTCACGCTGTGTGCGTTTATGTTCCAGTAAGGCGCAGTTAAAGCATCCTGCAATTATATTACGATTTCTGTTGAGAAATACTTTGATAACTAACATGTTTTGCAGTGATTCTACGTACCCGACGAAGAACTCCTCGCTCGGCGCTCATCTGGATGAATCTGAGAATGGGAAGCTTTTGGCTGTTGAGGGTGGTCATCGTTCCGGCTCGAGGGTTGTAGTAGTCTGCCAGTGTGGTGACTGCCATGTTTTGCCTAGTTTTCATGGTGCACAAGGTCTCGTCTAGTCCATTACGTTCACAGCGTTGGCTTTCTTGTCTCTCCTCGAAGCTTTCCTGCTGCTGCTGCTGCTGCGTTTGCTCTTCTCTCGTTTGGGATGGATGCAGCACTTGCAGGCCCCTCTCCACTCGAACGATTTCTCCCCTGTTGTCGTCGAGATTCTGCATCCTCTTGACCAACTCCGCGTCGACGCCCAAGGCCTGGGCGAGCAGCTCGCGGTCGAAGCCCATGAGAAGATTCTTCCCCATCCTCTGCTGCTCTCTCTGTTCCGGCTCGAATGGCTGCTGGGCTTGTCGTTCTTTTCCGGCCAGTAGGAACTCCTGCAGCGAAGTAAGGATTATTTCCACAACCAAGTTTTGTAGTTAATTGAGATGACTGACTCTGTGTGCGCGATCTAGCTGGTTGGCGTTGCTGCCGACGTCGGTGACGGTGACTGCTACGACGGGGACTTCGCCGTAATTATAACACCAATGAGCTACTCCGGCGGGCATGGCGATGACATCTCCCTCACGGAAATAGTGGATCCTTTGGTGTTCGTCCCTGAACCTCTGGCTTTGGCTTGCCTCCTCTCCCATTTGTTGCTCCGTTTGTCGGAACGATTGGAACGTCTCAGGGCAACCAGGCATCACCATTCCCATCATGCCCTTTCCTGTATATTGTTCGATTAATCATCAATATAATCAATGCGGGTGAAGTGATCGATAAACCTTGGAGGATGTAGACGAGGCTGGGGGCGCTAGAGAAGGATGGCAGGAGCAGGCCTCTTGGCATGATGGTCCGCCGGTGCGCGGTCACGGCGGCGCACTGTAACTGCTCATTGTTCTGGTCGAAGTATTCAGTGAAGCCGGCCTCGGAGGGAACGCGCCGGGTGGGCTCGAGGGCAGTGAGCCTCTCGAGTTGGCATTGACTCCGGTAGCCAAGGCGACGCAGGCTACTAAACGGCTGGCCCATGGACTGCTGGCCGAAGCCAAGCTGAGCCTGAGAGGCATAAGAAAGGTGGAGCACGACGAGCGCAACGAGGAAGATGGTGGATCTCGCCATGACTACGTTGGTGTTAGCTCTCAGTGGAAGTAACTAGTTTGAAGATGAATGGAGAGCGTGTAGAGTGGGAGGGAATTTATAGGACCATGAGTTCGGGTTTGGTGAGTGGTTGCAAGGCTTATCGAAAAGGGCAAGAAGCGTTGTGTGGTTTGGTAAAGAAGTGGACGAGGTAATCTGTTGAGAACTTGAAGGACAGCCAGCAGCGAAGAACATGTGAGGACACTTGTTTTTTTTAATTTTTAATTTTGCTGTGTAAATTCATTTTCAAAAATTTGTAAAAGTTTTAATTAATTTTTCAACTTTATATCATTTGATCAATTTTTTTCTTATCCTAAAAATATAAACTTAGTTTTATTAATTAATCATAGGATAATCAGCCTAGTCATATGAAAGTTTTTTATCAGTCAATCAAGAAACACGCGTGATGGATAATTTAGAAGCCAAGTATCCTTTAGATTTTTTTCTTACCCCAAGCTACTTCAAAAGTTTGATGATTTTGTTGATTTCATATGGTTATTTTGAAAATCTTTAAGTTAAAAAAGAAATAAAATATAAAAAATATAATCAAAATTCAGCTGAATTAGAAAAGTTTTTAAAATATTTAAATCATGTACTCTAATTTTTAAAACTATGAAATTATGTATCCAATTCTATTTTACCATGATTACTGTCCCAGTTACAATTATAGCACTTAAATTGATAATTATTTTTTTTTTAAATAATCAATTCATATTTAAAGAATAACTGTTCTTAGTGTAGTGGGTCAAATTAATATTTGAGAATATTTATGTAATCAGGAAAACTAGATAAGCACATAGAATCTAGTTTCATGTCATTTTGTGCTCTCTAGGTCCATCAATCAATTTTGGTTAAAATCAGTTGATGAACCTAGAGAGCTTAGAATGACACGAAACTAGTTTCTATATACTCCTCTATTTCTCTTGATTATATAATGACCTTAAACATTAATCTGACCCACTATACTGAAAGCAGTGATTTTTTAACACGAATATATCCAAAAAAATCTAATAATTATTTTAAAAAGTATTACTCTCAATATAGTGGGTCAAATTGATGTTTGAGAGAATGAATATAATCATGAAAACTAGATGAACTTATATGACCTAATTTCATATCGTTCCAAGCTCTCTAGGTGCATCAACAGATTTTAATCGAATAAACCTAGAGAATTTTGGTTAAAACCGGCTGATGGACCTAAAGAGCTCGGAATAATGTGAAATTGAACTAAAAGAATTCACATATCTCCATAATAATATGATATTATTTATTTTGGATCTAAGCTCTAATGGTTTTATTTTTAGATCTACCCAAAATATCTCATACCAATGACTTTGTTTACAACCTAAATTCCCCCTCCAATGAAGGACCACACAACTCCCCTTCACACGGAAAGTCTATTTGTTTGACGTCCGATGCTCGACCCACCATGTCTTCTTGCCTCTCAATCCACTTGACCTACTAGGACTTTCTTGCCCCTCAGTCTATCTGACTTAGTCTTTCTTGCCTACCCACAACTAAGGATTTTTTACCTGATTGTCCATCAGGACTTCCTACCATGGCTTTTGTGCACAGTCAAGGGTTATACTTTCTAATAGTTGGGGCTCTGATACCAATTATTATGATCAAAAGAATTCACATATCTTCACAATAGTATGATATTGTCTACTTTGGATCTAAACCTTAATAGTTTTATTTTTGGTCGCTACCTAAAAGGCTCCGTACCAATAAATATACTTTTCCCTATTTCCCATGTGTTTTCAAATGGGACTTTATTTGCAACCTATAGAAACTAGATTCTATGAATTTATCTAGTTCTTCTAATTATATTCATACCCTTCAACATCAATTTGACCCAATATATTGAGAAGAGTGATTTTTTTAACACAAATTAGTTTTCTGGATATAATTGTGTTTAAAAAATCACTACTCTCAATATATAGTGAGTCAAATTGATGTTTGAGGATATGATTATAATCAGAAGAACTAGATGAACACATAATGGATCTAGAGAGTTTGGAATGATATGTGATCATGTCCGAAAGTCAAGGCGGTGGATGCTGGGGACGTGGCGCTCTCGTTGATCATGCGTAGACTCCGGATGACGTGGTCCTGTAACCACAAAGCGTCAGTGCCGAGCCATGGAGGGGTTCCCCAGCGTTGGCCCTCCGACGATCAACTCAGTCGTCGGCGATTTGGAAGCAGCAAAATAGCGAAGCGAAAGCGGTAGAGAAACGGTAGCTACAGTAGAAATTGCATACCTCCGTCGAAGCTTGAGGCCCTTTATATAGGGCTTCCGGGAGTGTGCATGCAAGCTTATCGAGGCATGCACGCTTCTCGAAACTTTTCCTGAAAAAATATGTCAAGAAAGCGTCCCTGATACCATACCTTAATGGTCCGAGTATATCTCTACCAAGACAGTGGAAGTTTCCATCGTACGATTCTCTGTCTGATCATGGCGCCAACCATGCCGCCTGTCGGTGGCACGGGTCCCCAAGAGGATATCGATCGATCTTTCTTTTGTCTGCTACTAGGCCGAGCGGAAGGGCCACTCGGCCAGCCTTTGTCCATGCAGTTGCTGCTCTGTCTTTGGGCCAAGCAGGATGGCCGCTCGGCCAAACTTCCACTGTCCAGGCTCCGCTATGATGCCGAGCGGGATGCCGTACTTGAATATCGTCTGCTCGGTCGTGTCTCCTCATCACTAGTTCTGAAACCTGCTATAGGTCTGAGCAGGCTATCCGCTCGGCGTATACTTTGTCGATACTTTAGTTTTCTGAGCGTCAGAAACTCGGTGCGCGACCTAGATGTGATAATGTTGGATCAGATGCTCCTTATTCCGATTGGGCAAGCGGGTTGTCCGCTCGAATAATGACTTGGGGTCGTTGACCGCCTTGACTTTGACCCCAGTGTGGCAACGACCATCTGCGGGGTAGGCCCCGCCTTACCACCGGATCACGTGTCTCCCCCTCAAGTCTAGTCGAAGAAGGTTGTAAGTCTAACTAACTGGACAATTTAAGTTTGGAGGTCGGTTGGCCGATCGGCCATGATACTGGTCAGACTCTGCTCGGTCTGTCGAAAAGTGTTGGTCGATTGTGGGGTTGATCCTAGGGGCCACTCGGCTCTTCAAGTGTTTATACTTCACGATTTCTTCTCTAGCGTCTTCGGATGAGCATGGTCAATGCTGACGTCATCCGAATCTCTTCGGAATTCATGTAAATCACCCCCATCAAAGCTGAGCACACTCCCACGCCTGTTAATGGTGCTCATTAAATGTGTACCAGTGAGGGAATGCCATGTGTCACTGCCGCAGTCGTCGCATGTCCAAAGCGACAGGCACTGATGTGACGTCTGGTGATTTGAATTCAATGGTTGGATTTGTGCTCCAGTTTACGTGACCTAGATCGGACGGCTCCGGTCGGCCGAACCCGAAGTTTATAAAGTCGCGGCGTTGGCTTCACCTTCTTACTTTGCGTCTTCTTCTGCGATAGCTGCCAACGATTCCAATGCTCCGGCGTGACCAGTGCTCCGGCGACGTCTGCTCTCCTCGACAACGACCTTCTCTTCTCTTTTTGTAAGCTCTTTGCGATCTTCCATAGTTCTTTTGGGTCCTTACATCTTTCCAGTGTCCGTTGCGTTTTTCGTCCATCTCTCTTTTCGTTGAGCTTCCTGTTTTCCCCTTTTTTGACAATGGTCAGCTTTTCCCAGCCGTCGGACCTTGCTCTCAGACTTTGGTATACCACCATGGATACCAGGTTCGATGTGGGTGATGCTGAGAGCCTTAGGAATGCCTTCGAC
>JBBMJZ010413096.1:12302344-12319362 GCA_037833815.1 Zingiber zerumbet
TCTTCGGTTTATGGAGTAGTTCTCTTTGTTCTAGGATGGAGGGAGTATTTGTATGAGGAATTGATGTAAACTCTTGTAGATTTGTCATTTCCTTGTTTCTATGATATTGTCTTGTTTGTATCAATTTAATCTTGAATGTATTGTTGTGATTTGGACCTAATTCTCATTCTTGATTAATTGTTTGAATGCTTTATAGATCTTGAAAAGATTATCTTTCATTCGATTTTCCGAGGGAAGTACACGTAAGGTGCAAGCCAGTGTAAGGACATTTGAGGGATGAACTTAAGAGAGAAATAGGATAATTCAAGAGGGTAGGATAGATTTAGGGATTAAATCTTTATATCTTGTAGGTCGAGAAGTATGATCTCTATGTTGATTATCCGAGGGAAGTATGTGACAGATACAAGCCTGTGTAAGGACAATATAGATTCATATCTAATTGATTGCATTTAGGTATAGATTTCAGTCTTAGCCCGGTTATCTATTGCAAGAGAGAATCGGCAACCTTCTACAAATATTAGACAATTGAGAAATATGGTTGGTAGATCATTTACATTGAAGAATCTTACAAAGAAGCAAAAACTCCTAGAACATCCCTTTGTCATAGCCTATAATCTTGTTTGTTGATTTTTTATTTTCATATTTGCTTTTCATTAGTTTCACTTAGCTTTTGAAATCAATTGAATTGTTGTTTAGCTAATTCATGTTGATACATCTTTAGTGCTTATTCCAGTCCCTACGGATACAATAATCTTTTATATTACTTGCGACATTTCTGTACACTTATGGAAAGACAACATACCATTTATTAGAACTAGTGCAAGCTAAAGAGCGGCCGGGGGGAGGGGGGGGAGGGGGTGAATAGGTCCTTTCGTGTTGAGTTTATTATGTAGTGGAAACTTGACATACAATTGACAACACAATACAAACATGATATTTTAGTTGGTTCACCACCTCCCAAGATGGCTACATCCAAGAATTAGTCCTAACGAACTACCGCTACTATCATTCTCCTTCGCGGGTACCTTTTAGAGGCAAAGAAGCGTATTACAACTTATTTCTTGCAAGCAATACAACATGAAACTAAAATACAAATACAAATGAAAGCGAAACAACTTTACTAATGAAAACTTGGTTTTGGATGTTTTTCTTATTGCGTTGGATTACATCTTAATGGTAGAAAATATAGTAACACTTCATCTCCAACCCCTCAAGAACCAACTATTTCAATTTTTCTCGAAACCTTCTTTTATAGGGTTGCTGTCGGACTGATTTTTGTCTATCATTCAATTGATTTTATCCATCAATTGATTGATTCACTGTAGATTCGAATGTTGCTCTAACTGTCAGCTTAACGACTCCATCCATCTCAGCATTAGTCTACTACCCATTACTATCAACCAATTGTTGCCTAATTAGTTGAATCTCATAGTCAAGTTTTGAACTTTATGTTCACTTAAATAGTGATGTCAGTTGACTACTACATACCATCAATTAACTAATTACAGTTAATCTAGTTGAATAGTCGAGTTTCTAACCAACTTTATGTTTATTATAGTAATAGTCGACTATATTGTAGCAAATCCAAACCCCAATTATTGCAGCAAATCTTAATTACCAAAGCAAATCCTATTTTGGGGGTTCATCGGTCGATTGATATATCCTACCAATCGAATGATACTTTTGGTTCATCCTTATCAAAGTTGAATTCTTGCCTTGCGTAGTATTTTATTGGCCTCAACTTGCTTGGACTTTCTTTGTTTGGCATCTAATCAACCTTAACTTGTTGAGACTTCCCGTTACCTAACACCCGATCAACCTTGACTTGTCGAGACTTTCTCATTGCCTAGCATCTAGTCATTCTTGACCTATTAGGACTTCCTCATTACCTAATATTTGGTCAATCTTGACCTACCAGAACTTCCTTATTGCCTAGTATTTGATCAATCTTGATCTTCCAAGACTTCCTTCATTTCTAAATATCTAATCCTCCATGACCCACTTTGACTTCACTCTTGCCAACTTCTCGTTGGACTTTCAACCACCAAGTGTCTAGTCAACCGTGTGATCCACTTGGACTTCTTATCTTGCCAGCTTTTTGTTGGACTTCTGATCGCCAAGCATCCGGTCAACTATGACCAACTTAGCTTTTCCTCTTACCAACAATATATGTTGGTGCAATTTACATTAATGGTCTAACTCAGATTTTGATAAATGATAAGTGAATTAAGTTAGGTGTTATCTTGATTTAATGCATTTACCAAGTATGCAGGTTTTAGGATGTTCGATTCTCGATTAACAATTGGGATGTTCGATTCCTAACTCAAAGAAAGTCCAGTTGGGGTGTTTGATTCCCGATTGGCAGTCGGGATGTTCAATTCCCAATGGGAGAAGAACGGATGTGTGATTTCGGTAGATCGGGATATGTGATTCCTGATTAAAGAAGGCCAGATGTGTAATTCCTGTAGATCGAGATGTGTGATTCCTTATTGGAAAAGACCAAATATGCGATTCTTGTAGATCAGGATATGCGATTCTCGATTGGAGAAGATCAGATGTCCGATTCCGGTAGATCAGAATGTGTTATTTCTGAAATCTGAATGTGTGATTCCGGAGGTAACTACACCTGGTAAGTAGAGGTAAGTTACTAGAGAGAGTGACCAAGTTAGGGCGCATCCCTGTTCGAAGGGATAGTAGGCGTCGGTCCGATTTAGGTCCATTTCATAAACTTAAATCAAGACTTTTGACTAGATCCTGGTCTCGGGGAGATAGAATCTAATTACTACTTTTTATTATGATTGTGATAGCTCTGTTTTACAGGGTACACCTAATATTATTGGATTAACATATTTTGCAAGGCAAAAGGAGCACAATGGCTTCGAGTGAACAGTGTCCAAGGCGTCTTCTAGGTGAAGGAAGGCACCTTCCTATTGTTCATGGAAGGCGTCTTCTGTGCTGTTGAAGGCCCCTTCCATAAGATAGATCTTGGACCTCGTCGCAAATAAGGTACAGCAAGGTTAGGATCAGATTTCTCAGGTTGGAGACACCTTCAAGGTCCTTGAAGGTGCCTTCCATAGCCCTTATAAGGGCTTCTCGACCCAAGCTTCAATAACAAATGACATACGAGCTTTTATGCATCCAAATGGCTTTCTAACTGCTCCAACTTTCTGTTGCTACTCTATTATAACTCTGCTATGCCTGATTATCACTAAGAAGCTGACCAAACATTGAGCTTGAACCTATAAACTGTTGGGTCGAGAAGCGCTATAGGGGGGTTGAATAGCGCTCGTGGCTTTCATTCATTTCGTATTCAGAAATTCGATGAGAGTTAAGCACAGCGAAAATTAAAACAAACACAAAAAGACCCAAGTATTTTTACTTGGTTCGGAACCTTGGGCGACTCCTACTCCAAGACTCACGCTCATTGAGCATTTACTTTGGACAACAACTATAATCGCACAAGTTTACAAATATGTAAAACAAGTACAACAACAATTAATCTTATACCGACAATAGAAAATGAAGAATCTGAAGCTCTTGGTCGTCGAGGTGTTGCTACAGCAATTCTGGATCGTCTCTCGAGCAGCATGCGGAAGATGGATCGCTTGGAATGAGTTGTGTTGAGCTGCTGGTCGAGACTGCCTTATAAATCCCCTTGAGGGCACCCTCAATCCCCTTGAGGGCACCTCCAATCTCCGAGTTAGCCACGCGTGGATAAGGCTTGACTTCTTCATCGCTCATCCATTTGAAGGTGCCTCCATGCTCATTGAGGGCGCCTCCAAGGCTTTCTGAGTTGCCTCAAGCCTTCATGAGGGCGCCTCCAGCTCCTCTATGCGCGCTTCTTCTGCCTTGCACCTAAGGCGCCTCCAAGCTCCATGGAGCGCTCCTCAGGTACTGTTCATCCGAGGTAAACTGTGTTCTTTTATCCCTGCAGGATATGTTAGTCCATAACACAACAACATAACCTGTAAAACAAAGTTAGCACACAATAATCATAATAACAGAAGTAATTAACAGTCTCCGGACTGTCCGGTTCTGACTTCATATTTTCGACCGGAAATCCTAAGTCGAACTAACGTCTATTATTCCCTCAGCGGGGAACGCGTCCTCACCTACTTCACTCAGGAGAGAATACCTGTTGACAGTCCGGTCCTCCAGACTGACTGGTCTTCTGCCTAGGGTTACCCCTAGGACCTAGGGTTACCACTCCTTAGGGTTTCCCGCCACCTAGGGTTACCGCCCCCTAGGACCTAAGGTTACCACCCCTTAGGGTTTTCCACCACCTAGGGTTACCACCCCCTAGGACCTAAGGTTACCGCCCTTAGATTTTTCACCACCTAGGGTTATCACCCCTAGAACCTAGGGTTACCACCTCCTAGGATTTTCCACTTACCTAACCGCAGTTAGGACTTTCCTGCAAACTCATTCACACACATTAGATAACAGATAACCTTAACTTTGAATCTTCGCCATTATCAAAACTTGGGTTCGATCGTTGGATGCTTCCCACACCAACAATCTCCCCCTTTTTGATTATGGCAATAAAAATTCAAAGTTAAGTAAAATAATGCTATAAAGAATTTTCACGAACAGTGCAAGCACAATTGAATGACAGTACAAACATAAAGTTAAGTGCAACATAAGATTAAGTGCAAAGCTCCCCCTTAATAAAAGCTCCCTTTTAATAAAACTTGACTTAATTTTTTTTTTATTAATTTCCTTTGAATTTTCTTATACCCTCCCTCTTTGCCATACATCAAAATAAAACAACTAAAAGAGGGAATATTTGAATTTAGCTCTAAAAATAGATAGTTAATGTCTTGTTTTGCAAAATATTTTAGCTTTTAAAAACTTAGCTTTCCAAAAGAAATTTTATCTTTTAAAAACTCATCTTTTAGAAAGATTCAAAAAGTTAAGAAAATTTTTGATAAACATTTAGCGTAACAGAATAAAATTTCTTGTAAGAATTTTAGCCAAGTAAAAATTTTATCAAAAGTTAAGTAGGGAAAATAATCTGATTTTGAGAGATTAGAAAAATTAGTTAGGGAAGGTTTTTAACTTGAAAAGTAACTTAGCTAAAATTTGAAAATTGATTTAGAAAATACTTAACTAAATGCTTTTGAAAAATATTATAATAAATAGCTAAACTTAAGTTTCTGAAAATAATTGTTGTTTGAAAAACTGAGTTATTAAGAAGATTTTGACAAACACTTTAAAAAGATTTTCTTGATAGAAGTTTATTTTAAGTACTTAACTTAAAAAGGATTTTCATAGAAGCTTAGCTTAAGTACTTGAAAACATTTAGCTCCTAAATAGGTTTTTAGATAAAAAGCATACTTAAAAACTTTTTCAAAAAATATGTACTTTCTTTTTCACATAAGGGTTTTAAAAAAAAAATTAAACATTTAACTTTGAAAAAAATGAAAGAAAAGAAAAAAAATGAAATAATGCGTCAATTTTCTTTGCACTCCCCCTAAATTAATGCCAAAAGTGTTGGAGGGTCCTAGAGTCCAAGCATGAGAATAAATTAAAACAAAATACTTAGTATCTTTAGCCAAATGTCTAACCATTAGCTACTCACTGTTTACTAGAGGGCCTGAAGGAGACATTAGTGTGTTTTTTATCTTCTTTGGATTAACAATCTCCCCGGTTGTAACCAAGTAAACCTTTTGTGCCTCTTCCTTTCTTTATTTAGTCTCTCATTTTTTTATGCAAGTGTTGATTCTTATAAAGCTATAAAGTTCGATGAAGGTTTATTTTCATTGCAGGGCTATTCACCCCCCTCTAGCCATCTACCAAGGGTCCTACACAAGGTAGTGAATATGTTTCACCATTCGTTGAGTTGTGTGTTGAACATGAAATTAGACATGAAACAGTAGCTCATTATACTCTTCAACAAAATGGAGTTGTTGAGCGAAAGAATCACACTTTAAAGGAGATGATGAATGTTATTCTATTGAGCTCTGGACTACCAGAGTTCATGCAGAGGAAACTGTGTTAACAAGTAATTACCTTTTAAAAAAGGTACCCAAAAATAAAATAGATAAGAGCCCTTATGTGTTGTGGATTGGAAGACAATCGTCTTATAAATATTTGTGAATATAGGCGTGTCTTGCTAAAGTTTTGGTGTCTAATCCAAAAAAGATTAAGATATGGTCAAAATTGTTAATTGCATATTTATTAGATATGCACATAACAATACTTTGTATTAGTTTTTGTGTGCAAGTCACAAATATCGGATATACATAAGAACTTGATAATAAAATCAAGAAATACCTCGTTCTTCGAACATATGTTTCTGTATAAGACCCAAGAGAAAGCTAGCTCCTCAAACCAAGCACATGAAACATAAGAAAAAGAAGAAGATAGACCAGTTGAGGTTGAGCTCAGACCTAGTAAAAGAGCTCAGGTGAAAAAATCCTACAGGACATATTTTATCACTTTCATATTAGAAAGTGAGTCCCAAAGTTATTCAAAAGCAGTAAGCTCTTTTGTTGGAGCTCATTGGAAAGAAATAATTGCATCTAAAATAACCACTAGGTTGCAAGTAAATTTTCAAGAAAAAATGAAATCAGATTGCACAATTGACAAGTACAAGGCTAGATTGATAATTAAAGGCTACCGACAATGAGAAAACCTCTTGATTGCTTTGATACATATTCTCCGATGTCGAGGATAACTTCTATTAGTGTATTATTGGTTATTGCTACTCTATGGAATTTAGAAATACATAAGATGAATATAAAAATAGTCTTTTAAAATCGGGATTTAGAAGAAGAAATTTACATGAAGTAATTTGAAAGGTTTTATGTTTTAGGGCAAAAAAAAAAATAATGTTTGTAAATTGGTGAAGTCATTACACGGCTTGAAACAAGCACTAAAACAATGACATGAAAATTTTGACAATGTCATGAAGGAATATAGATTCAAAATCAATGAATGTAATAAATGTGTCTACATAAAAGTCATAGAAAATGACTATATCATCTTGTGTCTATATGTAGATGACATACTTATCATTGAGAGCAATGATAAGGTAATCAAATCCACTAAAGATATGTTGAATTCAAGACTTAACATGAAAGACATGAGTCTAGCTGATGTGATTCTAGGAATCAAAATCTTTAAAACAATATAATGACTTGTTCTTAGTCAATCACATTATGTGGACAAGATTTTTAAAAAATTCACCAAGGGTGATAATATATTGGCATGAACACTAATAGATACAAGTCAACATTTATAGAAGAATCGAGGAGAAAGTATCTCTCAGATTGAGTACTCTCGAGTGATTCAAAGTCAGATGCACCTGATGAAATAAATGCAACCAGACTTAGTTTACGCAGTAAATAAACTAAGTAGATATACAAGTAATCTCAGTGTTGAGCACTAGAAAGGGATAACAAGAGTACTAAGGTACTTAAGGTATACTTATGAATATAGACTGCATTATACAATATATCCGGCTCTAATTGAAAGATACAGTCATGCAAGTTGGATATCTGACATAAAAGACTCTAATGCTATAAGATCTTCTAAGCAAATCATAATAACTAGATCCACGATAGAGTCTGAGTTTGTAGCTTTTGACAAATGTGGTGAAGAAGTTGATTGACTACAACAATTCTTAGAAGATGTTCCTAGATGACCGAAACTAGTGCCGGTAATTTGCATACATTGCGATAGTCAATCAGTAATTAGCTAGGCATAGAGTCATTTGTATAATTATAAGTCTAGACATATACGTCGTAGATATAATATCATTCAACAACTACTCTCAACAAGAGTTATCACTGTTGACTATGTGAAGTCAAAGGATAACCTAGTAGATCTGCTAACAAAAGGATTAAACAGAGAGTTAGTTGCAAATTCATCCTAAGGGATAAACTTGATACTGACAAGAAATGTTGGTGCAAAGAAAACCCAATCTATATATATTGGAGATCCCAAGAACTAGGTTCAAATGAACAACCTAACTGCACCGACAAAGTTATTCACTGTGGGAGAATGATCTGATAGATCAGTAAAGGATGGAGATTAAGCATGCACACGTCTTTTAGTGATCCAATCGAGTAATGTGGATTACTCTTAAAAGATTATGTATGTGAGAAAGAAGTGGGGTCGCTTCGAATAGAATTAGAGGTATAATTCTTAGAGTTTCTTACAGAACTAGACATGTTCATGGCTAAGAATGAACACACTCGTGAGAACTGAGATATATCAGGGAGAGTCTTAGGTAAGATATGTCAATACTTACACAAACGACATAACAGTTTAAGGACATCGTGTCTACTGTCAGCCAGTAAGCAAAGAGATCTTCACAGGGGAAGGTTCAAAGCGTAAAATCTACATGTCTCATACTATACTCAACTTTTGAGTAATATTACATACTCTATTTCCATTCATGTGGGGGATTGTTAAAAATGTGAATGGCATAAAAAAATGTGGAGAAGAAGAGACTCTATTGTGTATGGATTTTTAGTCCCACATTGGGAGTCTCTTGGTTCTATTATTGGTTTAAATGTGACACTTACATTAATGTTGTGAATAAATGTATGGGGAGAGGTTCTTTCTCACGTGTGGGTGCACAAGGTACAAATCCAAGGCTCATATTGCACTGACCCAAATTGACTTATGTGTAAGCACAACCTGCGTGATTGAGGTAAAACTTTACTCAAGTAGATGAACTAATATTTTATCATGTGATTCATCTTTATGCTCGAAAGTAATGGATGAATTAATTGAAATTAATTCAAATCCGTATTTATCCATTGAAACAGCCGACTAGTAAATGGCCGACAAGTAAAGGCATTGAATGGCCTTAATTGGGTGAGCGCTCCTATATAGGGAGGTTGTGACCCTAGGCAGAGAGGTATGACAGAAAAGCATGGTAAAGAGATTCTGCTCCACATCATTTACCCATTCTTCCTTCCTACCACGCATTCACTTGACAGATCTATCTGTGGTAGCACTCAGGTATTCTGTCAGTTTGCCAGGACCACCAATTCTTGGTAGAGATTCATGGTTTGTCATTGTATCCTAGGAAACAGACGACCCGAGAGAATCTTCAAACACAGCCAGAGGTGGGAGCAAATCTATTTAAAGGAAACTGCATGATAGCAAGCCTTGATATCTTCTTCCAACTCGGAAGTCAACGACTCGACACTCGGCAGTTAGCGACTCGGCAATCGGCGATCGGTGACTCAACATTCAACCATCAGCTGACTCGGCAGTCGACACTCAGAATCGACTGACTCGACAGTCGACACTCGGAATCAACACTCAGCTGACTTGGCAGTCAGCACCTAGAGTTGGAATCGCTACTCGGACTCGACAGTCAGACTCTGTTGACTCGGACTCTGCACTCAGACTTAGTAGCCATCCATACAAGATAGTCGAATCTTCTAGGCAGTTGAGTCATCCCAAATAACTCCTTCCCTCCTTGACAGATTATCTGTTCAGATCCCTTTCACAAATAAGTTGAATTCAGTTAATTATCTAATATCTCCGGTACAACATTCTTAATAACGTTCGTTGAATTGAATGTTTTCTTTTGTATATGAATTTGAATTTAATATGAAGAAGGAAAAAAAATCAGAACTGGTTCATGTTTTTCTTTTTACTCAAAAAGAATTTCAAGCATTTTTCTGTCGCCTAATTTTTTCACAAATTTTATAGATATATATATATTTTTAACTCATGCATTCATACAGCGTTACATTCTTTTTTTGCACGTAATTATACAGAATCAGATGATAAACTATGAACGGTACAGGCAACAACCAGAAACAATCAAATCCTTTGCCATTTGGACTTCAGTCTTCCATACTTCAGTGCCAACTGCACGTAGATCCAGTCAGTGCTCCTGTCGATCGATCGGAAAAAAGCAACTCTTAAGTTCTGCTTCATAAAGATTGTCCCAACATAAGCCCAAAAACCAACCACAAACCCTAGGATAATGCTAATGATTTGGAATATTTTTTCAGTCTTATCGCCATTTTCTTTATCTCCTGCATCAAATGGAGCTTCACTGCTTACATCTCTGCACTGTGGCAATGGCATTCCGCAAAGGCCTCTGTTACCAGCATATATTGAGGAGTCATTCAAGGTCGACAATTGGGTGCCAGTTGGGATTCTTCCTGACAAATTGTTGTAAGATAAATTCAGGTGGCTGAGGAAGTGCAGATCCGATATGCTGGAGGGAATCTCTCCGGCAAGATTGTTCCAGGACAAGTCAAGTGATTCCAGTTGTGTCAGGCTGCCAATCTTTTCCGGAATCTTTCCTGTAATGTGATTCCTTGACAAGTTCAGGGCAGTCAACCCTAGAAGGTCTGTGAGCTCAGTTGGGATCTCACCAGAAAGATCATTGCTTGACAGGTCGATGCTTGCTAGGAGATAGAGAACACGGAAAGGGTATTCAATAGTTAATGCTTTTATGGTAATCAAGATACTCTCCAGATAACCATCATTTCCAAAAGGGAAGCTAGGGTTTGTTCTTTCAATGATAGAAGTTAGGTTCCTCAGAGACGATGGCACTTCACCGGAAAGACTGTTGGATGAAAGATCCAAGACTCGAAGAACAGAATGATTTGCTATAACTGGAATGGCACCAGTGAATGAATTTGAGCTCAAACGAAGAATCATCAGAAATTCATAGCTGACGACCCATGTTGGAATTTCACCAGAAAATCTATTCTGGCCCATGTCCAATATAGTTAACTTTCCACAATTTTTCAGAAAAGAAGGAAATCTCCCAGAGAGTTTGTTGTTGTTCAAGTGTAAATAGACCAGATCGTTGGGAGATGAGTTGCTGCAATTGGGGAATTCCCCAGTCAAGTTGTTATCAGATAGTTCGAGAGCTAAGAGGGCAGTCAGATTGCAGATGGAGGAAGGAATACTGCCATTGAGCTTGTTATGCGACAACGACAAAAAGTAGAGGGAACTATCATGGTTAACAGTCAATGGTATAGGGCCAACAAAGGAGTTACTGGAAAGATTGATCCAGGTACTTATAGACCCCAATTGAGGTAATGGACCAGTCAAATTGTTGGAATCCAAGAAAACAGCGTCCAACTCGAGATCGGAAAACCAAACTGGAAGATTTCCCGACAGTCCAACGCTTGACAGGTAGAGAAATTGCAAGCTGGTTTGGTTCCGAATCCAGTTAGGAAACGCAGGTATATGACAATAGCTCATACCAATGTAGAACACATTATTAAACGGGGGAATCCAATCACTTGGTAGCATCACATTCAAGGAGTTGTTAGAGATGTCCAAAAGGTACAAGTTGGTGAGGTTGGAAAAGTGAGCACCGGTGACGTCGCCTTGGAATGAGTTAGACGACAGGTATAAATTTTGTATTTGAGATAATTTGCTAAGACTTGTGGGGATGCGCCCGCTCAAGTTGTTGCCCTCTACATTCAGGGATGATAGAGACGCTCCCTGAGCACAACTAGACAAACCATCTAGCAAATCTGTCAGCTCTCCATAGATTTTGTTATGGGATAGATCTAATTCTGTCAAGTTGCACATATCACCCATGGTTCTTGGGATCGGCCCTGTAATGGAGTTGCCTTCTAAATGCAAAACTCTCAGGTTTGGAAGATTCCAATTCCCAATCGTTTCTGGAATCTGTCTAGAAATAAGGTTATGAGACAAGCGTACCTCCTGCAGCCTGACGAGCTTCCCCAAGCTCTCTGGAATCCTTCCGGTGATGTTGTTGCTCGACAGATCTAGTTCTGTCAAGTTGCACAGATCACCTATGGTTCTTGGGATCCGTCCTGTAATGGAGTTGACTTCTAAATGCAAAACTCTCAAGTTTGGAAGGTTCCCAATCGTTTCTGGAATCTGTCCAGAGATATGGTTATCAGACAGTAGTACCTCCTGCAGCTTGACGAGCTTCCCCAAGCTCTCTGGAATCCTTCCGGTGATGTTGTTGTAGGACAGATCTAATTCTGTCAAGTTGCATAGATCACCCATGGTTCTTGGGATCTGTCCTGTAATGGAGTTGAGTTCTAAATGCAAAACTCTCAAGTTTTGAAGGTTCCCAATTGTCTCCGGAATCTGTCCAGAAATATGGTTATCAGATAATCGTACCTCCTGCAGCCTGACGAGCTTCCCCAAACTCTCTGGAATCCTTCCGGAGATGTCGTTGTACGACAGATTTAAGGAGACCAAATGAGAGAGGTCGTTCCCCAGTCTCTCGGGTATCTGTCCGACGAGGTGACTGAAAGACAGATCAAGCTCGGTGATACGGTCGGTGGCGTTGTCGCACGTGACACCTTTCCAGCGGCAGCAGTCATCACCAGTCCAGGAAGAGAACCCTTCGCCGGAGAGGCCGCCGTTGGAGGACGTGTTGGATATGATAGCAAGCAGAGCTCTCCGTTCGCTTTGTATGCACCTGACCGTAGCGCCCCCATCGCCACCACCTTGGCCGAGGCAGCAGCAGATGGCTCGGGTGATCAGAAGAAAGATAAGTAGCTTTGAGAAACTGGGAGAAACCATTAGTTTGCTGTATGAAAACTGCATATTGGGGCGAGGTATTTATAGTAATGATGTTCATTCAACGGAAAATATTACTTCGTCAGTCAAAAATAAGTCATGATCATTTGACTAATCTTTGTATATGTGGTTTGATTTCAGCCTGAAATTGTCACGTCACTCGCGTAAATATCAACAAAGGCCTACACTTATTAAATATCCAAAATACCCTCGCGTTCTTCTCTAACCTGTATAATATCATGAAATGAAATGAAATCTATAAAATTCAAATTTTACAAAAAATATATAATTAAAATAAATAAATAATTTGATAAGAATGACATTAATAAGATGTGACTCTCAACTAATTTTTATAAAATTAATTATTTTTCGTTTGAATAAATTAAAATATATATGAAAATAATTTTATTTTTTTTATTATGTAGACAAATTTGACATGTCATTTGACATTGGAGAATTAAAAGAAATAATAAATAAAACATCATTCGATCGAGATACTATATTTTATTAAAAAAATGAATTCTTTTGTTTTTCCGATAATAATTTATAAAATGCTATCGATGATATTTTTAGTATAATTTCAATAGAAGGTTTTTTCTAAAAATCTCTATCTACTGAAATGGTACTAAAAGTCTAGCCTCCTCTATCTTGATCCTGGGATAAATTAGTAAGTTTGTTAGGTGAACGTATTCATCCTTTTGCCACCTGCCACCATGTACAAAAAGTGTAGTATTTTATAAATTATCTATGTATCGAAAAAAAGATTTTAATTAAAATTAAAATTAATAAAATATAATTTATATTAATAATTTTTTCTAAAACTTAAATAATTTAATAATTTTATCAATTAAAAAACAGTTATTATAAAATTTTAAATATAAAAATTAATTAATAATTTTGCATTTCAAAATGTCAAAATAAAATTTTATATAAAGATTTGTTTTAAAAAGAAGTAGTATTTAATTTTAAAAGATATATATTAAGATTTTAAATACTTTTTATTTAAAATTTTAAAAATGATTGAGACCATCCTTATGACCAGAGGAAGATAATGAGTTGTGACTTTTGATAAACGGCAAGAAATCATTTGTTGATATATGGAAACAATGTGATAAACCCTCACCATTAAAAAAAAATACATAGTCACTTTGTAGCACGCCGCACTAAGATGGTAAACAAGTCCAAGTTTATTATATTTAAATTTATTTAATAAAACAATTGAGACAGTTAAGATGAATTTAAAATGAGCTAAATTATTAAAATGATTATTTAAATTTAGCTTGATTTATTTAGATATTATCAAATTTTTTATTTAAATTTATTTAATTTTTTTAAAAAAAAATTGAAACTTTTTAAAATTTTACATGTCATGTCATGTAATAGATTTATTTTTAGAATTACACCATTTAAAATAAATATTTAATCTAAATTAAAAACAACGTATACTAAATTAACAAAGTCTTATTTATATTCAATAACATTTTTTAAAAAAATAAATAATTTAATAATTTTATCAATTAAAAAAATTATTATCAAAACTTAAATATAAAACCTCAATTAATGATTTTACATTTCAAAATATCAAAAAAAAAATATACAAATTTATTTTCTAAAAATTAATATTTTATTATTTTATTTATAAATATTAAAATCCTAAATATTTTTTAAAAATACTGGAAGATTATAAGGAGTTTTAAGAAAAAAAACATTAATAATAATAATAATAATATAATCTTACATGGCACCACACCACGGGAACATTTAAAAAAATGATTTTTAATTTTTTTTATTTAATATTATAATTTAAACCCTAAAATTTAGATAAAATTTTATTGATAACAAAAAATAATAATAATAATAATAATAATATAATCTTATATGGCACCACACCACGGGCACATTTAAAAAAAATGATTTTTAATTTTTTTATTTAATATTATAATTTAAACCCTAAAATTTAGATAAAATTTTATTGATAACAAATAATAATAATAATAATAATAATAATAATAATAATATAATCTTATATGGCACCACACCACGGGCACATTTTAAAAAAAAATGATTTTTTTTATTTAATATTATAATTTAAACCCTAAAATTTAGATAAATTTCCCAAATTTTATTGATAGTAAATAATAATAATAATAATAATAATAATAATAAACTGAAATAACACGGTTTTCGTGCGCAACACTTCGTGGAATGCAGGCTTATTCATCGACAAATGCGACTTTGTCAAACATGAGTCATGACGAATTGACTCTCTTTTTCAAAAATAGTTCTTCGAATTAAGATTTGATTTCAGCCTGAAATTGTCAAACCACTTACATCCTACAAATAAATAATTTGATGAGAATAAAATTAATAAAACAATACTTGTAACTATTATTGTAATTATATTATTCATCATCTCATTCCTTTATTCTAAAGTAGGTTTACATGGAGGTAGTTTTAGTTGTTATATGAGGTAGAAAAATTAAAATTAATCATGATTTTCTAATTAGAAAAATATTTAAAATTTGTAGATTTTTTAAAATTTGATATTTCATATGATATGGGTGATTTAGATTTTTTTTAGAATTAAAATTTTTTAGAAGAAATAATATTTTTTTTATAATCTAAGTATCCGATCTTCGGTCCAACTAATCCTGTAAGTGGACGACCCGATCCCACAGATCGCCCACCAGAAATATCTAGAAGTGCGAGCGACTTCTCGTCCACCAGCATCCATAGTTGAAATTTAAACCGTAAATACATAAAAAAATAATAATTGAGTATCTTACCATTCCAAAAACTAAGAAAGCGAAGTAGAAAAACAAGCAAAAGAGCACGCGTTCGATTTTACTTGGTTCGGAGTCTTCGGTGACTGTTACTGCAAAATCCAGGTCCCGCAGACCTATCGATGAGTAATCCACTAAATGTCTCTTCTGGAACTGTCGAAAGAGGTGATCGAATACAAGAGATAGGTGTAAAAATTAAGAGAATGAGAAACAAACATATTATTGAATCCAAAATTGATTAAGAAAAATAAAGAGTACAAGACCTTTATATAGTTAATTATAAGAAAACAATCTAAATCCTAAACTGAAAAGGATCTAAACTCAAAACAGAAAAGGTAAAAGACTAAATTGCCCTCAAGGCTATAAACAAATAATTCTAATAGAATATATTTTATAAATTATATAATCTAACAATAGGAATAGTATAACAACCTACACTTCTCTTTTAGAGCAGTAGTAAAAATTGCAACACTTAATAAAGTGTTACCAACAATTTTAAGAGCGCTCATGTATTGCTGTCGGTCTGCTGGAGATGATCAGATGACTCGAAAAGACAGCTTGGTGGTAGATAGACTTATATGAAGCAATAACAAGAAGCCGAAGTAGTCGGAACTTCAAACGGATGCGTAGAGAATCATAGAAGTGATGATTCTTGAGGTTTGGTCGAGACACCCTTATAAAGAGTGTGGAATGTGCCTTCTATAGCCTTTGAAGGTGCCTTCAGTGTGAGAAATCTGATCCCAAACATCTCGCTCCTTATCTGGGATGAAGTATGGAATTTATCCACTGGAAGGCACCTTCCATGGCACCGAAGGCGCCTTTTAATGCTTGAAGGCACCTTAGACACTGTTCACCCGAGGTCTTTTGTGCTCCTTTTACCCTAAAAAAGTGTTAGTTCAATAACTTGTAAGACAATGTTAGCACAGTAATAATAAGAAGTAGTAATTAGATCTTGTCTCCCTGGGATCATGATCTAATCAAAGTCTCAATTTAGGTTTTCGAAATAGACCTAAATTGGATCGACGCCTATACTGTCTCTTTGAACAGGGACGCATCCTCACTTAGTCACTCTCCTCTAGTGACTTACCTCTACATGCCAAGTGTAGAGATACCTTCTAGAATCACACATCCGATCTTCAGAAATCAAACATCCCGACCTATCAGAATTGCACATCTGGTCTTTTCTAATTAGGAATTGCACATCCCAACCTACATGAATTGCACATTCGGTCTTCTCCAATCGGGAGTCGTACATCCCGACCCTGGCCAGAATCTCACATCTAAACTTCAACCTATCGAGAAACGAACATCCTAACTTACTGGAATCACACATCCGATCTTCAACCAATCATGAATTAAACATCCTGACTAGGGTTACTCAACCCTGTATACTCGGTAACAAGATTAGATCGCAATACGCATAACTTTAACCTATTGTTATTCATCAAAACTTAGGTTTGATCATTGATGCTGATTTCACCAACAGAAGGATGGCATGGGAAGCGAGTCGACAGGTTCGGTGCATCCAAGGGACGAGGTGCTGTGAAACAGTATACCGGTAGACGAGAAGGACTCGTGTGGTGCTTCCAAGGGACTAGAAGTCGGAGTGGAAGACTACTCGAGGAGAGAATGCCAGAGTTGTGTTTAGGTGAGCTCGACTCTATATGACCGGAGAATCACCCAATTGTTTGGAGTGGAAGACCATACAATTCAACACTATTTTCCCCCCTCCCC
>JBBMJZ010413096.1:12323062-12338365 GCA_037833815.1 Zingiber zerumbet
TTAAAACTGATTTATATAAATTAATAATATTTATTAGAATTTTTAAAATTTTAATATAATTTTAATATTTATAAATCCGATTAATATAAATTAATAATATATAAAATTTATAAATATGATTTATATAAAATATAAATTAATAATATGTATTATATTTTTTAAATTTTAAATATTTTTTATATTTTTTATTTTTTAAATCTGATAAATGATTAAATGATAATATTTATTATAATTTTTAAATCTGTTAATATATAAATTAATATTTAATATTATTTATTTAAAAAAATTAAGTATATTATTTATATATTTAAATCTGATTATATAAGTTATAAAATTAATAATGGAATCTTAATTTAATATATAATTTTATATATTCAAAATTCTTTTATAAAAATTAATAAAATTTATTATAAAAAAAAAACTAAATTTAAAATATATTTAGTTGGGATGATAATTTTATTAGGTTTACAAATCAACCTATTATTATTGAATTTGAAATTATGAAAGGAATTGTTTTAATTTAATAAATCTAAAAAAAAAAGAAAAAACAAAAACAAAAAACGTCGTCCCCGTCTCGCGACTCGCACGACGGCGCGGACGCCACCGGCCGCCACCGGTGCCTCGCGGGAGACCTCCGACGCCGCCGGAAGCTCCGTCGGACGTGTCCGGCGCGTCCGGCGAAGTCCGACGTAGCTTCCAGCGGCGCCGGAAGCGTCGCGGAAAGCTTCCAGTGCCGCTGGAAGCTTCACGAGATGCTGCCGGACACGTCCTACGACGCTTCCGGCGGCTGCGGACGCGCCCGGCGTGGCAGGAGACTGCGCGACGATGACTCAACAGGAATAAAAACTTACCGGATCCCGGAGCGACGAAGCCTTCGAAGTGGCGCACGGCGAAACAGCGACGATGACGACGCAGCGACGATGACGACGAAACAGCAAATTTGGAAGACGAAGCGGCACACGGCGAAGATGTAAACAGCAAATTTGGAACAAAATATTAAAAGTTTAAAACCTAAATAACTCGGTCAAGGCCCGCCGAGGCTCGCTGAGTTCCGCCGAGGGGCGCCTAGGGCCGCCGAGAGCCGTCTAGGCGGCCCAGCCGCCTAGGGCACCCGCCTTGGAGGTTTCCGGCGCGGCTTGCTGCCGCGCAGCGCCTAGGCGGCCGCCTAGCCCGAGTTTTCGAACACTGACCTAGACAAGTTCGATTGGATTCATTTCAGGGTCTATAAATTTTTGAGACTGCAAGGAATCCAACGGTGCCCTCTAATGTGTATTTCGACTTCTCTGAAGATGTTAAAATATTATTTAAAGAATTAGCGAAAACCTAAACCCTATAGATTTGATATGATTCATATCAGGTCCACGGAGTTTAGAGTTTAGCTGATTTTAAAACATTTTAATACCTCTAGGGAAGTTGAAATAAGCAATGGAAAGCACCATTTGACTCTTTGTAGTATCAGAAATCCATAGGACATGAAATAGTTACAATATAAGGTTTCTAGGTCGATCAATGGATTTTGACCGAAATCTACTGATAGATATAAATAGGTTCGATTGGACTCATTTCAAGTTATGTGGATTTTTGAGGCTGCAAGAAGTCCAATGGTACCCTCCATTGTTTATTTCAACTTCTCTAAAGGTGTTAAAATATTATTTGAAGAATTAATGAAAATCTAAACCCCATGGGCTTGATATGAAATCATATCAGGTCCACTTTGAGCCTGATATGATTCATATCAAGCCTATAAGGTTTAGGATTTTACTGATTATTCTAATAATATTTTAACAAGCAAAGCCAAATAAGCAATGTAAGACATTCTTAGACTCCTTGTAACCTCAGAAATTCATAAGACTTGAAATAATTACAATTTAAGGCCTCTAGATTTATCAGTGAGTTTCAGTAAAAAACCTACTGATTGATCCAGAGACCTTAGATTATAACCATTTCTAATTTTGTGGATTTCTAAAGTTACAAGGAATGCCCTCCATTACTTATTTTGGCTTCTTTGAATGTGTTAAATGCTATCAAAATAATCAACTAAATCCTAAACCCCATAAGTCTGATATGGAATATCAAGCTTATAGTATTAGAAATTCACATGAACTGAAAATGGTTACAATATAACGTCTCTAATTCGATCAGTGAAATTTAACCAAAATTTACTAATGGATTTAGATAGGTTTGATTAGACATATTTAAGGTCCTGTGGATTTATGAGACTCCAAGAAGTCCAATAGCGCCCTCCATTGCTTATTGTGCTTTCTACAAAGGTATTAAAATGTTATCAAAAGAATCAGCTAAACTTATATCAAGTCCAACGTTGGCTTAATATGATTCCATATCAGGCCCACATGGTTTAAGGTTTAGTTGATTCTTTTGATAATATTTTAACACCTCTGGAGAAGTTAAAATAAGCAATAGAAGACATCATTGGACTCCTTGCAACCTTATAAATCTACAGGACTTGAGTTGCAATCTAAGATCAGTGGATTTTAATCAAAACTCACTAATGGACCTAGATAGGTCTGAGGCTACAAGGAGTCCAATGGTGTCTGTTGGTGCAATAGGGTGCACCAGAATCGAATATGAGTTTTGATATTGTTAAAGGTTCAAGTTAAGTCTGTTGGCGCAGCAGGGCCGGTAATAAGAGGTGAATTGCCTATAAAACAAAATGTCTTTCTCGTTATTTCAACTTAGATTAGTAGCAACAGTATAATTATAAAAATTAAATTAAATAGCTACAAAATACAAAAAAGATGCACAAGATTTACTTGGTTATAATCTAGGTAGTTATTCATCCAAGACAAATGAAAAACTCTTAAAAAGTCTCCTTTGATGAAGGCGGAGAAGCCTTTTACACTTGTTGAATGCTTAGACAGTTGCTAGGAAATGAATACAAGAGTTGATGATTAATTCCTAGGTCAAGGGGACTTTTTATAACCTTTGGAAAATCTTATCCAGGGTTAGAATGTGGCTCCAACAAGCTGGAAGGCATCTCCAGCAAGGTAAGAAAGGATAAAACTTTATCCCTCGCTAACAACATTTTTTGCCCAGTCGAAGGCACCTTCAAGTGATTGAAGGTGCTTTCCATGAAGGGTTGAAGGCGCCTTCAATAGCTTGAAGGTGCATTCCATCAGAAAGGCGCGAGGGCGCCTTCAATCCACTTGAAGGTGCCTTCAGCAGCTATTACCGAGCTCCAAGTCTTCTTCTTTGGCTCTTCCGCTGCTTCGCTCACTTGGGTGATTTTGCCCAACCAGAATATGGCTCACCCGAACCCATTTTCCTGCCTTCTCCTCAAGCAGTCTCCTCCCCAACTTCTTGTCCTTCTTGTCTGCCGGTGTACTCTTTCGTATCTCCTCGTCTCTCGGATGCAATGATCCCGTCGACTCTCTTCCCGTGTCATTCTTCTCGTTAGCTGCATCTTCTGCTCGACTTCTCGTGTTCATAAGTTCCTGCACACTTAGACACAAGGATCAAATACACAGGACCTAACTTAACTTGGCTTATCACATCAAAACTATCACGGGGTACCAACAATCTCCCCCTTTTTGATGTGCATCAACCTAAGCTTAAGTTAGAGGTTTAAAAAAATATAGCATAATAACATGATGAATGTATAAGTATAAAGTTGCAATAAATTTAAACAAATTAGTTGTAAAATTTAAAAAAAAATCCTAACTTCCCTTTAATCTCCCTGAACTTTTACTTATCTCCCCTTTTGATCACATAAAAAAAATGGAAAAAAGTACAATAAAGTGTTACACAGATTTGGGAAAAAATTTGGCTAAACATTCATTAAGATTTTGAAAAAATGTTTAAAAATAATTTTATAACAGTTAACTTTTTAGATAATTAAACATTCATTTCAGTAAATGATTTCCAGGCTATGGCGAGGTACTAAATCTTCTTGGATATTAGAACAACAACCACTTCTAGATGAAGTCTCTTAAAGAAAAGAAATATTGAATTTTCCTTCTTTTTTTTTGAGTATGCTGAATAGAACAATTTAATCTAAGCATGATCTTGGGACCTAGTATAGGTTTCTTGTTACTGAATTTACTAAAAATTTGGGGGTACATAATTTTTAGAGATTTTTTTCTAATTTGACCCCTATGGTTCCTGATATACCAACTTAGCTGTCTATAATTTAAATTTCAAAATCCTTTTTAGTTGAACATGCATAGTCATTTTCTAGTTTTTCTATTTGAATCTTTAATTTTTTATTTTCTATTTTTAAGCAATCATACATTTCTAGGGGACATGACTTGGCTAAGTTTAATTTTAACTTAACATTTTCTTTTTCTAGATATACTAGATCCTTAGAAAGTACTTTAATAAATTGAAATAATTTTTTAGGAGGTAAGACACGCACCTCACTTACCTTGTGTTCTAATGCTCCCCCTTTGTCGTTGCTTTCTTCAGAGGATCCTCCCCTTCGTTGATGCTCATCTTTCAGAAACTTTCAATGTCCCTCTGGTGATCTGCCATCAGAGATAGTTCTACGTAGGCCTCGATCTTAGACTCAAAGGATGATGACTCATCCCATGTTGCCTTCAGATTCTTGTGCTACGATCTTGTTGGTCTTTTGTCCTTATCTTTCTCTCTTTTCTTTAGTTCAAGGCAGTCGCCCTTGATGTGCCTTTCTCCTTAGCAGTTGTAGCATCACACCTTCCTTTTACTTATGAAGTCCTTTTTTGTATGTAACTTGAATCTATTAGATTTAATAAATATATTGAATATCCTTACTAATAATGCTGCTTCATCTACGTCGATTGAATTCTCAGAGTCTTGATCTGGTTCATTCTTTTAGTTGGCTTTTAGTGTTATGTTATGGGTTGTCTTTTCTCCTTTGTTTCATAAGACTACACATCTTGATTTGTGAAGTTCAAAAGTGGAAAAAAGATTTTCTAATGAACTAACTTCAACGTTTTTAATTATGTAAAATGAGTCGATTATAGATGTCCACTCGGGTATCCTAGGAAATGCATTTAAAGCATACCTTAACGAATCTCAATTTGTTACCTTTTCTCCAAGATTCATGAGTCTGGTGATGAGTTCTTTGATCCTCGAGTGCAGATGTGCAACTGTTTCACTTTCTTTTATCCGGAGGTTCGTTAGTTGGTTTTGGAACAGGTCTCTCGCGAGCTTTGCTTCGAAAGTTCCTTCGTGCAGATCTAAGAACTTCTCCTAAAGTTCCTTTGCTAATTCGTAATCTCTGATCCAATTTAGTTCCTGGGTGGAAGTACACTGAGTAGGTGGAACTCGGCTCGTTCGTTCGCTACGAAGTCTGCTTGCTCCTTCTTGGTCCATTGATGTTCTTCCTTTTCATTTCCTTAGGAGTCTTTGGGAGTTACAAAATCATATTTAATTATTAATATAATTTCAAAACCAGTTTTAAAAAATACCTCCATGCATTTCTTCCAAGACGTAAATTCTCCCTCGAACTTTGGTGATAAGATTGTCGGTCCAGCCATCGTTTCAATGCTTTAGTCGACGGTTAGTCCTTCTGAGGTGGCTGGACTTTGATACCAATTGTTGGCGCAGCGAGGCCAGAAATAGGAGATGAATTGCTTGTAAAACAAAATGTATTTCTCTTTCTTTCAACTCAGATTAGTATCAATAGTATAATAAAAAAAAATTAAATTAAACAACTACAAAATGAAAGAAGAGGCACAAGATTTATTTTGTTCCAACCTAGGTAGTTGTTAATCCAAAACAAATGAAAAGCTCTTAAAAGTCTCTTTCGATGAAGACGGAGAAGCCTCTTACACTCGTTGAATACTCAGACAGTTGCTAGAAAATGAATACAAGAGTTGATTCTTAATTCCTAGACCCAGGGGTCTTTTTATAGCACCTAAAAAATCTTATCTGTGGCTGGAAGGTGCCTCCAACAAACTGGAAGGTGCTTCCAGTAAGGCAAGAAAGGATAAAATTTTATCCTTCGTCAACGGTAGCTTTTGTCCAGTCGAAGGCGCCTTCAAGTGATTGAAGGCGCCTTCCATAAAGGGTTGAAGGTGCCTTCAATCAACTTTAAAGGCGCCTTCAGTAGCTTCTACCGAGCTCCAAGTCTTCTCCTTTAGCTCTTTCGCTGCTCTGTTCATTTGAGTGATTTTGGCCAACTGGAATAGGACTCACCTAAAATCATTTTCCGGCCTTCTCCTTAAGCAATCTTGCTCCTAGGCTTCTCGTCCCTCGGACCGCCGCACGCTTGTCCTTCTCGTCTACCGGTGTACTCTTTCGTAGCTCCTCGTCTCTCAGATGCATTGAGTCCATCAACTCTCTTTCCGTGTCATCCTTCTCGCTAGCTGCATCTTCCGCTCGACTTCTTGTTCTCTTAAGCTCCTTCACACTTAGACACAAGGATCAAATATACAGGACCTAACTTAACTTGGTTGATCACATCAAAACTATCACGGGGTACCAACAATTCCCTTTGTCATTTCCAACTATCAGCTACTGCAAGGATATTGAATATGAAAGTAAAACATTATTTTTTAGAACAATGTTATGATAACATATGTCAATTAATGTCAGAGTTGCTTCCTACTAATAACATAATGACTAATAATTTTTACAGTATAAAGAAATTGGTTAGAGGTTTAGCTTTTGCTAATAGAGAAGATTGATTCTTGTATAAATAACTACATGATATTTTGGAATGAAGACAGTGATATGAGTGAATACAAAATCTGTACTCACCCTCATTATAAGCATCATACTTGCATACTAGGGAAGAAGAAGAAAAATATTGCTTGGAAAGTGATGTATTACTTTCCTTTAATTGCTAGACTTCAATACTTGTATGCATCTATAGCTACATTTTTCCACATGATGTGGCATCACAAACATGAGTATGAAGGAGGTATTATATATCATCCTTGTGATTCCCTTGCATGAAAACATCTTGATAATGTATTTCTCTCCTTTGTAATAGGACCACATAATGTGAGATTGAAACTTTCTGTAGATGGATTTCAACCATTTGGTCAGTCAGGACAGCAATATTCATCTTGGGTAGTTATACTAACACTGTATAATTTATTGGTGCAATTTGTACTAACGGTCTAACTTAGGTTTTGATAAATGACAAGTGAGTTAAGTTAGGTATTTTTGTAATTTAATACATTTACCGAACGAGTTGGGATGATGTGTTTAGGGGACTTGACACTAGGATAAAACCCAACTAGATCTGAGGACTTGATAGTTGGTGCGAAGCCCAGATAGGTAAAAGAGTCGACCTGATATCTAGCAGGAAGTTCGGTGTTACGATCCGCAAGTGCACGGATTCATCGTTAGTAATAAAAATATCAATCCCACAAGGACTGGTTATAAGCACTAGCAATGGTTCACTTAGGGATAGCTAGACTACCAGCAGTTGTAATTAATCTAAGAAAGAAGATCGGGAGGGGGAAATGAGAGCTAGTAAAAGGAGATCTTGGTTATGAGGAGTTCTAGGACTTTGGTTTCGTTGTGGTGGTATTGATGTGTCACGTTCTATCTTACATTCATCGTCCTTCAACATGCGTTCGCCGGAAGCTAAAATAACCATTCCCAAGTATCAAAATAGAGATGGTCGCCAAGAAGTCCTGTTACGGTTTACCTCTGTCACTAGGGCACCTCGGTAAATCATAAGAACCTACCTCTACTTGGAGTATATGAGAACAAAGATAAAGAGCTAAGCCTGGTCTCTCACTTGCTTAAGAAGAAATTGCCTCTCTTTCAAATAAGTATCCTAGATGTTCGTGAACAGGCTTCCCCTGTCACTAGGGTCCCTCAGGTGTACGATCTAGAGATATTTCCTCTACAAGGTCAGCAGATTTCTACACAATCAATTAATAAGCGATTGAAACTAAGCAGCAAAATCATCCAAAGAGCATAAATCTAAATACGAGTTTACATCAATCCGATCCACAACTACTCCCTGATCCTAGAACAATGAATCTACTCCATGGATGCTAGAGAGATATCCGAAGACATAATGTGTACGAACATACAATTCTCAAACATGAGAGGGAAAGAAGAAGTATGCTTATCAATGACGACGAGTGGCCTTTAGGTCTGATCTTCTTCTTCTGGAGTAGATGCGGTGGTGAAAGATCGTTGGATGGAGGTTTGAGACAACATAGAATGGTACCAAGATGATCCTCCAAATGACCATTTGCTCCTCTTCCAGTCTCCCCCAGAAAAAGGGTTAAAAATCCTTATATAGCTTACGATTCGGCCGCGGCGGCACGACCATGTAAGGATGGCACGACCGTGCCTTCTTTGGTCTCTGGCTGCGCTGCACGGCCGTGCCTGTAACACCCCAAATTTCATGATCTGGAGTTCTAAAAGACCTTATAAAAATCTAGAAATGCTTTAGGAAAATTCTAGGGATTTTTAGAAATTTTTAGAGTATTTTTATGCAATTTTTGGAGTTCGTTTGGTATTTTTACCAAAAGGAACAAGTTGCAAAAAAATAAGAAATTAAGCCAAGAATTGAACCGACGACCTCTGGTTCGAACCAAGTCATAACCGAATCCAACTAGCCAACCGTTCCACAAGTATTTCGTGAATAAATATGGAACGAGATATATATAAGTTATAATTAGAAACAGAAGAAAATGTCAAAAAAATAAAAAGGGCAAGCCGAGTTTCGAACCGGCGACCTTCAGGTCGAACCAAACCTTAAACGAGTCGAGCCAACCAACTGTTCCGCGATTATTTCGTAAACAGATAAAAACTTGTAATATAGTTAAGTTATAAAAGGACAAGTTAAGGGAGGGATTAAGTTATTTCCTTTTCTCCTTCCCCTCACGCCGAAACCCTTTTCTCTCCTCCCTGCTCGCGTGCGACGGCTGCTCGGGCGAAACCACAAAGGACGAGTTTAGGGCTTCGTCTCCGGCGCCGGCCAAGGGTTCCATCCGCAAGTTCTTCACCTCCTCACGATCCTCTCAGCGAGGAGAACGTGTGGGCGCAAGGAAGAGCCAAGATTTCAAGCTTTCCGAGACCTAGAAGCTTTAGAGTTTTCTTCTCCGACTGTGAGTTCGAGAACGTAAAGTAAGTGCTCCTCACCTGCAGTAGGAGTAGCTCTTGGAGTCTTGTTTCTTCTTGTTCTTTTCTGAAGCATGATGTAAGAACGTCAAATTGGAAGTTCTGCCGTGCCTCCTTCTGTAGGCATGTAGATTAGATGTCTTCGGCTCTGATAATCAACATTTCAGACCTTAATTTCAGTTTCCTTTTTGTTACCTTAATGAGCGGTTCATATAGAGCCTTACAAGTTTCGGATTTTGTTGCTAGGCAATGGACATAGAATGGTTTAGATTAATCTGGAGCATGTAGTTTAGTTTCATTGTTAGAAGTTTAAGAGTAGTTTCCAGATTTGCTTTTTCCTTTGCATTTCTGCCGTAGCATGTCTAGAAATTTCTGTTGTGCTACAAAAGTCTAAGCTGTGAACAAGTCTTACATAGTTTCTTTTTATTCCAGCAAGCTTAACTAGATCTGTGCCACAAAAAGGGACACGGACAGCCCTTTCGAGCTTACTGTTGGGCCACGGTTTGGACTATACGTTGGGTATGAAGAGTTTTAGTTGTGGAGGATCCAATTAGATCTTTAATAGCTTAATTAGATTTGTAGTTTTTAATTTGTTTAGCATTGCAGATTTTGATAGTTTAGCATTGCAAAATTTTAGTGTTGGGAATGGTTTCCAGGGTAATCTGATTTTATCTTGCAAGTAGTTTCTTCTAGAAGAATGAGTGATGTGATCCTGGTGTGGTTGAAGGATGAATTGGGGCTACTGTTAGGGCACCGTGAGTTATGCTTAGAAATTGACTCCTAGGTGTTTTAAGTTCTATTGAATTTGGATAAGAATTTTGGTAGTCAGATCTATAGAATGAAGCATAAGTCTAAATGTGGTTCCTGCACCTTGTAATGGCTTTGGGATTTCCTAAAACTCGTTTCAGCAGTAAGATTTCAGTTGGGTATGTATAAGTCCAATAAGATATGTAATGGGAGTTTGAAGTGGCTTCTCTAGTTAAGGATAAATGTTTATTCTAGAACCGGAGATGATTTCTAGTAGATTAAGGTACACTGAAAATTAAGAAAAGTGATGCTAGATTTATGTATTAGTTTGACTTTGAGTTAAGTAATATGTTGTTTTGGTGAGAGTCATATATTAAGACTAAAGATGATTTGAATTAGTATGCAGATTTTAGTTAAACTTAATAGTACAGATTTTATTAAGTTTATAACGCAGATTTTAGATAAACTTTGTATGCAGAATTTAGTTAAGCTTAAGATGCAGATTTTAGTTAAACTTAATATGCAGATTTTTTTGTTTAAGCATTTCAGTGTTAGAATTTGTTTAAACATTTCAGTTTTGTAAGAAGCATTCTTTTATTAGAAGAATCAACCAAGATATGTTCTGGGATGGTGGTATGATCCGGGGACCTAAGCCCGGTGAGCGCGCCAGAATCAACCAAGATATGTTCTGGGATGGTGGTATGATCCGGGGACCTAAGCCCGGTGAGCGCGCCAGAATAAAGGGGGACTCCGGTCCTAAGTTCGGACCCCTACCAACCTAGCGCTAGGGTAGTTGTCTGATCAACAACTTATGTTACGGTACTGCTAAGTGCAACTAGGTCACCACAATAGTAGGTTTATAAGTACGCATGCAAGTATGTTCAAGTCATGTTCATGTTTATGCCTATGTTTATGTTTATGTTAGACTTGCTTACATGTTTAGCATTTCAGTATGCTTTGTTTCTTTTGCTGTTAGATGAGCATGAGTAGTATTTTCTTATGAGCTTTTAGTTTTAGATTTCTTCCAGTTTACATGCACTTTCGAGTTTTTGTGAGATAGATAGCACTTACTAAGTAATTTTGCTTATAGTTGCATTTCCTCTTACTGCAGATAAATGAAGGGAAAGACTATAGGAAAGGAAGGCGACAAGGAGATGCAAGAGAAGTGTGTGATGCCTGTACTATGGAGAGATCTGGGATTGCTAAGAATTTATTAAGATTGTTTCTGCTAAATTGTTAAAAGAATTTAGAACTTGTACATGTTATTCTTTAGATTGTTTTATCGTGCATTGCTAGAGTTATTTCTTTTAGTATTATGATTCTTTTTGTTATATATAAACTGCGTGGTTTTTGATATATGTTCCAGCCGCCTGTGGCTGAAGCATACTATGTATGTATTAAAGTTTATGGTCACCGGTACAGGGGAGATACTGTCGGAATTTTTCGGTAGGGACTCCTCGTGATTTCAATCATACCGGTTAGTTAAGTTAGTAGTTAAGTAACGTCCACCTTTAGAGTAGTAGTAAGGAAGGTGGGTCGTTACAGTTTGTCTATAGTACAATATCTATTAAAGATGAACGACTACATAGAGTGTTAAGCATCAGTCAGTTTTACGATGAATCATGAGTTAAGTATTGACTTAATTCTACATAGTTTACCGAAAAGTCATTTGCAATTTGTGATAAACTATCGGATGAACAATTTAGAATCGATCATCCCTGAGATGATAAATATGCTCAAGACTGTGGAGCTTTTTGTTAAGGGTCAATAGAAAACTATGATGTTAGTAGACTTCTCCAAGAAAGGTTCTAAGAGGAAGCCAAAACATCAGGCTAAAGGGTCGTAAAAAGGCCAAGACAGTAGAACCGACACAAAAGAGCTCATGCCATCATTGTGGCAAGATGAGACACTAGCAAATAAACTACAAGAACTATCTTAAGTCTGTGAAGAAGAATAAGACATCTGATGCCCCATCCTCTTCAGGTATTTTCTTTATTGATTGTCATGTTATTTTCTTAGACACTTGGATATTGAATACTAGGTGTGGCTCACATATATGTAATGACATATAGGGGTTAAGGAATAGCAAAAGACTCATCAAGGGAGAAACAAGTCTGTGAGTTGGGAATGAAGCAAAGGTTGCTGTAGTCGCCATTGGAATATACTTGTTAAAGCTTCCTAGTGGACTTGTCTTATAACTAGATAATTGTTATTTTGTTCCAGTATTAATAAAGAACATTGTTTCTATTTCTTGATTAAATAGAAAAAGTTTCCATTTAACTTTTAGTAACAATTGTTGTTATATAACTTTAAATGACATTCTTTATTCCACTAGAACTTTATGCAATGACATTTACGTGTTAGATATATTTAGTGATATGTTCAATATCGAAAAGAGTAATAAACACACCCGAATAGATAATCAATTAACCTCTTACTCATGACATTGCCACCTTAGCCATATAAGCAAGAAACACATTTTTGAATTATAAAATATCGCGGTTCTCAAATCATTTGATTAGATACATTTGATACATGTGATTCATGTTTAAAAGGCATGATGACAAAGTTACCTTTTTCTCGAAAGGGTGAACGAGTTGATGAGTTACTTAGGCTCGTACATACCGATGTATGTGGACCAATGACAACTCATGCATTAGGAGGTTATAGCTACTTCATTACTTTCATTGATGATCACTCTCGTTATGGGTATATGTATCTAATGAAACACAAGTCTGAAGCCTTTGAAAAATTTAGAGAATTTAGAAGTGAAATAGAGAAACAACTTGGTAATAATATTAAGATACTTCAATCTGATCGAGGTGGTGAATACTTAAGCCAAGAGTTTCTAGATTATCTAAGGGACAATGATATATTATCTCAATGGACTCCGCCTCATATGCCACAACATAATGGTGTATCGAAAAGGTGTAATTGAACCTTGTTAGACATGGTTAGATCAATGATAGATCGTGCAGATCTTCCCAAGACCTTTTGGGGTTATGCACTCGTGATAGTTATTTACTTGCTAAATAGAGTCCCGACGAAGGCAATCTCAACTACTCCATATGAGGCATGTGAAGAGGATTATATCAAATAAGTTGGACGCTAAGTTTGATAAGTGTTTATTTATTGGATAACCTAAGGAAACTAAGGGTTACCAATTCTATCACCTCTTGGAACAAAAAGTGTTTGTTTCAAGGAATGCTACCTTCTTAGAGAAAGAATTTCTCTTATAGGAAGCAAGTGGGAGTATGGTTAAACTTGATGAAGTTCAAGAGACTCTAATAAACACTAATGAGATGCCTATTTAAGAACCACAACCGATTATGACACAACCTCCTCGTAGATCAGGTAGAACACGTAATATTTCTAAGAGATATGGATCTCTTGTAAGAGAATTGAATGATGTGTTACTCATTGAGAATGAGGAACCTACTGATTATGAAGAGGTTCTGAATAGTTTAGAAAAGGACAAGTGGCTTATAGCCATGAAGTCGGAAATGGATTTCATGTACGAAAACCAAGTTTGAAACTTGGTGGAGTAAGGCATTATGCTTATAGGGTGCAAATGGGTTTTCAAGAAGAAAACTGGCATGGATGATAATATTATTACCTACAAGGCAAGGTTGGTGGCGAAAGGCTATCGTCAACTGCAAGACATTGACTATAACAAAACTTTCTCACCTATGGCCATGCTTAAATCCATTCGGATACTTCTGGCCTGATCATCTCATCATGATTATGAGATATGGCATATCGATGTGAAAATAACTTTCTTTAATGGAAATCTACTCGAGGATGTGTATATGACATAGCCCAAAGGCTTCACAATTGTCAATAAGAATAAAGTATGCAAGCTTCAACGGTCCATTTATGGACTAAAGCAAGCATCCAAGAGTTAGAATATCCATTTTGATGAGGCGATTAAATAGTTTGATTTCTCACAAAATCTAGACGAACCTTGTGTGAATCAAAAGATTAGTGGGAGTGTAGTCGTATTTCTAATACTATATGTTGATGACATATTGCTTATAGGAAATGATGTGCCAGTTCTACAGTTAGTTAAAGTTTGGTTGTCTAATACGTTCTCCATGAAAGACATGGGAGAAGCAACTTACATCCTCAGGATGAAAATCTATAGAGATATATCGAAAAGGTAGCTTGGTCTTTCATAGTCGACATATATAGACAAAGTGATAAAACAGTTTAGCATGTCTAAATTCAAGAAAGGTTTCATACCTATGAGGCATGGAATTCAACTTTTGAAATCTATGTGCTTACACACAAAAGACGAGAGGATTTGCATTGATAAGATACCTTATGCGTCAGTAATAGAATCTATCATGTATGTTATGTTATGTACAAGACTTGATGTATCATATGCTCTGAGTGTTATGAGCAGATACCAGCCTGATCCAAGAATGAATCATTGGGTGGTTGTCAAGATGATCCTTAAGTACTTAAGAAGAACTAAGGATATGTTCTTAACTTATGAAGATGGTGATATGACCATACATGTATATGCAAATGCTAGCTTCCAGACGGATAAGGATGACTCCAAGTCCTAGTCTGGATTTATATTCATATTAAATGGAGGTGCAGTTGTTGGAAAAGTTTCAAGCAAGACACTGTTGCAGATTCTACATGTGACGCAGAATACATTACAACTTCGGAAGTGGTTTGGATCAAGAAGTTCATTACTGAACTTGGAGTAGTTCCATCCATTGTTAAAGCATTACCTATTTACTGCGACAACACTGAAGCCATTGCGCAAGAAAAGGAACCGAGGTCTCATCAGTGATCAAAACATGTGCTTCGTCGTTATCATCTGATCAGGGAGATCATTAGTAGGAAAGAAATACAACTCGAGAAAATTCTCACTAAAAGAAATCTATCGAATCCTTTGATAAAGGCTCTACCACAAAGTAAGTTTAAGAGTCACATCTGTGTTTACAATTTAGGACACTGTGGCGATTGGCTTTAGGCCAAGTGGTTGTCTTAGAATTTGAGGGATGTCCTAAAGCAATCGCCTTATGGCTTTTTCTATTTATTCGATAAGTATAGATTCACTATTTGAGTGCATATTATATGTTTGATTGTCTTAAATTCATTTACTGAATGTCCGTAATATAATTCAAGTCATGAGAAAACTTGTAATTAGATCGTAACTAGTGATTATCTCTACATGTGTAATTATGAATATATTAAAATTTCCTTAGTCATCGAATTGATGCATTCGGACATCATCAATTCTGTAAGCATAAGTTATACTCCTTGGTTCGGCCAAGTAGCTGTTTTCTCATTGGCTGGAGATATTGGGATGTCGAGAGTTAAACGTAGATGCTGGTTATGATAACTAATTCATTGGAGTGACTTGCTGTAAGACTCCATATGGTTCTCTACATATAAATAGATATGTTTGTGAAGTTCTTATTACAGCATAAGTGCAAGTTTCCTTCGACTTGAGGTATACAAGTCATCTTGGTCATGGAGACTTATACTTTGACATCTTAAGCAAGC
>JBBMJZ010413096.1:12376788-12391631 GCA_037833815.1 Zingiber zerumbet
ACTAAATAGATCATGACATTTTTATTTATCTAAATATCTTTACAATAAGTTACATTCTTCGAAGTCCCAAAGACTTTACATATCTTAGAAATGACTCTTTAGTCAATGACTTGGTAAAAGGATCGGCAAAAGGATCGACAAACATATTACGTGTAGGAATGTACTCAAGAATTATTTTTTTCTTGTCAACAATATCCCTTATAAAATTATACTTAATTTCTATATAGTTGTCTTTGCTATGATATTTGAGATCTCTGAAAAAAGCTATAGCAGCTTGACTGTCACAATATACTTAACAGGACTCCTACTATCCTTAGCAATCTTCAGATGCTTCAGGAACCTTCTTAACTAAACAACTTCTTGCATAGCCGCTGCACAAGCCACATACTCAGCTTCTATTATCGACAGGGCTACACAAGTCTTCTTTTTGCTGTTCCATAAGATGACACGACTATTTAGCAAGAAGGTATAACGGATATGAATTTTCTATCATCAAGCTCCCCTGCCCAATTTACATTTGTGTAGCCACTCAGACTCATATATGATCCTTGGAAACAGAGACAATAATCTGCAGTCCCTTTGAGATATCCAAATATCCTCTTCACCGCTTTCCAGTGTCTTGATATTGGGTTTGACTAGAAACGACTAACTAAGCCAACAACATAACTTATATCAGGACAAGTACATAACATAGTGTACATTAAACTACCAATTGCACTAGTATAAGATTTTTTTTCATTTCGACTATCTCTTTAGGAGTATTGGGATACATACTTTTGCTCAGAACAGTACTGTTGGAAGCCCAAGGTTGTTTTAGTGTGATCAACAAGTTAAGTTAGGTCATGTGTGTTTCTAACCTTGTGTCTAAGTGTGCAGGAACTTAGGAGCACAGGTACTTGAGCGGAAGACGCAGCTAGCTAGAAGGACGGCACGCGGTGCGTCTAAGGGATGAGGCACTGCGGAAGAGTACACCGACGGACGAGAAGAAAGCGTGCGGTAATTCCGAGGGACGAGAAGCCAGAGCGGAAGATTGCTTGAGGAGCAAGAGACACAGCTAGCAAGAAGGTCGGCACGGGGTGCAACCGAGGGACGAAGACTGTGGATGAGTACGCTGGTGGACGAGAAGGAAACACGCAGCGATTTTGAGGGACGAGAGCCGGAGCGAAAGCTAGCACAAGAAGACCGGAACTTGAGTTTGGGTGAACCCTTTTCTGGATGACAGAGATCACCCAAGCAAGCGGATCTGGAGTTGAAGACCTGGATTGAGGCGACTTGAACCGAAGCAGAAGACCCGGACAGAAAAAGTCAACTAGAGTTAACTTTTGGCTCCAGGGTGCTCGAACCTTTAATATTGACCAGATCAAGTCAAAACTCGATCTGAACATTGGGGATAAAGTTTTATCCCCCCCAGGGAGCCCGAAATCCTTCGGGGTGCTCCGACCAAGGCTATAAATATAGCCCTGGTCCAGAAGCTTTTCAACAATTACAAGCAATCCATTCTTTCAACACTTATGCGCTTAATTTGTAGTTTAGCTTCTTTGTTTTATGCGTCATTGCTGTAAGAGGCTTCTCCTCCTAAAGGAGATACTAGTGCAAGCTTTATTCCTTGGATTAACAACCTCTCCGGTTGTAACCAAGTAAATATCTTGTGCCTCTTCCTTTATGTTTTATTGCTTTTATATTCTTATGCAAGTGTTAGTTTAAAAAGTCGGGAAGGGTTGTGTTTTATTTTTGTAGGCTGTCCAACCCCCCCTTCTAGCCGGCTGCAACGGTCTAACAATTGGTATCAGAGCCGAGGCGCTTCAGGAGGACTAACCGCCGATCGAAGCAACAAAATGATGGTCGGAGCTAGCATATATCCACCAGCATTCGAGGGGGAGTTTGCTTCTTGGAAGCAATAAATGGAGGTATATCTAAACATAGATTTTGGTATTTCTTTAATAATGAAATTTGGTTATGAAGCACTAAAGACAACGAATGGAGAAGAACTCAAGAAATATCTCTGGAACGAGAAGCAACGTGACGAGTCTATGGCAAACACTCGGGGAGAATTTCACCTTCTAAGCGTACTGCCAAAGAAGACCTCAATAGAGTTGGCGACTACCAAAGTGCAAAAGAACTTTGGGAAAAGTTCTTAAAGCTCCATGAAGAACCAGAAGAAGCTGATTCCTTGATGGACACCAAGTCACCATCAGAACAGTTCGAGAATGAGGAAACTGCCAAGATAGCCGAATTCCATCCCGAGGACACAGAAAGCTCATCCCATATGAGCATCGATGAAGAGGAAGAGACTTCTGAAGAAAAAAACTCGACAGGGGGAGAAACAACAGGTGACAAGGTAAGTCAGGTATGGTCTCCACCTTCTGAACAATTAGTTAAATCAATCGAAAAGTTGCCTGAAGATTTTTTCGAATTAGAAATTAAATCATCGAAAGAGTTTTTCAGATTAGAAAATCTTTTGTTAAAATAATTTTGCAAATTAGAAGCATTGCCAAAAGATTCTTACAAGTTACAAAATACTTTGTCGAACGAATCTTGCAAATTAGAAACACTGCCGAAAGATTTTTTACCAATTATTTTATTGAAAGAATTTTGCAAGTTAGAAGCATTGTCAAAAGATTCTTGTGTGTTACAAAATACTTTGTCGAACGAATCTTGTAAACTAGAAACATTGTCAAAAGATTTTTTACCAATTATTTTTTCAAGACAATTTTCTGCATGCTTAATATTGTTTGCCTTAAATCTAAAAAATTATGATTTAAGAAATTATGATAAATTAAAATAGAAATTTAAAACTTTCTGATAAAAGTATTAGAATTAAAAAATGCATAGAAAGTTTTTCTAAAGTTTCTCAAAAATATTTTTTTAAAATTTTCTTGAATAAAGTTTTCTGCTTAGAAAGTTCTTAATTTTGATGACGAAAACTTAGAAATTTTTTAAAAGTTGTTGTTTTTAACTTAGAAATTTTCCTTGACTTAGAAACATTTTCCAGAAAATCATTGAAATATATTTTCATAATTATTCTAAGTGTCAACCCTTAGATTTTTCTTGCAACCCCATTTCTTTTATGTGATCAAAGGGGGAGAAGAAAAAGTATAAGTCCAGGGGGAGGTAGAAATTAAAAATTGAAAATTTTTGAAATTTAATTTTTTCTATCTTATTCCACAATTATTGTAATATAAATTGTTTATTTTTATCTCTATTTTTACCCTAGCTTAACTTGGGTTGATCACATAAAAAAGGGGGAGATTGTTGGAACCCCAAGGTTGTTTTGGTGTGATCAACAAGTTAAGTTAGGTTCTGTGTATTTTTAACGTTGTGTCTAAGTGCGCAGGAGCTTAGGAGCATAAATAGTCAAGCGGAAGACGCAACTAGCGAGAAGGACGACACGCGATGCATCCGAGGGATGAGGCGCTGCGGAAGAGTACACCGGCAGATGAGAAGGAAGCGTGCGGTGGTTCCGAGGGACGAGAAGCCAGAGCGGAAGATTGCTCGGGGAGTAAGAGACGCAGCTAGCGAGAAGGTCGACACGGGATGCGACCGACGGATGAAGACTGCGGATGAGTATGCTGGCGGACGAGAAGGAAACATGCGGCGATTCCGAGGGACGAGAAGCCGGAGCGGAAGCCCGCTCGAGAAGACCGGAACTTGGGTTCGGGTGAGCCCTTTTCCATATGAATGAGATCACCCAAGCGAACGGAACTGGAGCAGAAGACCTGGCCCCAGACAGGACTAAAACGGAGCAGAGGTCCCGGATAAAAAGTCAACTATAGTTGACTTTTTAGGTCCGGGCGCTCGAAACCATTCCGAGCGCCCGGAACAGCCCAGGGTGCCCGGCATGCTTCCGGGTGCCCGGAGCTCGATATTTGACCAGATCGAATTTTTACTAGATATGAACATTGGGGGATAAAGTTTATCCCCCTCAGGGCGTCCGGAACCCTTCCAGACACCCCGACCAAGGTTATAAATATAGCCTTGGTCCAAAAGTTTTTCATCAATCCAAGTAGTTTGTATTCCAACACTTGTGTGCTGTAGTTTATAGTTGAGCTTCTGTTTCTGCGCGTCAACGTTGTAAGAGGCTTCTCCGCCTAAAGGAGATATTAGTGCACGATCATCTTACTTTTTATTTATCTATCTCTTTTATATTAATGCAAGTGTTAGTTTAAGAGTCCAAGAAGGGTTTACTTTATTTTTGCAGGCTATCCAACTCCCCTTTTAGCCGGCCGCAATGGTCCAACACATAATATGTCGACTAGAAAAACATATTATGTGGTTGATTAAGGTAATGTAAGCTATGGACTCAGGCATATTTATATAGTTCACATAAAGTATCAATTATTCACATAATATATCAGCTTAAAGGAAGGCAAAGTATATAGTCAACTAAGGTTTGAGCCATAGATAAAGAGTACCACTATCAAATTGCATTCTAGTCCAAGGACAAAACATAATATTATATTTGGTATCTCATTAAGAGCTCATTAATATGTGTATTTTAAGTTTCATAATTATCATAAATATTTATCTATCTATGTTCTTGGTTTTAATTATGAACTTATGATGTCTTCTATCTTCTAATTCAATGCAATCAATAATGGCTAATGATCTTGTCCGAGAGTCGAGGCGGTGGATACTGGGGGCGTGGCACTACCGTTGACCATGTGTAGACTCCGAATGATGTGGACCTACAACCATAAAACGTCAGTGCCGAGCCAGGGAGGGGTTCCCCGGCTTTGGTCCTCCGACGCTCAAGTCAGTCACCGGCGGTATGGAAGCAGGGAAGCAAAGACGAGGAACAAAAAGCAGCAGAGTAACAGTAGCTACAGTAGAATATGCATACCTCCATTGAAGCTTAAGGCCCTTTATATAGGGCTCCGGGAGCGCGCGTGCACGCTTCTTGAGGCGTGCACGCTTCTCAAAGCTTACCCTGAAAAGATATGTCAGTAAAGTGTCCCTGACACCATACCTTAACGACCCAAGCATATCTCTGACAAGATAGTAGAAACTTCCGTCGTACGACCCTTTGCCTGAGCATGCCGCCAACTATGCCGTTTGGCGGTGGTACGAGTTCCCAAAAGGATATCGGCAGATTCTCCCTTTGTCTGCTACTTTGGTTTTCTGAGCGTCGGAAGCTCGATGCGTGACCGAGCTATGATAATGTTGGGTCAGACATTCCTTATTTCGATCGGACAAGTGGGTTACCCGATCGGACGATGACCTGAGGTTCTTGACCGCCTTGACTTTGACCTCCAGTGTGGCAGTGATCCTCTGTGGGCGGGCCCCACCTTACCATCGAATCACGTGCCTCCCCCTTAAATCTAGTCGAAGGAGGCTACAAGTTCGACTGACTGGACAATTAAGTCTGGAGCTCGGTTGGTCGGTCGGCCATGATATTGGTTGGACTCCGATCGATCTGTCGAAGGGCACCGAGCGACCATGGGATCTTGGGGCCGATCGACGCTTCAAGTATTGGTACTTGTGGATTTCTTCCTAGGTGTCTCTAGACGAGTGTGGTCAACACTGACATCACCTGTATTTTCTCAAAATTTGTGCAAATCACCACCATTAAAACCAAGCACGCACCCATGCATGATAATGGCGTCCATTAAATGTGAACCAGTGATGAAGCGACACGCATCGTCGCCGCAATCACCGCATGCCCGAAGCGACAGGCGCCGATGTGACGTCTGGCGGTTTGAATTCTACGGCTAGATCTGCGCTCTGGTTTCTGTGACCTATATTAGACGGCTCTGGTCGGCCGAGCCCAAACTTTATAAAGTCGCACGCCAGCTTCTTCTCCTCACTTTGCCTCTTCTACGAAAGCTGCCAGCGAGTTCTTGTGCGATCAGCGCTCCGACGATCCCTTGCTCTTTTCTGCGGCTTGTCTCCTTCTGTAAGCTTTCCCAAACCTCTGTCTGCGATCTTTTGTAGTTCTTTTTGCTCCTCACCATTTTCCAGTGCCCACGATGCTTTCTGTCCATCATTCTTTCCGTTGACCTTGTTTCCTTGTTCTTCGGCAATGGCCAGCTCTTCACAGCTGTCAGACCCCGCTCCTGGCCTCTGGTATACTACCATAGAGACCAGGTTCGATGCGGGTGATGCCGAGAGTCTCCAAAATATTTTTGAAATTCCCTCTGACGATGAACTTATTTTAGCCTCTTCATCCGATCGGCCAAATGACCCGCCGACCGGCAAAATATGTCTGTTCAGAGACCAATTTGTGGTCGATCTCCAATTCCCAATCCATCCCTTCATCATTGAAGTTTGTAACTACTTCCGTGTTCCTCTTCGACAGCTCGTACCAAATTCTTTTCGTTTGCTGTGCGGCGTTGTCGTGTTGTTTCGGTTGCACGACATTCCTTTGACCCTTCAAGTTTTTCATTACTTTTACTATCCCAAGCAGTCCGAGATAGGGACCTATCTCTTTTAATCTCGGGTCGGGTTAGTATTTTTTGACAAGATGCTGACCTCTAACAAACACTGGAAGGAGTATTTTTTCTTTATACGACTCCCCGAATGGCCGAGCTTCCGAACCCAATGGCAGGTCGGATTGCCACCTCAGCCAGATTTGAAGAAGTATAAGAGCTAACCGTACTATCTCCATGCGGCATCCATGATGGTCGGACAAAAATATGGCATCTATAAGTTGCTGCTGGAGGGTGTCATGTATATCTTCAGGCTGAGTCTGATCCGCACCCAACTCCCGAGCCACATATGTATAGAATTTTGAGGCTCCTTTCTTTTGAGTCTAACTGATTCCTTTTTTTCTTTTGCAGTCGAGATCATGATGCACGCACGGGTGGTCGGACTGATGAAGCTTAAGGACGCCGAGATTGAGGCGGCTGCTACCAAGGAAATGGGGAGCCGTGACCTGACGCCGGTTGGCTCTCACGAAGGCATGCTCACCGAGAGCAGGGGAACGTCCATTGTTGGCGAGGGCACTGCAAGCAAGATGCCCATCATTGAGGTGGCTAGCGAGCAGCTCCCAACCACCGAGTCACGACCTGCCGCCCGGATCGAAGGCTTCGGCTCGTCTGGCCAACCGCTCACCATGAGCAAAAGGCACCCCACGGACACCCCATCTCGCTCCACCACTTCAGCAGTGTGGGCCCCCGAGTAGGGGGGCACATCATCTCCTGCGGCCCTCCTTGAAACGGTGGAGGCCACTTCCTCCGATCGGACACCGTCCTTGGCCGATCTGCCTCTAGAGACCGTCGCTGCGCAAATGGCCGCATTCTTGCCCCTGACCCGCCTGAGGATTCTATGATCTGGTATCCTCCCTACGTCTATAGCCCAAGCCTCTGGTTCGGCGACATCTTCTCAGTCGACTTCGAGCGGCCGACAATCTGTCACGGTAATTCTACGCCTGCCAACGGAGGACTATCTCGCGCCAAGTGACCAACCCCACACTCCTAAACACCAGATTCTTATCCGCGGGCTGCTCTTCGGCATTTGGGAGGAGGCAAGGGCGTGCACGGTGATGATGCCTCCGGGGACGCTAGCCAACAGTCATTTGCAAATGTCCACCGGAGTAAGTATTTTAATGCAAATTCATGATTTTCATCCGATCGGCTCTAATGTTTTCCCATTCATCTGCAGTACTGGGTGGAGAGCATGGCGATGTGCCAACGGTTTGCCTTCATAGAGGACGAGCTGAAGAAGCTCAAGCTCTCAGACGGCGCTTCTTCCTCCCATGGGTCGTCGATTGCTAAGCTAAAGGCCGATCTGAAGAAGGCTAATAAGCTCTTGGAGGCCAAGCAGAAAAAGTCTGTCGACCAGGCAATAATGTTGGGCTGGCTCAAGGCACAGGTAAATACCTATCATACGAAAATTGAGCTGGCCACAACAAGGAAGAATTGAGCCATCGCCAACCTGGAGCTGAAGAACCAGGAGGCTCGGACTCTTGCCCAGAAGCTCAAGGAAGCTGAAGACTTCCTGGTCGCTGAGCAGGACGGCCGCTCGGCTGGAGAGGCTTCTCTTCGGGGATAGCTGAAAACCCTCGAAGATGCTCTGGAGGCCTCCTACGCTGCTTTGAAGGCCTATCAAGAGGCCAAGCCAAGAAGATTCAAGGTGATGAAATAGGAGTACCTCCGCTCGGGCAAATTTACTGACAAAGTCATCCATCCGATGTCCGGGATAAATTTACTGAAATAGGAGTACATCCACTCAGGACGCTCGGTCGGCTCAAGGCGAGCAGTCACCTCCTCGACGTCTTGACAGACAGTGTTATCAACAACAGCTAGCTCAATGACTCGATGCCTGATGATGTCTTCGATTATCTTGAGTGAGGCGAAGTCTTGTAAAAATTTTTGGAGTATGAATGTATGCTCGCCGCTCAGCGGTGCCTTCTTTTGTTCAATGAATGTTTGTCGTTTGACGTAATTCTCCTTTTATAATTTTTCTTGCTTGTTTGTATGACTACCCGACCCTTCTGATCGGCGGTAACCATTAGCCTGTCCTACCTTTTTCGCTTGTGGCGACGTATTCAGCCACATAGTCCTGAACGGATAGCTTCTGTGAGGGCTCAGGTTCTAAGGTTTATACCTCTTGGGTTTATGGTTGCCGCTCGACCGTCAATGAAGACTCACGTTTAACGTCGCCGCTCGATAATTTGTCGAAGTATTAGGTTTAAGGTCGCCGCTTGATCGTTGGTGGAGACAGGGATTTAAGGTCGTCGCTCAACCATTGGTGTAGACACGCATTTAACGTCGTCGCTAGATGATTTGCTTTAAACTAGGGTTTAACGTCGTCGCTCGACGATTTGATGAAGACTATGGTTTAACGTCATCGCTTGACGATTTGGTGAAGACTAGGGTTTAACGTCGTCGCTCGACGATTTGGTGAAGACTCGCGTTTAACATCATCGCTCGACGATTTGGTGAAGACTAGGGTTTGACGTCGCCGCTCGATGATTTGGCGTGCCGTTCGACACAAAGTTTGGAAACACTATCCTGCATTTAAGGAACATAGGGATACAAAGATATATTAACTATTATATCGTGCACCTCTCACCCGGCTCAGTAGGGTTGGAGGTGGTTCGCGCTCCATGACCACTCCAGTCGTCACCCGTCTTCATCCTCCAAGAAGTAGGCGCCCGAGCGGAGCTTCTCCACGACCTTGACTTTACAAAATTCCACTCGGCATTGTCCTCGCTGTAGTGCTATATCCGATCGGATTCGACTCTGACTTTGATGGGGATGACTGCTTCACCGCCGTACACCAGGTGGAAAGGCGTTGCCCCCGTCCCTTCTTTGGAAGTCATGCGGATATTCCACAGCACGCTGGGGAGTTCATCTACCCAGCTTCCTTTGACGTGGTCGAGCCGAGCATGCGTGATTTGAAGAATTTCGCGGTTGGTGACCTCTACTTGCTCGTTGCTCTTAGGGTAGGCTACTGGAGTAAAGGTTTATTGAATGACATACCCTTCGCACCACTTCTTGAGCTTCTGACCAGCGAATTGCCTTCCATTATCTGAGACGAGCCGATGCGGGATACCGAACAAGCAGATGATGTACTACCAGATGAACTTCAGGACCATTTGCTCAGTTATTCTTGCTAGCGGCTCGGCCTCGACCCATTTGGAGAAGTAATCTACCGCGACAAGCAGAAACCTCCGCTGACCTGATGCCATGAGGAATGACCCTACGATGTCCATGCCCCACTGATCGAACGAGCAAGAGACTGTGGACGCCTTCATCTCCTCAGTCAGTCGGTGCAAGAGGTTATGATATCTTTGGCAGGACAGATAGGTAGCTACCGTCCGAGCGGCGTCCTCCTGGAGGGTCGGCCAAAAGTACCCTGCCAGTAGGATTTTCCTTGCCAATGAGCGGTCGCCCGAGTGTCCTCCGCAGGATCCTTGATGTGCCTCCTGTAGTCTGTAGTCGGCATCCTCCAATCCGACGCATTTAAGTAGAGGCCTAGAGAAGGCCTTCTTGTAGAGCTAATCTCCGATCAGGGTGAACCGACTAGCCCTTTTTCTCAATAAATGAGCCTCCTCCTGATGGGACAGTATAGCTCCCGACCTCAAAAACTCCGTCAACACCGTCCTCCAATCATTTGGGAAGGTAAGCCCTTCCATCTAGTCGATATAAGCCATTAGAGATACCTGCTCTATCGGTTGTGATATGACGATCGGTGATAATGAATTAGCTAGTCTGGCCAACTCGTCTGCAGCCTAATTTTCCGATCGGGGAATTTTCTGTATAATGACTTCCCAAAAGTTGGCTTTTAGCTTCTTGAAGACTTCGACGTAGAGCTTGAGTCGTGTGTTGCTTATCTTGAATGTCCCGGTCAGCTGCTGAGCGGCCAACTGAGAATTCGAATGGATGAGGACCTTGATGGCTCCGACGTGCAGGGCGGCTTGTAGGCCAGCTATAAGCACCTCATACTCGGCTTCATTGTTTGTCGCCCGATAATTTAGCTGCATCCACTCTTCCTGGGGAGAGATGAGTTATATGTCAATCTCACTCCCCTGCTAAGTGGATAAACCATCTACATATACCTTCTAAATGGCTTCAGGCTCAGGGTTTTGTACCTCAGTGACGAAATCCACCAAGAACTACGCTTTGATGGTCGTTCGGGGTGGAACTAGATGTCGAATTCGCTAAGCTCTGTCGTCCACTTGATCAGTCATCCAAATGCCTCTAGATTGAGGAGGACTCTACCCAAGGGGCTATTGGTCATCACGATGATGGAGTGTGAGAGGAAGTATGGGCGAAGCCTCCGAGCAGCGAGTACCAACGCAAAAGCAAGCTTCTAAAGACCGGTGTAGTAGGACACAACGTCTTTCAAAATATGACTTAGGAAATACACCGGCTATTCTTTGTCGTTCTGTCAATCTAGCGCCGAGCCGACCGCATGCTCGATCGAGGACAGATAAATTTGGAGCGGCTCGTCGGCATTCGGCTTAGCTAGTACAGGCAATGAATTCTAATATTCCTTAAGTTCCTCGAACACGCGGTAGCACTCCTCGTCCCATTGAAATTTGGTAGCTCGGTGCAGTATCTTGAAGAATGGCAGGCTCCGGTCGGATGATTTGGAAATGAACCTGGATAAAGCAGTTATCCAACCCGTGAGTCGCTGGGCTTCCTTCAAATTCCTGAGCGGTGGCATATCTTATAGTGCCTTCACTTTGCTGGGGTTTACTTCGTTGCCCTGCTCGGTAACGATGTAGCCCAGGAAGCGCCCACTCTTTGCGACGAACAAACACTTGCTTTGATTTCAACTTGATTCCGTACGCCCTGAGTGTCTGGTAGGTCTCCTTGATATCTACACATAGGTCAGCAGCTTGGAGGGATTTAATTAATATATAGTCGACATATACCTCCATATTGCGGTTGATCTGCCTTTGGAATACTTTATTCATCAGCCTCTGAAAAGTAGCCTTCGGAATACTTTTCTTCAGTCCAAACGGCATGACATCATAACAATACATCCCGTCTGCGGTAATGAAGCCGACCTTTTCTTGATCTTCTCAGGCGAGCGGTACTTGGTGGTATCCTTGATACGCGTCCATCATGCATATCAGCTCGTAGCTAGAGGTTGAGTCCACCACTTGGCCAATGCATAGAAAGGGACAATAGTCCTTTAGGCATGTCTTGTTCAAATCCCTAAAGTCCACGCAAACCTACCATTTCTTCCCGGGTTTGGATACCAGGACTATGTTGGTCAACCGAGTTGGGAACTACACCTTCTGAATGTGTCCTACCTCGAGCAATTTGTCCACCTCTGCTCGAATGATGTTATTCTTCTCGGCTCCAAACTCTCACTTCTTCTATTTGATTGGCCGAGCATCCGGGCATACATGGAGAATGTGTTCTATAATTACTAGTGATATGCCTGTGATTTCTTGGGACATCTAAGTGAACACATCATTGTTGGACGCTAAACATGCGACTATTTCTGGCTTGAGTTCTGTCATCAGATTAGATGCTATCTGAGTGGTGGCATCTGATCGGCCCAGCTGAATTTACACTTCTTCTTTTTCTTTGTAGAGCAATGTTGGGGGGCACCTCATGTATTGCATCGACCCCCGTTCGCTGGATCTTGAGGGCTGTGCAAGCTTCGATCTTGATAACATCCACGTAGCACTTGCGTGCTATCAGCTGGTCCCCCTTACTTCGCTCAGTTGGCCATCCACCAGAAATTTGATCTTTTGATAGTAGGTCGAGACGACCTCTCAGAACTCTTTTAACGTCAGTCGGCCTAAAATCACGTTGTATGTCAAGGATCAATAAAGGTAAATCGGAAGGTCCTTATTAGGGGCTCCTCCCAAGAGAGATAACCAATCTGATCTATCTGATTGGCTGCACTTTGTAGCCTATGAATCCGTATAAGGGTGTTCCCATGGGCAAAAGTTCACTGCTCTTGATCTGCAACTGGTCCAATGCCTTCTTGAGGATAATATTAACAGAGTTATCTATATCAATAAAAGTCCAATGTATATTATAATTGGCTATAATAATTTTAATGATTAAGATATTGTCATAGGGCACTTCCACCCCTTCCAAGTCCTTGAGGCCGAAACTGATCTCTATCCCCTGTGCTTGCTCTAGGTTGCACCCTATCGCATGGATCTCCATTCGGTGCACATTCGACTTCTTGTCTTTTTTGGAGTCACTGTCAATCAGGCCATCTGCTATCATGTCGATGTTTCCCAGTGTGGCATTGCTATGGTTTTCTTCTTTCTGAGTCAGGAGACACTCAGGATGAGTTCAATTGAGGATTGGGCCTTGTCTTCTTGCTATTGGGACCTCTATTGTGGCTTCTGTTGAGGTCGATCGGCATGCACGCTACCTCCCCTCAGAGGCACATTCGATCTCTAGTAGCACCTATTGTCTTGAGGGGGAGGTCGATATTGTAACCCCTGATCGACACATCTCCTGGTTATACTGATAGCAGTCTTGGGTATTGTTAGTCGTCGATCGGTGGTAAGTGCAAAAACTGGGGACCCACCGGTGGGGCTCGACGAATGAAGTCTGGACGACCTCCACATGTTGAATGTGTTTAGCCTCTGTTCATGAGCATGTGGTTGGGGACCTGATCAGGGTCCTTTGTGTTGAGGAGGAGGGGGAGGAGATCGATGATTTGAAATAGGGACGGGAGCAAGTGTAACCTCCTTCTTTCGAGCAGATTGTACCTCCTCCACGTTGATGTACTTGGTCTCCCTTCCTATTAGATGGTCAAAATCCCAAGGGGACTTCTTAATTAGGGATTAGAAGAAATCTCCATCTATGAGTCCTTAGCCAAATACACTCATCAAAATCTCTGGAGTGGTCGATAAGACGTTCATGGCCACTTGGTTAAATCGTTTGATGTACGCCCTTAGTGCCTTCTTCAGCCCTTACTTGAGGGAAAATAAACTTAGAGTAGTCTTGTGGTATTGGTGACTGTTGGCAAAGTAGTGGAGGAACACCTTGTGAAAATCCTTGAAGTAGGTAATGGAGTGAGCCGACCGCCGATTGAACTATCTCTATATAGAGCCTGAGGGGGGTAGTCAGGAACACTTGACACTTAATGCCATCTATGTACTAGTGGAGGATAACTGCATTCTCGAACTTGAGCAGATGGTCTTCTGGGTTGATCGCTCCTTCATACTCTCTGATCGCTAAGGATAAAAAATGGATCAACAACTTGTCTTCTAATATTTCCAGGGAGAATGACATACTTTTCTGCTCGGGGGAGCTACTAGCCATAGGAGCTTTCCCCTTCCGAATATCCTAAGCGGGTGCATCTCCGGAGGATAATCCTTGGGGTCTTTCCGCTCGGCCCATATCATTAAAGGGTGTGCGAAATACTGCTTTATGATACATGACCATGGATGGGGTACAGGCACGAGGCTAATCAGCTACACAAGTGCCTAAGTGAAGACGAACGGAGGAGGAGGAATCGATGAGAACCTTGTCGGCCCTTCCACTTAGGTTCTTCATTTAGTGTGCAACCCATCATCGATATAGCCTGGTCGTTTGGCAAAGGATACCCGGCCGCTACTTGCTGCTATTGTACCAACTTCTGTGCTCGAGTGATCACTAGAAACTCCATGTTTTATTGCGACAATGTAACTATTGTGAATTGTCCAGTCTCTTCTATCATCGAGTTTAAAATTCAGGTAAAGTTCCCACAAAGGGTGCCAAATTTGATGTTGTCTAAAATCAGGGAAGATGGTGTGCTGGATAGGTTGCTTCGATGTTGACCGTGAGAAGACTTTGAGCTAGAATAAGAGGACATTGAATGATCCTGCATGTCAAAAAATAACATAGAAAGAAGAAAACATCAGCGACTGGGCCAGGGAGGGGTCCCCAAAGTAGGCAATCTGACACTCAAGTTATACAAATAGTTGAGAGGAAATAAAAGATGATGAATAGCAGAAAATGATCAGTGAACTCTGAGTGCATAATGTTACATACATGCGTTTTTAGGAGACCCCTTATATAGTGTTACTCTTCCTCTATGCATGAATATTGATGTATTTCAATAAAGGACCGACCATTATGATATTCTGACACCTTTTCGAAAATATAAACCCACCACTTATGTGCTTTGCAAGATAGAAGCTTTTATCGTACAGATTGCACAGGGAATATTCTCTTGATTCTCTAACAATTGTTATATGAAACGTCAAAAAGGAATATTAGGCTATTGGATTGATGGATCATTAATATGCTTTGATGGTAGGCCGACTGAGTCTCTTCTACCACCCGATCGGACCTCGTCACAAGGTCACATCGGCTAAGGAATGATGATCTTTTGGTGCGGGAAGCATCCGACGATCGAACCCAAGTTTTGATAATGGTAAAGGGATTCAAAGTTAAGATTATTTGTTATCTAATGTGCTTGATTGAGCT
>JBBMJZ010413096.1:12391731-12413834 GCA_037833815.1 Zingiber zerumbet
GATCATATATTTAAACTTAAGAAAGCCCTATATAGACTTAAACAAGCACTTAGGGCATGGTATGAAAAATTAACCTCCCACCTAATTTTCAAAGGATTCAACCAAGACCAAATTGACCAAACCCTATTTGTCAAATCAATCAAACATGATATTTTTATAGCCCAAGTCTATGTAGACGATATAATCTTTGGGTCAACTAATTCTGAATTTTTATAAAAATTTATAACCCTAATGGAACAGGAATTTGAAATGAGCATAGTAGGTAAACTAACTTACTTTTTAGGACTACAAATTAAACAAACAAATGGGCAATTACATTTATCAACAAAAATATGTTAACGAATTACTTAGAAAATGTGGAATGGAAAACACTAAGGAAATAAAGACACCTATAGCAACTAACACAACCTTAGATGCTTACCTAAATGAAAAATCAGTTGACTTAAAATACTATAGGAGTGTCATAGGTAGCCTACTATATTTAACTGTAAGTCGACCTGATATTTTATTTACGGTTAGTATGTGTGGTAGATACCAAACCTGTATTAAAGAATCACATTTGACTCAAGTCAAAAGAATTTTCAGCTATCTTAAAGGAACATCTAATATAGGAATTTGGTATCCTAGAACAACTAATTTTGAACTCATAGGTTATTCTGACTCAGATTACGCTGGATGTAGACTGTACCATAAAAGTACAAGTGGTGGATGTCAGCTACTTGCCCATCACTTGTCAGCTGGTTTAGTAGAAAGCAACACTGTGTTGTCTTATCTACTACTGAGTTAGAATATATAGCTATAGGAGAATGTGTCGCATAATTATTACAGATGATGCACACTTTAAAATATTTTAATTTAAACCTTACCAAAATAAAAGTACTCATTGATAATGTTAGTTCAATCAAGTTAACAAAAAACCCTGTGCATCATTCAAGAACTAAACACATTGAAATTAGACATCACTTTATCAGGGATGATATTGAACTCAAATACATTAAGTCAAAGTCTAACTTAGTAGACATATTCACTAAACCTCTTCTTGAAAGTGAATTTAGTAACTTACGTCGGCAATTAGAAATGTGCTTAATAGACTAGGATTCTTAAATTACAAAATTATTTTCAAAATTTTTCTTTAAAATTTTATGGTAAAACTTTTACTTATATTTCTTAAAATTCCCTATTTCTAGACTTTTAAAAATCAATTTTACCCTTAGTCTAGATCAAATCCTTAGAAAGCATGCTCCTATAGATCTAGGACTTGAGCATCTCACCAACACATTAGGACTACCTTATTTGTGTACTGCTGAATTTAGAAAGAGGTGAGATGCATAGACAGATTATCTAGACTTAAGATGCTTAAAAACCAAACAAATAGTAATCAGGTTAAGTATTTCAGCTTAGTCAAACACTAACTGAATACAATTAACTTAACCTGACTAATCAAGTGAAAACTGTTACCTTTTGATAGTCAGTAAGTAACTAATGGTTAGATAGTTAAGGAATTTTTGTTCTATTTTAATATCAGGTTCAGGGGAGGATTAATTCAAATCATTTTTATATTTAGTAAAACTATTCGTAACAATATTATTTTCTCTTCTATGAAAATATTTTACAAAATTATTATTTAAAAGTGTTTTTCATTTTCTTAAAAATACTTTATCAAAATTATTTTTAAATTATTTTAATTTTACAAACTTATTTTTAAAAATTATTTTTAAAATTACTTTACATTACAAAAATAAGTTAACTTACAAAGTTAGTAGATTTTTACCTTAATATTTTGAAAAAAAATATTTTTGAAAATATTTTAACAATTATGAAAAGTTAGTTGAATATATGTTCTTAGCTATTTTGAAAATTAGAAAAAGTTAGTAGACGTTAAAAGTTATTTCTGATATAAAAGTTTAAAGTTAATATTTTTTTTAAAACAATTACTTTATCTGATGCCTTAATGACTTTTTTAAAATTTTCTTTTGTTTTCTACATTAAACTCCCCCCAAGTCACTCTGACTTCAGTTAGCAATCTCTATTGCAAATTTTTTAGCTAATTATTCATATCTTTTCTATGTTTTTTTAATAAATGTCAAATGGGGAAGGTTATGTGATTTAAGTTAGCACCAAAAAAATACCAAGCATAAAACACCAACTAACCTAACTAACTTGAAAACCATTGCTTACTTTTTGCATTTTTTTTCACTAACTTAACCCAGGTTGCCATTGCATCAAGAAGAGGGAGATTGTTGGTGTGGTCAGTACTAATGGTCTAACTCAGGTTTTGATGAATGACAAAGTAAGTTAAGTTAGGTTTATTGTGATATAATACTTTGACTGAGTGTGCAGGAGAAGCCCCGGATAGCTGGCACGAAGCCTAGCTAGGTCGACGGGCCGACCGAATAGCTAAACGAAGGCCAACTAGGTCGACAGACTAATTGGATAGCTGACACGAAGTTCAGACAGATTGACGGGCTGACCGGATGTCTGACAGGTAAGTTAAGATAAGTCACTGGAGGAGAGTGACTTCGTGAGGACATTCCCAGTCAGGGAACTTAGACGTCGATCCAACTTAGAACCATTTCGAAAATCTAAGTTGAGATCGTTACTAGATTCTGGTCTCGAAGAGACAGAATCTAATTACTACTCTGTTTGAATATAATTGTACTAACACTTTGTTTTGTAAGGTAGTATAACTTTTATTTTGCCTCGGACTAACATTTTCTTGCAAGAAAACGAGTTTCTAAAAAATGGTGCTACGGGCGCTCGGAAGGAATCCGAGCGCCCAGAACTAATCCGGCGTCTGGAAGACAAATTCTATCCTGATAGCTCGGAGCACGTTGATTGGTCTGACAACGTCACGATCCAAGCGCCCAAAGCACTCTTATAAAAGAAGATCTCCACTAGAGCTTCAAAATAGCAACTCTCTTATGTGATTGCTCTCGTGTGCGCTGCTCCCAAGACACTCTTACTACGCTACGAAGCTTCTCCGACAACCAGCGATTTAAATCTTTATTTTCTTGTTATCGGTAATTTCATTTTAAAATTCTTGGACTTATTGCGAATTATTAGTAATTGCCCAACAAAAACACTCTCACATGCGAGCCTTAGAACAAGAGTCAACAAAAGCTCCAAACTAAGTTAAAAATTAATTTTATTAGCATTGTATTTTGTCTTTCCTTTCTACTGCTTACTCTAAATTCAATAATAAGTTTTCTTTGATCGCTATTCACCCCCCTCTAGTGAACTTTACGATCCAACGCCAACAACTTAAATCCTTAATGATGCAATAAAAAAAATTACTCTTAAAAACCAAGGTGAAACTTCTGTGATGCAGGATCGACCATCTCCAAAATTATTAGAGATAATCAGACCTGAACATCTAGATTATCAAAACACACACACATATATATTTATATATACCAGCACTGCAACACGATCCACACGGTCGCTTGCTTTCATCTTTAACGGATGTAGCCAACCAGTGAGAATCATTGTAAAGGATTGAATAGATCAGTTGGCAACTTGAACATGCAGCCAATCAGTTACTAAAGCACATCATATCTTGAATGGAAAAAAAAATACAAGCAAATATTATAAAACGATCAGAGTAGGTTAGAGACAATTTTGCAAGTAGTGAAACCCCAAACACATTGCAGGCTTACACAGCATGCTTCATGAGCAAAACAATAACACCATTAGCTTATCAAATCTGCATTACTTTAGCTTTCCAATTTGGGAGCTCTTCCAGTTTGGAAAATGGAATTGAAAACAACAAAAAATGGGGAAAAAATTTTTTGAAGAAAAAAAATGATCAGGCAAAGACTGATATACCATGATCCTACTCATAGGAATATATAAGACTATCCGACTAAATCTACAAATTACTAGATTGGTAAGCACCTACACAGTCCCTTCCACCGCTGCATTTGAAGAATATTGCTGATACAACTATTTACAATGAGGCCAATCACGTTGCTCATCTTCAAAGCAGAAAACTCCCTTTACAGAATCACCAGTCAGCTGAAGATTGAGTACTTCTAAGAAAGTATCTACGTGATTGATCCTCATAAACAGCCTAGATATATGTAATTCAATCAGAAGGGCATGAAATTAGATTTCCATAAACAAAAATTCAACATGTGCAGTTCACAATGTCACTGATAAAACTTACTAATTTAAAGAAAAATCATCTTGGTCTCCAATAGCCACACCCTGCCAACCAAAAGGGTTAACTTTACAACATGAAACATTTGTAAAATCCAAGGAACAATAAAATAAATAAATTAACACGTGATCAAGAAGGTATTCTTGAATCACCAATACCACCTTCCATTCTTGGAGCTGGAACCTCTGGCAATCTTGAAGTTGGTGTAGAGAAATTTGACATTGGTGGACGTGACCAACCACTACATGCAATTGGAGGAGGTTCTGGTGGATGGCTATAATGGGGCAGAGAAGCAGATGGTGTTTCAATATTGCCATAGACGGATGAACCTTTAAAAGGGGAGGAAGGTAGGAAAAAAAAATCAGGTATACAATATAAAATTTTCTTCAGAAAAATACAATGGTACTCAAACCACAGATGAACACAGTACCAGACTGAGTAGCTGGAGAAAAATTGCTTCTTGCCACTATCTCATGTTGAAACTGCCTACCTGTAGCTTGATCAGAATGAAAATTCCCTCGATGGATATTATCCTGTATATACTGATATCTCTCAGGGAGAGGATAATTACCACACATTTGTGGTCTTTGCTGAGGTTCAGCTTGAACATAAGAAAAGTGATTTGAAACTGTTGGTGGAGGCGGCTGTACGTGGTAAACTGTATCTGTCAAAGTAGTGCTAACTGAGGGCTGCAAACTATTCTGAGAATGTACAAATGGATGAGTAGTAGTTCCATAAGAAGCAGATACAGTTGGTGGAGGCATCTGACCAGGAGCACTACCATAATTGGGAGCATAATATGATGCAGGCTTAGGCATCAAACTATCATGTTGATTCGTATGTTGTTGGGTAAAAAGATGAGGCTGTTGGCTTTGCATGTTCTGTGTGAATAAAGTAATGATTCATAAATAATCCAGACTGGGAATATTAGTTTAGAAATATGTTTGACTGATACTCACAAGGGCATTTCCAGTAGAATGTAAATCAGCAGCATCATTAAGGCTCTGACTTCTTAAATGACACTGTGAGAGTGAGGCAAGACCATGTCCATCCGAACAAGAAGAAACTGGAGGAGGAGATGATGGCAGCGGGGGTGGGGATGGTGGTTTTGCATCTGGAAGTGGAGGAGCATAGGGCAATGGATATTGATGATTAACTTGATGATGAGAATTAAAATCAGCAGCACTTGCAACAGGACATGTTGAGTTTATGCTATCTTCACAGGGAGGAGATACATCCTCCATCTCAAGTTCAACATCGACATCTTCCAATACATGTCGATTCTTCTCAGAGGAAGCATGTGCCTTTTGATCAATTGGAGCAGATCCTTCAGGTGTGACAGCCTCAAAGCTTTTTTCATCAGAAGTATTTTCATCATCTTCAAGCACATTAGCTCGCAGCAGGCAAGGAAGTTGAAAATTTGTGTTGCTGATGTTTAAGAAAACAAGAAAATAAACAGATTAGTTGAGTCAGGGTACATTACTACCCACAAAAATGGAAAGAAAATTAATAAATGAATAATACAGAAGTTCTTTAACAGTTAAATAAGCAAGTATAAGGAACCTAATCATCCTACAAATAATAATCCTAGAATTACACTAAAACTTTCTGCACCAATAAAGAGAAAAGATGAAGTCATATCAACCAATTAAAATTTATGTAAAGCAATCATGAGAGGAATTGCACCTTCCATACTCATCAACAAGCATTCCCTCCATATCCCTGACAGGATCATTAATAGCCCTCTCTGTTTTCAATGGACGTCGAGAAGAAGAGCCAAATGGAAATTCGTTTGCAGAATCAAGTTCTCGCATGTGATAACGAACCACTGATTCTGGCAAGGTTTTTCTTTCAAACCATAATCTCAATACCTAGTGCAACAAATGGCAGTCGTTAGGATTAGCATTACACAGTTAAAAAAAATCATGAAAAAAATTCCTGATGTCCTTGCCTTAAGGCATTGCCTACGATTCTCTGATGCAGCATTTCCACGAGGGGCAGCAAAGGACAAAAGGCGTGGAAGCACTGATTGGACAAGAGAAGGGTAAACATCGCTAGCTCCACCTAGAAATTTAAAGAGAAAGCACTACAAATTAACTATCACTACAACATCAATACCAATAAAGAAATAAAAGAGAACAGCCTCAACAAAATACCTTTCTGAATGTGAGAACATTGAGTAATTGAATCCACAAGGAAGAAAAGATCTACCCTTTTGTGCAAGCTTTGTTCTCTTTCTAGATAATGGAGTATTAGTTCAATTACCTAGTAAGATTATTAACATGCACATGAGATAACCATTTTGATACAAACTAAGATGACAAGAAAATATGGCCATAACAACCCAAGAGAAGACCTTCTACATTTATCCAAATAACTTTAAAAATCGTTCATGATGGCAACATTGTGAAGTCAAAAAGGCTTCATTATCAGATTGTCAACCATATGATTGTTGGTGCTTTATTTGTCAAACCATCTATCATATAAATGAGTATAGAACAACATGCACAATCTAATATAGACATCAATAAACCACTTGATAATTCTCGCCAGATGGAGCTTAATTAGTAACCTATGCATAATCTAGAGAGGGAGAAGAGATATCACATCAACAACTCATGATTGTAAGTAAGCAATAACTAACTTTTTCCTTCATGTATCTTTGGAAACCCTGAAACAAACTTTCAGACACAAAAAGTGTAGGTGAGATTCTAAGAATGACTTGGCTAACAATGAGACATGAAAGTCAAGTTACTACCATACAAGAAATTCTGTTTCCTACAACTTGAGGACAATAAACATTGATACTGCAATCTAGGAAGGCAATTTTAAAACCATGTTTGGACCCACTTAGAGATGACAGACATTCCAAAAGCTACGTCCTACTTGAGAAAAAGCAAAATGATTAGTGGACAAATTGATAAGAGTTTGTTCCTTAATTTTTTAAAAAAATTTAGTCCATCTATTTCTAGCTTGCCACCTATTAACATCATTAGTATATTCCTCAAGTGTTGGACAATAAATTCTTTGACCATTTAGTCACTCAATGTAATTTATCTGTTAACAGCAACCATCCAGCATGCCTCCACAAAATTTTGACACTAATGGCTTTAGGCAAGAAAATTTGCAACAAGAAACTCTTGCATGTGGATAATAAATGATGGTGACAAAAAATGTTGCAAGTGTCAATACATTGACACAAAATCTAAAATCAAAACAGCACAGAAAAAACAATCATTTGTTGGAATCTAATAAGAACAATTGCTGTAAAAAAATAACAATTCATACATGAAAAAAAAAAAATAAAACAGTATGAAAATTAAGATATTTGAAAGCAAGCCAAGCGAAAAAAAAAATCATCAAAACTAAAGTAAGAAAAAGAAAATGCTCCAAACCTCTCTAGCCATTCCATATTTGGCACAATCAATTGCAAGACGTGTTGCTCTGCCTATACTCTCTTTTGTTCTTGATAAAGTGCACAACAAAGCTTCAAAAGTTTTCCTTGCTGCACTTGCTTCTGGACGGATAGATTTGTTTGTTCCTTTCAGCCGAATACTAACATGAGGACCTCTGTCGTCATTCTGGAGAACATGAATCCCATCATCAACAGTCAATTTATGGTCGGCCAAACCATTACAAGGTATACCCTGCCCGGGTGAATCTTGTTTGTGGACTAGGGATGGGCTTACTACTGTATCTGGAATGAGTTTACTGTCTAAATAGTTATGAGTAAATGAAGTGCAGTGAGACAAAGTTCGCTTGAACTGAGCTGCAGCAATCAATTCTTTCATGGGTGTCAAATCTGGAGAACTGCATCTACCATTTGAAGTTTCTTTTGAAGAACAATGCCTAAATGCAAAAGAAGCAAATAGATCTAACAAAATTAGACCATTAAATATTAAATTACTAGTCTATGCCAAAGCAAACTGGATTAGTTATCATAGTACCATCTGAGTTTTGGGGGCCTTAAATCACATGTAAAAGTTAATGTAAATAAGAATAGTAACATCAATCAATGAAGTTACTGGGAAAAAAAATTAATATTCAAAGTAAAGGGATGCATGTCAGTTAGAGGATAGAATGATAGAAATATAAATTAAGATTATGCTAGCATGGGCATGTTAAAAGGTGATCAATTAATCAAATAATAAGACATGTTGGATCAATTAAAATTACGTGGTGAGGTACGAGGCCATAGAAACTTTTAGTTGATATAATTATATGTGATTTAAGGTACCTAGACATCACAAGTTATATAAACTTACTCGGAGTTAAATGGAGGGATAAGGATCAATGTAGCATATCCCATTGGGGACTACATATGTGTGATGTTGATGGTATTGCCCATAAACATTTCTCAAGCAAGACCTACAGGAAAAATGAAAAGAAACAAAAAGGGGCTATTCCTTTCTTATGCCATCTTTGACTGATAATTCATGCCTAGATATCTCAAGCTAATTCTAACAAGTGTTTATAGTAATTGGTTGAGTTTGTTTTATTAACAACAAGCTGGAGTAAGGGATGAACTATGATATTTATTAGGTAATATGCCAGAGCATATAGCTAAAAATTCAACACGGTGCTGGAAACTTGTCCAACTTCTTCGTTGTTTTCTTGTATTACTCTTGAGCTTCCAATAAATAATTGCTAAATGATAAATTGAGATAAATAATATAAAAAGTTCCTTGGTATTTTAACTTCTCAAGGCATGCAACAATTCTAGTTCACCTCAATTTGATTGGATCAGTCATGTCTCAAACTACACCCAAGAATAAACATGTTTCATCTAAGTACTACCAGCATTTAAGTAATTATTTAGTACCAAATGCAGTCATTCGGGGTTTTCAGCCAAACAAATATATTACAGAAAATGAAGCCATTTTGTATAAGGCACTGGAAAGAAAGATACTGCCTATCCAAATCTTCCGTCTATTAAAATTATTTCTCATGGAACATTCTTTTAGATGTTCATTGAAACACATATTAACAGACTTTGATTGAAAATGAGCAAATTTAGAGGGAAAAAAACTAGATATACACTTGGATTCACTCAGTTAAGTTGAGGTTCACAAAGTTGAGTTGGGTATCATCTCAAACATTTGGAACCAGAAAGATACAACAATCAAGCTCTAAGAAAATTAGTTAGACTAGGTAAATATAATACTAAGTAACTTATGTCTATTCTTCCTGACACTACTCACTCAAGCTATAGTACAGATACATATCATTCTCAGATTGTTAGATAGAAATATAAATGGATATCTAGAAGAGATTTAATAAAACTATCAACAGTATATTCTTTATAATCTGTATATGGGCATGCTGATCTTCCTGGACATGACAGACATCATGAACGAAGTAGCAATCATCCTCAATGTGTTTATTATGCTCCATTGCTTGCAATATAAATAGCCATAACAATCTATATCTGTTGATAGTGTTGTTAAAACCAAGATAATAAAAAAAGGACTTGATCTACATCCTCACAAGTTGTGGATGCCATTTCTCTACACTTAGCTTCAGCACTAGTGTGCTATAACACATTGTTTCCTGCTTTCCTATGTTATCAAGTTACTTCCGACTACACAAGGATTCATAAAGTAGCCTGAAGTGCTGCATATTACTTTTATTTCAACAAAACTACCAACCTAAAATACTGCACCATGTGGGATAAAGACTGGATGATCAGTTTTACCACATCTAAAGCCAACTTGAGCAATTTGATAGAACTTTTCAAACAACATTTGATTGTTTGAGACCACAAATTGTGTTTTCTATCATAAATATTTTAATTTCCTCCCGAGCAACAAAACCTAAAAATTGCTCCATATAAACTTATGTAGAAAGGCCGTTGTGCAAAACTGCATTTTTGACCATTGGCCTACTATTTAGCAACATGGAGGAATATCATGAAGTAATCCACACCAATGGCCTTTGTGTATCCTTTGGCAACCAATCTTGCTTTACAGTGATCAATTTGGCCATTATATAAGAATTTAACAGTGAATACCCATCGACAAGATACACATTGCAGACCAATAGAACAAGAAACAAGTTCACATGTTCCTTGTGATAAAATCATAAGCATCTCCTCATCCATCGTCTACTTCTAACGGGGATCTAAGAGTTCATAGTGTAACCTAAAAATTTTCATAGATAAGAACATAGCAAGGATAAACTTAATTTTTTCAAAAGAAATAAAATTGGCAATAGGAACAGTGGAGCTTACCTTTGTCATTTTTAGGGCAATAAGTACAACAATGTGACAATGTCTGATGGAAGGGAGTTGATGTTGAAGGATCTAGAGGCAAAGTTGATGGAGGATGAGTCTGATGAAAATTTCTTTGATACAACTATAATTGAGCAGTAGATGTTTCTAGGAGAGGTGAATGTAATTGATGGTGAAAGTGATATGGTTTTGAAAGACAATGAAGGAAAATCCCATAAATATAATAGCCTAAAAAATATGACATAGAAAAGACATAAGAATGATAAGGCAATGGATCATAACACCAGTAGCCCATTTTTTTTAAGTGCAAGAGTATCGAAAAAAAGATGTGAATAACTCTAGGATCAAGCTTGTTGTATCAAGGCATAAACATAACATAAACAACTGAAACACTCAAAGGTAAAGAAAAGACAAATCCTTCAACCATAAATTCTTAGAGAAGTCTAGCCCTTGTGGAATACATTTTGCCTGTGAGAGTACAACTATAAATGTTCATCTCTTATTTAAAAAAAAAAAATAGAGTTAGAACACCATTGACAAAGCTATTGTTAGGTCAATATTTGTTGAAAAGCCATGAAGAGAACCCAAAGAAGAAAAGAGAGTTTAGCATCAGTGGTTGATGAGGGTGTACCATGATGGGCAAGATGCAAACAATAGAGAATAAGTTTTTTAAGATTTAGATGAACATAACAGTGGACAAGTTAAGGTTGAGTTTTTTATTTAAGAGAAGAACAAGACAAAAGAGGGGAAAGCACTCGAAGTCAATGGGATTGCGAAAAAGGAACCAAGGAAAGCATGGTCACAAACAAAGAAGAGGAGGGGTGGCAGAGTGGTTGACTGGTTACGAGTGTGTAGGGGTGAGAGAAAAAGGGGCGTGTTGCGTGAGAAGTGAAGTATGGGCGGTTTTTATCTGGCAAGCAACAATCAGAGGCTCACAAAGGAGGTTGAGTACAACCTTAGGAGGCAGTGAAGTAGGGGCGGTTTTGATCTGGCAAGCAACAATCAGAGGCTCACAAAGGAGGTTGACTACAACCTTAGGAGGCAGTGAAGTAGGGGCGGTTTTGATCTCGCAAGCAACAATCAGAGGCTTACAAAGGAGGTTGAGTACAACCTTAGGAGGCGGTGCCAAGACACTAATGGCTTGTGAAAACTAGGTTGTGACTGGATTTTCATGGTGTTAGGTCAGTTGTAATTGGGAGATGAGGGGGGATAATCTATCAAAAGAATCTGAAATATGTTCCTACATGTATTTGATCTTCCACCTTCTGTCAGGAGATAGTCCATCAAGCGAGGTTGAAGTATGAAAGAAAGAGTTTGCTACACATGTTTGGACTTTTACTTTCTGCCACAGGTTGTGGGGACCTAGAATTGTGTTGGGAAAAAGTGTCAATGAGAGGGGATATTCTTCTCTCCATGTTGGGAGTGGGAAACAAGAGATGGGGTTTGGTTACACATAGGATTGGTCAAGCATGGGTCATGCTTTGAAATCTTGTACCATGTTGGGTGACACAATAAAAAAGTACCATTCCACTAAATTATCAAAACTCGATACTACTCTACATAGGCAATGTCTCCTTCCACTGCCTCCTCTCCTTCCTCCAATATCCAATTCGCTACCAACACTATGCGTTGGAACGTTACCACAATAAGAACACATTATTGTTCCCATCAAAGGCTGAATCTTCAGCGCAACTAAACATTTTGAACCTTGGCATGGGCAAGTCGTGAGAATCATTCAGAGGGAAAGACAGCAGCAACAGAGAAAGATGAGAAACTAGAACGAGGAGATTAGGAATTTCTTTAATAAGTAAATAAAAAGTGGAAGGGCAATATTGACAAAAAGCTCTTGTTGTCTTGGTAATAATCTAAGAGACAGCTCTTAGGGAAGGTAATTGCATAAAATGGAATGGATGGGATGAGCTTAGATACAAAGAAGTTGGTATTTTATTTTATAAACTTTGGAATATGAATTTACAAACTCCACCATATCTAAGTAAATTTAGAACTAAGTGGTTTATGCATGTTCCTATTTTTTCGTTAGACTTTTGCCTATTCTTTGCAGCACAAGTGTAATTCCATTTTAGAGCATTCAACTTGTAATGTCTTTTACATCAAAACTTGAGTTACAGTTTAAAATTCATATGAATGTTTCCTTCAAAAATGAATTTGGAGAAGGTTTAAACAAGCAAATTTAGCTAAAAATTTAGTTAAACAAATACCCAACAGGAAAGTGGACAAACAAGGATAAAGAGTATATACAACTAAATTTTAATGATGGAATTTCTACCTTTTTCTATATTCATAATTTACTTCTGATAGCTAAAAGGCAGTTTTAAAGAGTAGCAATATTTGACTTAAATCATTCATCATAAGATGAAGAATAAATTGTATTAAGAAAAATGAGTAACTACTGATAAAACAACAAGTATTTTTAGCAACAAGCTGCAGAAGAACACAACTGTTAGCTGGCAATTAAAATACAATGCTAAAGCTTACATGTTACCAGTTTGACAGTCTTCATCAGACTGAAAACTAGAAGCCCTTGTTGCCACAGAAGCACTGCTTGTCATTGAGACCACATCTGTAGCTGATACAATTGAAACAGCTTCATCATGACGAAAAGGATGAAGACCCTCTTGGGCAGTCAAAAGAGAACCATCCTTGTGCATATTGGAATCAGAAGTGTCATCCCTGTTAACCTCATTCATCCGCACAATACCTCTTCCTTCCTTGTTTCCCTTTATGTCTTTATTTGAATTGTTTAAGTGCAAGCATACTTTATCAGACATATCTTTAGTGGAGGAAACTCTAACTTCGTCTTCTATAAATTTCAAAGAATAAGCCTGTGGACTTTTCTTTTCAGTAGTAACAACTGTAAATTTGGACATAGTACCATTGCATTTATCAAGGTCCCCCACAATTTCATCGCAGTCAGTGTGTGGGTTGCTTACAATTTCAGGGCAAATCTCACAAGACTCTACTTTAGAAGCTAATGGAGATTTGATTATATTCTGCAATGGCAAGGTTGATTCATTAGTTGCATGTACATGACAATCAGAAGCATGCGTACTCTGCAATATCTCAGGGATGGCAATCTTTGCATCAGAAGAAAAATTAAAGGCCTTTGTTGCCTTTGTCTCACAAGCATCCAGAGATGCAGTAGATTTTGTAGCCTTTGATGATTCAGGAAAATCATTCATAGATTGAGCAGTATTAGCAGACATAGCTTCTAGGGCACGATGTAGGCGTTTTGATGGAGGCAAAGCTGCTTCAACATCCAGAGAAGAAACATTCAAATGATACTTGGTCGTCCAGAAAATAAGGTTTGTTCTTGTAGGAGAGTCATTATTTATTGATGAGTTATTTAACTCTTCCTTAACGAACGCCCCATTAAGATCATCATCATTTCCTGAACTAGATGGCATGTCACGCGCATCAAATTTATTCACCCTTGACGTGTGCAAATTCTCATCATTACCAACAAGCTCACCATGTTGTCTCCCAACCTCTAGTGGCTTGCCCATTCTAACCCTTGCTCTTTTCACCAAAGGAAGGTGCTCATCTCCATCTCCAGTGCCAATTATTTCTTTCATTTCAACAAACAAATTTGGTGAACTACTACTAAGGACAACTGGTAAATCATTTTTTTTAGTTTCTGAATTTTCTGTAGCCTTTTCTCGATCAGTTTTCCTTTTCTTATTGACTGGAGATTTCAAGCAAAATTTGTCATTTTTATTTGACCTTTCTTTATTATCCAAGTATTGGTCTGTAGAGGCATCAAGATGACAATCAGAGTCTACAATGCCTCGAGTGAACTTGTTGAACTCATGTTTTAATGCCACATCAGCAGCAACTTCCATGCAGCAACCATTTGAACTAGCAGAGTGTGACAGACCATGTTTGTTATTGTTTTCTGGATTATCATTTTGGCTAGTATCAGGGACAAAAGTACCAGATAGATCAGAATCAGACACCGAAGACGACTCGAGAGCTTTTGAAGAATCAGCAAGTAAAGAACTCCTTGATCTCTTAAGTGTTGGCACAGTTTTTGGCAAGAGCGAACTTTTATGAGAAGAATCCTTCAATCTTTTCTTCCTCGAAGAACTAGTGACTAACGGATCTTGTCTAATTTGATCGAGGATGGACAACTTTTGAATTTGCACATTCTTCTGTGAATCATCAGCAGTTGAGTTTGCAGAAATTTCTTCAAAGTTGATCCTATTACTGCTTTCTATTAAGTTACATGCAGATTCTAGCTCACAGTTGGAGGCTATATGTGAGTGAAACTCCAAACTGTCATTAAAATTAGAAGAATTGCTTGTGGTTCTTACACAGTTTATATCTTCACCACATGACTCATCTTCATCATCTCCTGAAATAGATTGATCTGCATTCTGCTTCTTCGAAGTTTCATAAACATCAATTATCTCATCAAGTGCTCGCACAAAATCAGCCCCTTTACCTTGACGCTTAAGCAAAAGAGTTTTCTTTTTCTCTTCAGTGAAAGTTTCAACGTCGGTGCAATTGCAGAAGGCACTAAACAGTCAATTTCACATCAGAAAGACCACAAAATGTAAAAAAAAAAACATATGGGAAATTAAATCTATTACTAGGATGTAACATACTAGTATCACATGGCTAAAAGTAACTGAGTTCTTAAAGCATCATAAATATTTAATCATAAACATCATAGGGAAGTAAATAAACCACAAATAACAAGTCATGGTATGATCAAAATTTAGAAAACTTCAAGTCTATTACAGAAAACAAAACACATGAAACAGGTTATATAAATTATGTTAAAATCAAGATAGAAATATCCTGAAATAGGTTAAAAAAAATAGGATATGGGTTATACAAGGCATTAAAGTACAAACTTGGCCATTTGAGATAGTAGATTAGATGTGTGATAACCAGAATTTGAAATCTTGTAATGTGCTAGGCGAAACATATCATTATGATAAATCACCGAAACCAGATACCACTCGGTACTAAGGTTCAAAATCTCAAATTGTGTCATAGTTTCGGTCCTTGGAAAGATATTGTTCTAATATCACGCTCTGATACATGGTACCAGGACATATTAGAAGTTGGAGGAAGAAGATGAATCAAAGAAAGGAGACATTGTTTGTTTTAATAATTTACGAGAATGATATATTTTGACCATTTCATCCCGTCTAGTACAAGATTTAAAATCATGCTCTGCACAAACAATGTGTTCTTCCTATGCTTCATTTCCTTCCTTCTTCAACTCCAATCCATTACTGATACCATGCATCAAAACATTGGCACAATACCGAAACACTACTTATATAACATATTACTTTAAATAAAGACATATTGTGGTGCCTGAAAACTAAATATATATTCTATCATAATTTTTAATAAGATAGTTAATTGACTTTGATGCTACTGGCAAGAGGGCTTTTAACAATTAAGAGGTTGTACATTCATATTCCGCCTATGACTTTTGATTAATATTCCAACTAAGGTTAAACAATCACTAAAGGAATTTCCAACTAAGAAAGTGGGGTATCATTGAAAGTTTATAAAAATTGGGGTTTTACTTGGGGCTCTTTGAAAAAGTGAGGTGGGATTTAATGATACATTTACAATGATTAGAGGGTCATTTAAGGTTTTTACTCTTAGATATGACTTTATCTTTTTCTCAACGAATGGCAATTTGAGAATAGCAGAGGAAGATGGGTTGAAATATGCTGGAGAAAACCAACAATGCAAGACAAGGAGAGTCCACAATAGCTCATTAAAGGGAAATAGGAGAAGGTAACAACAAATGCGATGGCGACACAAGGACTACAACAGATGAAGCAAAAACAAATAATGCAATAAGACTAAGTGATGGAGACAAGTGACACTTCCCTCTAAAAGTCAATAAACGCGGAAATAAAAATTTCAAAGCCAATTTTTAATTTGACATACTTTGAAAAATGATGAGACTATATGGGAAATGATGTAAAAGTTTGAACATTTGAAAGTCAAAATTTGAGAAATAAAAAATAAGTTATATAGTTCAACAATTCAGCAATTCTGATCTTTGATAGTCAAAGAGTCTTTAATTATGAATCCGTTATGTTTTTTAGTTAAAAAATCCAATATGTATGTTTGGTGTACTGCTAAAATAGGAAATAGAACGTGAGTTTCTAAATTAAAAATCAGATTATGATGCAATCTACATAGTGTGATGCCTAGGATACCTTAAGTGTGATGCCTAAGTTTCTACAATCTTTCTACACTTTTTTACCACCAAATTTCATAGTCCACACACCTTCATACAATCAAGCTCTCTTCTTGCGTCGCATCACAAAGTGTAAAGAGACCCATAGAGGTCAGCTCGAACAATAAAAAATAACAATAGAGACAACTGTTGAAGAACATAAAAGGATTGGCTTGTCAAGTATGTCAAGTGTCAACTGAGATGGTCCTGTTGATGGCCAATTGATGTTACTATCTGGTAAAGATGCTAGTTGGAGCAATTGGGATGTTCTCATTTTATCATTATTCATTGATAAGAGGAATTTATGAAAAGGGTGATCCTATTAGTGTTGAGAGTAGTAGTTGACTATGCAAGGGGTTGCAATTGAATTGGAGGGGAAACACACAATAATATCACATGCCAAGGGTATTGGAAGGATGAGTGGTGGCCAACAGGTGCAATCAAAAAGAGACAATGAGGTGGTTGGTATTTGCCTTTCAATGAAGGAGCACAATGATGACAGCAACAAGTCAATAATGTGATTGACAATAAAAAGAAAACAAAAATCATAAGAGGGAGGGAAAAGAGATAGATGGTTATGACATCACTTGATGCAGAACAGCTACAGGGAGGAAGTGGCAAGCAATAGGAGGAATTAGAGAAGGGATATAAGAGAAGAAGATATGACAGGGAGTATAATTAATGTAAAATTAATATACTAGAATCAAGTATAATAAATAGGAAGTCTCATGTAGGCATTAAACTAACTAAAAATTACCAAGGAAACAAGAACTATCGCATCAAACCAACTACTGTAGCAAAGGCTCAAGCATAAATAGTCATCATTTGTTCCTTAAAATGAAATTGCTTCTATTAGAGAAGTGGACAAATCAGAAAAAGTACTTTTAGCTTCATAATTGCAACCATTTCTGATTATAACGGCATGGAATAGCATAAGGAAAAACTAAGGGACTCGGCAGAAGATTCATTCTTGGCATAGTTTATATCTTAAGGTTCTTAGCATTTGAACTTTATTAAGAATATTACTGCCTTATTAGTAACTACACCAAGATATATAGAATTTTTAGCTTTTTGTAGATTGTTGGTGTCTAATACCCACCAAGTTATCAAGGAATTACATCAAAACAGCCTCCCATCTCAAACCCAAGCATTCAACAATCAAATATCCTTATTCAAGAATAATTAAGCTTTCTTCGAAATAGCTTCCCAAGTCTGAATCAGTATTGTAACAACCACAGTGTCTTTCTTTCCTCCAGGTTCTGAAATAGGACCACCACAGTTGTTTGTTACAAGGAAAATACTAATTCTTAGGCTAAATTAGAAACATTCTACAGTGTTGCATTTCTTGCAATACAGGCCTCCAAAAATGGAGGTTTGAACTCCATATTTTGCAAGAAGTGTTGAGAAACAAACAGATCAGAAGATGAGACCAATGCGTTAGGTTACTGGTGGAAAGAGGCCAGAATGCACGAAGGAAATAAGATGTTATAAAGTATAACCAGAACGATGTTACAAAAATTAGTATTTATCATTCCATGTACCCCTAAATTCCAGTGATCCAGTACTCACACTTGTTTGGTTCCGTAGAAGTAAACGAACAACTTTTTACTCACAGCTGAGAAGCCCCAGCTCTCTGGTTCGCTAATCTGTCAAGCACCAAGAGAGCCCATTAGCAAGTATATCAAAGTCCACCCGTCCAAAAAAATCAGGGTTTATTTAAAAAAAAAAAAGAACAAATCCAGTTCCCCTCTTGTATACACAATCTATTACTGAAAACAAGTATTTTTCAACTAGATCCCCAATTGAATGGAAAACATAGCCTCAAATTATGGTCTTTGTTCGCTCCGTTTGTTCCCTTCAAGAAGGGTAAGTGAAAACACTTGACCTCTAAGCCTAATAGTGGAGCAATTTAAGAAACGCAACTGAAAAGAACGATGCAAGGACGGAAAAAAAGTACCACAGCGGGCCATGCCGGGAATCCCCTCATCTTGGCAAGAACGAGATCGCCAACCTTCCATTGGCGCTGGGAGGCGGCGGCGGCGGCGGCGGCCGCCCTTCCAGATCCTTTTTTCCTGCTGGAGCCCATCGCGAGGAAGAGCTTCGCAGTACCCTAGAGCGCCTAGGGTTGCTAGGGCAACTGCTTCCGGGATCTGGATGAGGGATGCCGAGGGAGCGGTTCCCCCCTCCTCTCTTGTCGGCTTTTCAAGAACGAGAAGGCAGGTCTGGCGGCGGCGGCCGAGGGGTGCACAGGCATCGAATCGGCGGCTTGCGACGGAAGGGAAGGGAAGTGGAGGGGAGGGGAGGGGAGGGGAGGCGGCGGCGGCGAATTTGTGGCAGAAGGGGCGACGAAAAGGCAACCGAACCGGACGCTGGCTCTAATTGTGTTTGTGTGGGTAGGAGAGGAGAAGAGAGGCGGAAGCGAAGCGGCGAGGAGATCTTTTTTCTTGCCTTTTCGGTGGGTCTGATTGTGGGGAGGGGTGCGATTTCGTTCCTATTTAGCCGCCTCTCTATATGTCCCTGACTCGCTCGAGTTGGCCATGTATATGCGCGACAACGCATACGGCGGAGCATACGCTCGCAGTCACACACCCTTTGTTGTTTCCAGCTAAGGACTACTACTGAAGAATTTATTAACACGCGGTGCTCGAAATAAAATGCAGTGGGCTAATAAAATAAAATAATATAAATGGTACCATTGCAATTGCAAGGGCTCTGGTCAAAACTTCTCTAGTATCACTTCGACTTTTTATTGGTAGTAAAATCCGTCACTCTAGTGATTTTACACGATCAGCTTTTAACTTCGACTTTTTATTGAACCAGTAATTAAGTTTACTAAATATATATTTCACATAGGATACTTTATAAATAATTAAATCATGTAGGTTATACTACTTTTACCCTCCCATGTATCTCTGTAGCAGTAGCGTCCTTCATCGTGGCAGTAGTATCCTTCCAAACCAAACGACGTATCTGAACCATGCTTGTTTTCTTCACAACATTTGTCTGAAGCAAAACTGTCTCCCAGCGCAATGGTGTAGTTTCTTCTTTAAAAAAAAGGTGGAGAAGAAACCTAACCCTTTTTCTGACCAATTCTGTAGCGAGTGTTTTTTCGATCGTCTGTGGGGCATTTCATACGATTTTTAATGACAACTCAATGAAGACGAACTATCATCCCCTCCCGGCCACCGAAGTCCCAACCAGTGAAACATTTCTGATGGTCTGCAATACGCCAGCTTCGACTCTACTAGTGGGGTGAAACTTAGGTCTGTTATTTTGTCGTGTTCAAATCTTCTAGCTGAGCAAAACATCCTTAAATCCGAAGTGTGGGCTTTGATTTGGTGTAAATTACTGTCCGACCAGCTCTAAAACTCTTGATATAGACTCACTACAAAATTCCAAGCAGTCCAGAAAACCTCCAAAGCACCAGTGAAATCTAAAACCACCCTACTTTGAACGAAGTTTTTCACTCTGATTAGAGACATGTATGTTTGCTTTTACAAGGTTTTAGATGTTTTTTTACTATTTAGTCTATAAATTTGTATGAAGATTAACATTACAAATTTTATAAACGTTTTTTTTCTTACTAGTGTTAACACTTTATCTTATGCATCTAAAACGTAGTATTTTTTTTTATCTAAAAGTTAATTTTTTCTAAATGGGAAAATCCCAAAAGATAGTACAATAAAACTCATATTATGATTTTTCCATTTCCTCCCCTGCTATTGTGTTTTTAAAAAATTTACAATCTTAATATAATTTTTTTATTCGCAATATGGTTAAATTTTTATTGTATCAGAGATGATCTAATTTTTGACGAAACACTCTTAGTTATGATACAGACTATGGAATCAGAGAACACAAACATAAGCGTTAATCTAAATATAAATATGAGTACCAGCAATATGACGCCTTCAACTTCCTCTAGTGTTATGGTTAATACTAGAGAGATGATTAATTATAACTTCAATTTGAATGAATAAGCTCCTAATGTTGGGAATGGCCTAGTACGTACAAATATAATATTGGAAGAACTAAGATACGTGAACTAAACAAGAAAATAATGATAATAGAATGAGATAAGAAATTGAAAAGGATATCTGCACGGATGAATTCTTAGAAAATGATATACAATATGTTGATGCAATCGACTTTCAAGGTTTTAATGTCCGACAAATATGTTTAATGGAACTTGATATGCAATATGTTGGAATTTCAAAGTTGTTTTGATGTGATCAAATAAGTTAAGTTAAGTCATGTTTGGTTTAATCCATGTGTCTAAGTGTGCAGGAGCTTAGGAGCACAGGAAGTCGAGCGAAAGACGCGACTAACGAGAATGATGGCACCAGAGAGAGCCGACGTTCTCGGTGCATCCGAGGGACGAGGTGCTGCAGAAGAGTACACCGGTGGACAAGAAGAACGCACACGACGTTCGAGGGACGAGAAGCCGGAGAGGAAGGCTGCTTGAGAAGAATGCCGGAAATTGGGTTCGGGTGAGCCCTATTCCGGAAAGTCAAAATCACCCAAGCGAGTGGAACCAAAGTGGAAGACCCAGGTCGAGGCGAGTATAACCGGAGCAGAGGGCTCATACCAAAAAGTCAACCATGTTGACTTTTGTGGGTCTGGGCACCCGGAGCCATTCCAGGCGCTCGGAACCCTTCTGGGCGCCCGGAACTCAACTTTTATCAAAATCGACGTGTACGTTGACCGACGCATCGGGGATAGAATTCAATCCCGCTCCAGGTACCCGGAACCCTTCCAAGCACCCGAATTAGTGAGCTTTGATTTCAGTAGTTCATACAACAACTTGTAATTCATTTATTTCTGTTATACTTTTATTTGTGAGTTATTAACATTGTAAGAGGCTACTCTGCCCGAAGGAGATCGTCATAAAGTGGCTTCATTTTTCTTGGATTAGCAATCTTCTTATTGTAAACCAAGTAAGTCTCCTTGTGTTTCTATCTCTGTAATTAGTCTCTTAACTTTTATTACAAGCGTTCTTAATCAAGCTATAAGTTGAGAAAGGTTTGAGTTTGTTTTTGCAGGGCAATTCACCCCACTCCTCTTGCCGGCCACCAAAGAACCAACAAGTGGTATCAGAGTGAGGACGCTTCAGAAGGACTAATTGCCGATCGAAGCAAAGAAACCAATGGCCGGACCAAGCATCGTTCCACCAAAATTTGAGGGAGATTTCGCACACTAGAAACACCAAACGGAGGTATTTCTAATAACTGCTTTTGAGATTTGTTTAATAATCAAGTATAGTTTTGTAGTTCCTATGAATCAAAACGAAGAAGAGAAGGAGGAGAGTCTTTGAACGAAGAAAGAACAAAATGATTCCGTAGCAAATAATAGAGCGGAATATCACCTGTTGAGTGTGTTGCCGCCTCAAGAAGTCAACTGCATCGGGAGCTATTCGTCGCCCAAAGAACTCTGGGAAAAATTCCTGGAACTCCACGAAGGCACATCCGAAGCCAAGCTCA
>JBBMJZ010413096.1:12486834-12500748 GCA_037833815.1 Zingiber zerumbet
ATTTATGGAGTATTGTAATATGTTAAGGGGATATATTAATCTATTAGAAGTTTATATAAGGAAATGTTTAATTTTTTAAATTTAAAAAATAAAAAAAAAATAAAAAAAACGTTGATACTGTGACGCGCACAGTCGCATAAAAAAAAATTTAAAATAAAATTAATTTTAGTATTTATGGAGTATTGTAATATGTTAAGGAGATATATTAATGTATTAGAAGTTTATATAAGGAAATATTTAATTTTTTAAATTTAAAAAATAAAAAAAAAAATAAAAAAACGTTGATACTGTGACACGTACAGTCGCATAAATACTCTATATATATATATATATATATATATATACACGGCAATTCAATTCGGGTGAATTAAAAAATCCCCATGTACAAATGATTCTGACTGTGATCCTTCTTACACTTGCACTGCACGTGCTTCTGTTCTATTAACTTTATCCCCTGACTTGCTGGTAACGGTCGGACAGCATCGAAGCGGAGCAAGAAGAAAGGAGAAGAGGAGGAAGAAATGGCCATCTCCTTCGCCCTTCTCTCTCCTTCTCCTCGATTCTATGGGAGCTTGCAGGTACACAAGAAATGGCGCGCCGGAGCTTCTTCTCCCGCCGTCCCTGCGGAGGTCGATCTCACGCCGCTGGAAGCAGCCATCGTTAAGGTGCTTGCTTGATTTCTCTTTCATCCCCAAAATAATCAGCACCATCTCGACGACTTTCCTATTTCTTATGGTTTCACGGGTAATATGGAACTACGGCTAAAACGAAGGAGCATTCTGGTTCGAACGCAGTGATTGTGTGGCAATTGCATGACCATTCTGATTAGGTTTTAGTAGTTTTTTATGAGGGTGGAGAGATAAGTCTTGCACTTTTCCTTTAGCCCAAGTAAATGATTACATGTTCTAACTGGAATGCTTCTATCGCTTATACAAAGAAAATTCTTTACAAGAAAGGAATTTATTTCTATAAAATAATCTACAGGCTCTCTCTCTCTCTATATATATATCAAATGATTAAGGTAATTCAAATTGAAAATGCATAGGGGAGCAAAGGGGGAATAAGTCATACTAAGATGCAACTGATGAAGCTATATTGATGATAAAAGAGAAATAAGGACAAATAAGCTTCACATAATTTCTTTTTAAGCTTTCCAATAGTGAGAACCTGATCTTTCATGATTTTCTATGTTTTTGGAGGCTACCATAACTTCTAATGTTAATCAGGTCTACTAATAATTGATCATGTGTTTTTTCCTCTTGTTTCAGAAAGATAGTAAAGCTGTTAAGGAAACTCTTGATCAGCTGAGTCAAATTGGTTGGGCACAGAAATGGAGCTCTCAACCATATGTATCACGTCGTATGGTCAGTCCATAATCACAATAAAGTTCTGGGCAAGTACTTTCATCACATATATATTGTATATCATGCACACAGATATGTCTTTATTTCAGTGCAGATTTTATTTGGGTTGAGGGTTACATCACACAGTCACTAACTTGTTTGTAGACATCCTTGCGAGAGCTAACCACTCTGGGAATAAAAAATGCAGAGAACCTCGGAATACCAAGTGTTAGAAATGATGTACTGCTCTCGTTCTACTATTATCTTAATTTTTTGTTTCATCCTTCTTTAATGGCCATGTCTTACCATGCATTATGAACATGATAAAAAAAAAAAAATCTATAAGTGCATTGCATGTGTCTGCTGACAATTCTTGTGGAGTTCTGTATATCTAATTGAGACAATGATAGAATTAGTGCTTTTGCTGGGTTGCTAAATGGAGTTTGAAATCTGATGGTGCAGGCAGCTTTTCTATTTACAGTAGTGGGAACTACAGGATTTCTTGGTGTGATTGCCGGTCAGCTTCCAGGGGTACATATATGCAACCTTCGAATGGATTAAATTCTTATGTTTGTATAGCACCAGTTTAACTTTTTTAGTTTTTCACTCAGGACAAATAACCCTCATACTATTTCTACAATTGTCTATATGGCTAGTTGAGGTCATTATTATATTTGTTTGAAGATTATGCGCATTTCAAGCCACTGAAAAGGACTTGCGACATATTTAGAGACATCATTAATAAATACATATGTTGTAGTGACAACATTATTCATGAGACATTCAGATACTTTTGGGCAACACTTTACTTCATGTTGATTTTTTCTTAATTGAAAGAAAATTCTATCCACCACAATCTAAATAAATCAATTTATTGGCTCATCTGCCTTAATGCTGAAGAATTGCTGTTTAAAGGACATTTGTTAACCTAATTTGAATATAGTATTGTTTTCTTCAAATTTATTATTATTTCCACTATTTTTACTTGTCAATGTTACAGGACTGGGGTTTCTTTGTGCCTTACCTGCTTGGGAGCATTTCATTGATAGTGTTGGCCATTGGTAGTGTTTCTCCTGGGTAAATCCTCATGAAACATGTTAGACATTGTGGTAGAACAATTGGAGGTAGAAATCCCTGCTTAAGTGCTAATGGATCAAAGTAAAGAAGAAATTTTACGCAATGAACTTTTAGTTTTCTTTTGAAATCGATAAATTCCCTTCAACATGCTCTTATTTACACATTATTTTTGGGCAATGAGCTATTAAGACAATATCCTATTGGTTATGCTTATTTATTATATAATCTTGTTGGTATAATCTGCATCTCTTTTCTTGAAAAAAAAATTCTGTTGATTCTCATAGAATCTAATACTAGCATTAATTAATTAAAGGATCAAATCTAACTCTTCAAGAAAGACAGCATGACTAGTGGATATTCATTTTAATAAAGGTTAATAAACGACCTAACAATTAGCTTGCAGTAACTCTTTCACTTTAGCTAATGCCTATTGTCCTACTGCAGGCTTCTCCAAGCTGCAATTGATGGATTCTCTTCATTCTTTCCTGATTACCAGGAGAGGATTTCTAGGCATGAATCTGCACATTTCTTAGGCAAGTTTTTATCATACATTATCAGAGATGTATATGTAATTTAGTCTGTAATTTGCATGGATTTGTATCATGATGCATCAGTTAACAAGCTTATTAACCGATCATGGATTACTAGTGGCCTACTTGATTGGGTTACCAATCTTGGGATATTCCCTGGATCTCGGAAAAGAACATGTCAATTTGGTTGATGAGAAACTTCAAGAACTTATTTATAGCGGACAGCTTGATGACAAGGAACTGGACAGGTATAAACTTGGTCATTTGCAACCTCCCCTTACTCTGAATACTATTAATGATCACCATTAATCAAGTGATGTCTCAGAAGACATCATTTATTATTCTGGTTTCAAACTGCTCATTAACCGGAAACTCATCACCAGGTTGGCTGTTGTGTCGATGGCTGGCCTTGCTGCTGAAGGCCTTAAATATGATAAGGTGGTCGGTCAATCTGCAGATCTGTTCACTCTTCAGGTACGTTTAGTATATTCCCTTGCTATCACATTTTCAAATATTTTTAGTATTCACTCTATATCTGCCTACAAATCTATTTTTGCTCGGGTATTTCAATAAGATCTGATAATTCAAAATCTAGTTAAAGGCTTTTTTCTCTTTCCCAGAGGTTTATAAATAGGAGCAAACCACAGATTAGCAAGGATCAGCAACAGAACCTCACAAGATGGGCTGTGCGATCTCGATCTTATTACTTCATTAGCAGATAATAAACACAATATTGTGGTGCAGTAATTGACTGACATCGATAACCATGCAGGTCTTGTTGGCTGGATCACTTCTCAAGAACAATGCAGTGGTTCATGAAGCTCTTTTGGCAGCAATGGCAAAAAAAGCTTCTGTTCTTGAGTGTGTTCAGGTAATAGAGACTGCTGCTTGACTAGTGCGTCCCGATTTCAATTTTGTTCAGGATTCACAATTGTGTGAATTGCATGGAAAATTTATAGCAAAAAGTTATATATATAAATGACTGGAAAACATTGCTAATAATATCTCTTTCACTTTGAAGTTAATCTTCATGTTCTTAAGTAAATTTGGAGTTGTTCAATCTTAATTTGGATTCATCTACTGCTTTTGTGCTAGCTACTCAAGTAATGATATTCCGAGTGGAATAAGTTACTAATAGAACGATTTACCACTTGAATCAACTAGTTAATTGGTTCGATGGTTAGAATATCAGGTAGAATTCACATGATTAAGGTTGCTCATCTTGTTTATCTCAAGTTGCTTGACCTGTCAATTCCACCAATCTGTTCCACCACTTTGGTTTTCGGTCCATTTGGGCAAATTGGTGAGCTTGTCTCACTAGCTCGATTCATTTTTATATGAATGTTTCTTTTTTGCTTGCTGAGCGAATCTACCGTTTTACTCAGTTTTTGCTCCAACTGATCCATCTCACATGTTTGACCAAATTGACTGGTCATGCCTACTCAACCAAATTAGCTAAGGGTTTAGTTCACTAAATTCGTCTAACCAAATTGGCACACTATTAACTTGTCTTATTTGTTTGATTTGCTAAAGCTAATACGTTCATTTGATTGATTATTGTAGTTGACTTTTTATCCTTACTAGCTAGCATCCTCTCTATTCCTATAATGGATATTCCATTGTTAATTGGGGGAAAAAAATAAAAAAGGCAGTCCTTTTGATAGATAAAAAAAAATGATTTTCAAAATTATCTTTATTTTTTGCGTTATTGCAGCACCTATGATATTATAATTACATAGTAATTATAGCAGCTATAATATACTATACAGTTGTTGTAGCTATATATCCCAGTAAAATCAACAGGAATAGCCTCCCATATGATGACGAGTTCAATTTCCTAATTTACCTCTCTACATATAGTTGTGGGACTAGTACTGTGGGGGCGTTCGGGGTAAATGTATGACTTTTGTAGAAACAGTTGTAGCAGCTATGATATAGTAGTTGCTACAACATAATGTTAATTAAAATTAATAAAATAATGATTCGTAACTATATAATATGATGTTGAGTATAGATGAAGTATTTATATTATAAGAGCTATGAACTGTAGTTGTTAGAATACGATGTTATTTATATTGATCACAGTTGAAGTACTACTATAACATAATTTTGACAAGTATTGACTAGAGATGAAATACTTATATTGTAGTAGATATGGATAATTTATTAGTTTTAATTAAAGTTGAAGTGTCTATTTCGTAGTATAAAAAATAAGAATAATTTTGAAAAGTAAAATATAAATGCCCGTAGATAGTTTTTAGTCTTGGATTAAAATTGAAATGTCTATGTTGCTGGAAATCATAATTGTTATAATAGTGCTAAAAATAAGAATAATTTTGCAAAAGTAAAATGGGTTAAAAATAAAAACAGGGACGTCTTTGACAATTATTTTAAAAAGAGATGTACTTTTTTTTTTTTCCTTGCGTTAATTTACTCTATTTTAAAACGTAGAATGAACCATTCGATTCCATTCTACCTCACTAATGCACGGTTTAGTCAGAGGTACTGATAAGAGAAAAGATGAATTACTTTCTCTTTGTAAAAAGGAATTGACAGATGGAAGCAAAATTCATATCTACAGATTGTTTTTTTTTTAAAATATCTTTTTTTCTATTTAAAATTAGGTAAAATTACTTTTTCTTCGTCTCGATCAATCATGAACGATGAACTCCTAAGGCCTTGCAACCTGGCCTTTCCTTTGCCCTTGGGCATTGTTTTTCACCTTGCATTTCTTTTCTTCATAATTCACAGAAAACAGAGCATGTATGTCTTTACGGACCTTTGAATAAGGTTTGGAGGCAAGGAAAGACTAGTCGAACGAAACTAATACTAATGGAATTAAAAATTTAAAATCATCAAAATTCTTCTCAATGTTTAAAAAGTTTTTATCATTTTAATCTAGGCCGTTCCTAAACAAACGGCCAGGATTAAAAGGCCCGAATCTAACGGCGGAATGAGGGGCTTCACAGGATTGGTAAAGCCCCCTTCATCCTTTTCTTTTCTTTTAAAGTCGTTGACGGTAAACAGTATCGAGAGATCATCACGAAAGATCATGAAATCACAGAAATATCCATTTAATCCACCATGAAATCATGCAACAACAGAGAATTAACTAATTAGTTGAATACTTAAAACTCTGCAAGATGGCCGCGATGGTCATCGACTCATCGTCGAACTCCACCCACCACGGCTCTCTATCCTCCTCCTCCGACGGAGATGGAGGTGGCGGCGGCGGCGGCGGCGGCGGAGGAGGAGGAGGCGGCGGCAGGGAAGGAGAAGCAATAGAATTAGCCATGAAAGGGTAGTAGAAGTTGGTTCTAGCTCCTGCTATGCCGCAGAAGGAGATGGAGGAGAGGTCGTAGGCCAAGGCGGCTTCCTCTGCCGTGTCGAAGGTGCCGAGCCAGTGCCTCTCCTTGGTGACGGGGTGCCTGATCTCGGCGGCGTAGCGGCCCCACGGCCGCCGACGAACTCCCAGGTAGTCGCTCGACGCCCGAGACCGCCGCTTCCGGCTGCAGCGGAGAGTGAGTAATTGATCCGGCGAGTAGTGATCCGCCATGTTAAAAGTCTCTGTCTTCCCCTGCTTCTTGTGTTCATCTTACAACTCATTCTCTCAATTATATATATATAGAGATAAGTCTTCACCTATTGTTAAATCTTACTTAATCTTGCGTTAAGTGAGATAAACCTGAATGAGTTTAATATGATATAAGGACACTTAGCAGTTAAAATTAAAAAATAAAAATTTAGAGATACCAAACTTATTATCACAAGGTAATTAGGTTTGTCAAATGAGACGTGTAATCATTGGATGTTAGGCTTCTGGATTATTTATCATAAGCGCTTTCTGATTTATCTGATGGTCAGTGAGAAATATTCATAAATTTGAACTGATCATCCCAAATTTGGTATTATATGGTTCAACACAAGGTGATTAAGTTGGTAGGTGAGATCCCTTATTGGTGATAGATGTAGAACAATATTTTCAAAACTAAAGAGAGAAATGTTGATAAAGATATTTTACATGAGTTTGATTCAAAAAAGGAGACCATTTGTGCCTTTATTTCTGAAATAGAATTAAGTGTTAATTAAGATCTGATTCTATTGAAAAAATAAAAGTAATAAATAATATATTATGATTAGTTAGCACTTGATATAAGTTTTTAGAATTGTACCTTTTGGTATTTAGTTGGATATATAATTTAACTACCAGGAGCTATATAGGCTTTTAGAAGTATACCTGTGAGCTCAAAATTGTGTGTTCACTTGAATTATATATTTCTATTGAATTGTGTGTTTGTTGAAACAAATACCATGAGTTGGGCAGGTGGAATGCACAAACCAGTACGAATGTTTTAAAATAATCCAAGTCAGGTTCAATTTTGCTCCTGTAATGCTTTCTTTTGTGTTCTTTCCTCTTTTCTTTCCTGGTTTTCCTCGACATGATAAGATCATGAAATCAATTTATAATTAATTTCCTCAAATTAGCACTTAGGATTACTCAATTTCACTCTACTTCCCTCTGCAAATTAGCATTTACGGACACAATTGGTATTAAATCATGAGATCATGTGTGAAATACATTGCAGGTCATCTGATCCATACATATGGCTACTGTGTTGAACGAAATTGTATAATTAATTTTCCTTCCACATTGCGTAAGGAAGTCGAGCCTCCGAAGTCATGAGGTCGATTCATCTCCAACTTTATTCTTTATTTTAAGTCATAGTATTGCAAGACTGATCTAATTTTTATTTTATTTTATTTATTTTAGTTGATATTTAATATTTAGTTTATATAGATTAAATTTGAAGGTGATCAATTTAATCCCCTAATTTTTTTATTAATCGTCATGATATATCAAAAAATGCTTACAGCACGATCCTTATATATTTAAAAAATTAAAAAAGTGCCCTAAACCCTAAATTTAGTTTTGAGCATGTATAACAACGTTCAACGCATCTAGCCATATTGATGTTGCAAGAGAAGAAAATGGAGTAGGGAGATGATGTAATATATTTTACTATTTTATTAAAAATCTTTTCTTTTTACTAACTAATTTTGGTGAAGTCTAAAATAAATTTACGTTAACATCCTTTTTGTTATTCACATAAAAAATAATTCCAAGGTTTATTAGTAATTTCACAAGCGAAACAATCAGTGATCTAGAGTTCGAAACTTAGCTACGGCGTATTATTATGAATTTTTTTCATCATTAATTTTCTCTGATTGTTTTTTATAAAAAAAAATATAGTTCTCTTTAGTTCCACGTCTTAGAATTGACAACACTATGATTAAAAAGCTTCTATAAATATTTTAGGCCGATGATGTTAAAAAATATATATATTTTTAGTTTTTTTACTAAGATAAGTATAATATTAAATTAAATTAATTTTTTGTATATGGAAGTTGTTACAGTAGTTTATTGCTGGAATTTTCTAGCGTCACCCTTGCATTATTATACTATTGCATGGTGATTAGAGATAATTATTATGTTTTGATATTTAATTAATATATTTAGATTAAAAATTATAATTTAATAAGTTTAAATGTAAAAAAAAAATAAGAGTAGCCCCATTATATAGTCAATTGAGTTAGCGACTTCTAATCTTTTAAGCCTCGTAGAACATGAAATCAATAAGCCTCTGAAATCTTTCAAGTTCAAGCTCTAAGAAGTGACATTATTTTTCTTTCTTGTGGTTATAGATATTCTTTAGAAAGAGAAATGATATTACAATCCTTAATGATGAGGGTTTGATTTTCACTGTTTCTTTAGTGGCTTTGGACACACCTTCAAACAAACACTAATGTTTGAAGACTCTGAGTCATCATGTCTCTCTTTGCTTTATCCTTCTCCAGTCTTCACTCCTGAGGCTTTTAGTTTGTCATGGAATATTCTGGACATTCTGCACTTATAAAATTGAAGGGGGTCCTTAGTATGAAGGACAACTTTTGGGGAACATTCTTGCCCTTGATGTTGCACCTTGTAAACCAAAAGAAGCACTTGACCACCAACAATAGAGAGGGACAACTCAAAAAACACGAAAGGTTGTATTCCTAAAGCCATACAATTAAGTGCAATCACTTTTCTCAATTTCTTTTAAGTTTTAAAAATCTGTCCTTAAATTGGATCCCGTTATATATATATATATATATATATATATATATAAACAATCTGCTACATAAAATTAACTTCCATCAATATAAAATACTAAAAAAAACTCATTCCACATTGGATCAATTATACATCTCCTTAGGGCATCTCCAATAAAAAATATTTAGAGAGAATATTTCTCTAAATATCCTCATTATCAAATATCTCCTATTGGAAGGGAATATTGTTTAGGTGATTAGAAATCACTGGGTATAAATTTGTGTCCGGTGATTTCCTTCTTGTGGGGCCACCACAATGGTGGGTTACCTTTTTTTTTTTTAATTTGATTAAACTAAAAAAAAGTAACATTAAAAAATTTAATGAACGTTACAGAAAATAAAAAACTAACGTTAGAAAATAAAATGTCAAATCCTAACATTTGTCTAAATAAAAAATTAGAGAAAAAGTAAAACAGACAATCGTTGAACGTGAGATAAAAATTATAGCTGGTGAGATATTTGATTATAAAATTGGAGATGTTTAAAAGTAGATATTTGATGAGTGGGACCTATAAATATTTGATTGGTGAGAAATTTTATTGTAAGATTTGAGATATTTGAATGGTGAAATATTTGAAGAGTGATGTGGAAGTGGAGTCCACAAATACTTGGGAGAAATATCTCTAACCATTATGGATACTCTCAGTTGTTGTATATTTAAAAAAAACAATAACTCTTATAAAATTTTAAATTTAAATTATTTAAAATTGATAAAACAGAAAACTAAAAAGAGGACTATAAACGAATGAGGAAAAATTAAAAGGACACTTATTATCATGAAAATGATACTTTATTTTTGTAAAAAAGAAAAGAGGTATTTTTTGTTTTTTTTTCATTTTAATTTCCCATTTCAACGTTATTACAATAAATTTAGTGAAAAATTACTTTCTTTTATATAAAATTAATCAACAATTGTGATAAGAGTATAGAAACTCTCATCAAAATTGCTACACATTAAAATTATTACAAGAGTATTGAAGCAATTTTAATTAACTTGAAGGAATGAAACAATTTTAATTAAATTGAAAAGTAATATTTTTATATAATATGACTCTATGTGAAATAATTTTATCAAATTAGATGTTAAGGACCGGTGCATGAACTTGATAATGTGAGGTCCTGAAAAAGGATCAGACCATATTAGTGAATTCTGCTCAATCATACTTTACATTTTACAATTTGTTATTTCCGCGACGAACCTCAAAGTTAAGTAATAACACCTTTGCTGTTTGTGCAAAATAGAACTAGAGTAAAAATATTTTTTTGATAAAAAAAATCAATTGGAACATCTTTTTATTTATTTATTTAAATGAGAGCCAACATAAATAATAATAATAATAATAATAATAGATGCATTTTGATTTTTTTCATAAATAAATCATTATAAAAAGTACAGTAAAATTTAAAAGAATAATTAAAAAATCACTCCTAGCTGTTTATTATCTTCTTGAAAATATTTTTCAGAACTTAATCAATGTCAAAATGATCCTCAAAATTTTATTTTATTATTAACATACCTTGCTTTATCTTAAGATTAATGTTTTGATTTTAGACCATATCGAAAATATTTGTAAATCATTTGGCGACTTTTTAGAATAAATGCCCTGAATTTTGAATTTCGTGCTAAATTACATAAATACAAATTAAAAATTACCTTTATTAAATGAAAATAAGTAACTGATCTGTCCAACCATCACCCAACACGCGGCCTCATTCCATCTTCCTCTCTGCTTACCTTCTCTCCCCTTCCCATCTCGTCGCCTTCCTAATCCCCTGGCAATGGTCTTGCCGCTCCTCTTCCGTCCACCTCCGCCGTCGGCGGCGGCGAAAGGTCATGGCTTGCTTCTCCCTGAACAGGTTACCAGTATTTCCTCAAACTGACACTTCACGTTCATGTCGTATCCATAGAGATTTCATATTGTTCTTTCATGTTCAACTTTAGTGCATTCAGTATGATCAAAATACTCTCGGAACCATTGCTACAATAATTGTCTCCTGAGATGAATCTATGCATCCCTCCGCCCACTTCTATGCAGCTCTCCCCGGGTGCCTTCCTCAAACCTTCCTCCCTCATCCTCCTCCTAACCTTCGCTGCCTCATCCCACGACCCCTGGTCCGAGTACATATTCGCTGCCATTACGTAGTTCCCGACTCTCCTAGGTTCCAACTCCAGCAATCTTCGCTTCGCCTCTTGACCGATACCGGTTTCGTCTTTCTCTGGATGCAACTGGCAAGTACTCAGCAGTGTCCTCCAAACTACAGCATCAGGCTCGATGGGCATTCGCTGTACGAAGTTGTAAGCCTCCTGCAGGTGGCCGTTGCGGCCCAGCAAATCGACCATGGCACTGCAATGCGACATCCTTGGTTTGATCCCGTGCTGCTCTAACATCTCGTGGAAAAACCTGAGGCCGACATCGACTAAGCCGGCATGGCTGCAAGCAGAGATGACTCCTAGAAATGTGACGTAGTTGGGCTCGACGAAAGCATGCTTCATTTCGTCGAACAGCTCGATGGCATTGCGAGCCAAACCGTGCTGGGCTAGCCCCAGAATCATGGCACTCCAAGTCCACACATTCCTCAGCGGCATTCTGTCGAACACCTGGCCGGCGCATTTCAGAGCTCCACATTTGGCGTACATGTTTACGATGGCGGTTCCCAGCTGAACATTAGTGGCTAATCCGCTCCCAGCGATGCGGCCGTGGAGCCATCTCCCGTAGCTCAAGCTCCCAAGCATATGCACCGGAATCTGCCGCTTGACGAAGGTGTGGTCAAAGAGATTGGGCAGTTTGAAGGAAGCGTGAATGAGGTGACTGAGGCGAAGAGATTAGTGTATGAAGAGGTGAAGGAATAAGGTGATTAATCCCGCGGTCTTGACGAAGAGGAGTTCGGAGGAGTGGTTCATGGAGAGGGGTTCGCCGGAGAGGGGTTTGCCGGAGAGGAGTTGGAAGGAGAGGGCGTGAGAGGAGGAGTTGGATGGAGAAGGCCGACGTGAGATGAGGAGTTGGGAAAAGGGTTCGTGATCAAAAACAATCGGAAGATAGGTGGGCCAGTGAAACTAGGGGTTTTCTACTCCTTACTTAGATCCAACGGTTTGTATTAATCAAGATTTAGATGAGAACTTAACAATAGACAACACTTTTTAAAAAACGTTGTCGTAGACATTAAAAAAAAGGCTAATAGACAACGCTTTTTACGAAGCGTTGTCTTTGACCCGTAAAAATCACTGATAGACAACGGTTTTTAGAAAAATGTTGTCTATTAATAAGAAAATAATGAAATAGACAACGTTTTTCACTAAAAGCGTTGTTAAAAAAAAATAGACAACGCTTTTTATAAAAAGCGTTGTCTTTTAAGTGTTGTAGAATCCCAATTTTCTTGTAGTGATATGATACAAATTGTACCCTTTACAATCATCTCATAATTGGTACTAGGGCTAATACTAACAATCACCCACTAGCACTAGTGCCAATCATTGAGATATCGAATACCCATTGATTTAGTGTGACCATCATACTTTCTCTGTGTCAAAGCCTTGGTCAAAGGATCCGCAATGTTAGCATCGGTCAGTACTCTACATTTCTTCACATCTCCTTGATCGATGATCTCTCGAATGACATGGAATCGCCGTAGTATGTGTTTGGATCTCTGATGAAAGCGAGGTTCCTTAGCCTATGCAATAGCCCCATTGTTATCACAATAGAGGTCTATTGGACTCGCTATACTTGGAACAACACCAAGCTCTGTAATCAACTTTCTGATCCAAACAGCCTCCTTTGCTGTAGCTGAAGCAGCAATGTACTTGGCTTCTATTGTAGAATCAGCGACTGTGTCCTGCTTCAAACTCTTCCAGCTCACAGCACCACCATTTAAGCAAAACACATACCCTGACTGCGATCTGTAATCATCCTTATCTGTTTGGAAACTAGCATCAGTGTAACCTTTACAACAAGCTCCTCATCGCCTCCAAAGATCAAGAAATAATCTTGAGTTCTTCTTAAGTACTTAAGAATATTCTTGACTGTTGTTCAGTGACCTTCACCTGGATCTGACTGGTATCTGCTCGTCATGCTTAACACATACGAGACATCTGGGCAAGTACAAAGCATGACATACATGATAGACCCTATAGCAGATGTATAAGGAATCTGATTCATGCATTCCCTTTCAACCTTAGAAGAGGGACATTGAGTCTTCGAAAGACTCACACCATATGATATAGGCAGGAATCCCTTCTTGGAATTCTCTATGGTAAAATGTTTAAGCACCTTGTCAATGTACGTACTCTGACTTAGACCAAGCAATCTTTTAGATCTATCTCTATAGATCTTAAGACCTAAAATATAGGATGCTTCACCTAAGTTTTTCATTGAAAAGCAATTCCCAAGCCAAGTCTTTACTAACTGAAAAGTAGGGATATCATTTCCAATGAGAAGTATATCATCTACATACAATATAAGAAAGGTGGTTGTGCTCCCACTAACCTTCTTGTAGACACAAGATTCATCTTCATTCTTAATGAAACCTAACGTTTTGATCGCATCATCAAATCGAAGATTTTAGCTTCTAGAAGCTTGCTTTAATCCATAAAGGGATCTTTGCAACTTACAAACCTTTCCAGCATGCTTTGGATCTATAAAACCCTCAGGTTGTGTCATGTACACATCATCGAGTAGATTTCCATTAAGAAATGTCGTTTTGACATCCATCTGCCAGATCTCATAATCATAGTAAGCTGCAATAGCAAGCATGATTTGAATAGACTTGAGCATCGCAACTGGTGAAAAGGTTTCATCATAGTCTATACCATGAATCTA
>JBBMJZ010413096.1:12508244-12519197 GCA_037833815.1 Zingiber zerumbet
GTATTTATTGAGTATTGTAATGTGTTTAGGGGATATATCTATATATTAAATTTTAAATAAGGAAATGTTGAATTTTTAAATTCAAAAAATTTATAAAAAAAAGACAAAACACCGCTGACATTGACGCGCACAATATCAAGACTATATATATATATATATATTACTTGAATCCATTATATTATATGGGTATTTAAAATATGAAAAAATTAGAATTAGAGTTATTGTAAATCCGGTCCACTGGAAGTTGAAAGAAGAATTCAATATTCAATTCAATTATTAAATCATTTATTCCCGAGTTTGATATCAATCGAGAAAATCATATTTTGATTGGTCAGTAAAAGGAAATAGGCGGGGTCGGTCATGAAACAATTCATATATATAGGGTGTTACCCTGCACACCCTGTTCGTGGATGATAATAGGCGACTCTCACTAAGTCTGAGTGCCCAGATTAAGTGAGAGTCACCCAGCCGTTGCCCACGAATGGGATGTGCAGGGTAACAACACTTATATATATACATTAGATATCGAAGCATTTGGCTCGACTAATCTTGTGGATGGTTGGCACGACTATACAGATTTTCTCACTAGTCATTTGGGTAAATTGGGGAAACAAAAGAGGTCCATCCTGATATCCAAGGTTCTCGAGTCCGCTATCCATTAAGAAAAAAAATCCTCTATAATATTTCACAGCTAAGTTTCGAGCTCCAAATCTGTAATCTATCACTAAAAGACTTAACTGTAGTACCCTACCAGGGACAACTTATACCTAAACTTTGTGACAACTTATACCTAAACTTGATATCATAGAAGATATTATTAGGAAGGAAATTGACCTTCGAATCTCTAAAGATATGTGGATGTCTCATCTATAAATATGAAAGACGAGTTGCATGTAAACCTAATTGTTGCTAATGGTCGGCCATGAATATTGTCTACTTAATGATTTAATATGAGTTATCTATCCTCCCATATCATGATACTTTTTTCATCTTATTCATGATGATATTAAGGGTTTTGAATATCATGCAAATAGATTGATTAATTTTTCTAACAACTTAAACTCGAGCGAAAAATAAACATGATTTAATAGAACGACCTCCATTAGCCTTTTTTTTTCTTGGAGTAAGAAGCTATTTTTTCTTTAGTTCAATAAAATAACTTCATCAATAAAGAGACTTTGATCTTTTTTTCTCCCTGATTCATCTACCAGGTAAATCCATAATACAATTTATATATACTTAGAGGTCGACCTCTATAATATTCCTTTGTATTGAGATTCAAATTTTTATCCTCTCGTTTATTCTCTTCAAGTGTTTTCTACACTATCTCATCCATTGAGGCTAGACACAATACATCCAATGCTTCGCATCTTTATAAAGCCATCATTACAAAGTTATATGTTAGGACTTATACAAGTTAGGGAGGGACGAGGGTACGTGAATACTTTTGATCATTTTTCTTCGATGCTTTGTACTTGTTGTTGAATGCGCAATAAAATCCTTACTTCAATCTCAACTCCACATGCACAACTTTAGGACTTCATATTCACCTCCTTAAGATGACTAATCCAAGGGTTTACTCCTACAATCACATCCACTAAAAAATCCTTTCTTCTCAGAAACTTTCAGGAGGCGGAGAAGCCTCTTCCAATGTGTTCTTACAAGAATAAGGGCAAACAATACAAGATACGAATGAATATGAAAGCAATAACACTTTACAATTGAAAACCTTACTTGCTTGATCTCTTGTAGCTTGGAAATACATTTTGATGGTCCGAAAATGCAGCAACACTATCCTCCAAACCCCCCTGATAGCAAAAAAAAAAACTCCTAAAAACCTCTCCTTTAAGTCAGGGCTGATTTTTGCCTATCAGTCAACCGATCTTACTCATCAATAGATTGATATGGTCTTTGATCATTGAACAACCTCTGAACTTTTTGAAATCTATTTGATTTTGTTGATAATTCGAACATCAATCGACTGATATTCAACATCAATCAACGGATGTCCAACATCAATCAACTGAGAGCATATCAGTCAAACAGAGCACGCAAGTCTCCCTCTTGTGCACTTTAATTCGACACCAGTCGAACAGAACAAGTGAGTCCCACTCACTTCTGTTCTATTTAATTTGACATCAATTGATTGATGTGAACCATCAGTTGACTCAGTCAAATCCAATTAAGAAAATTTAACTCGCTTTTGTTCAGTTTCTAAAGTCATCAGTCGACTGATCAAACCCATCAGTTAAGTCTAGCAATAGAATTGACTTGCTTCTGATCAATTTCTAAAGCTATCAGTCGACTGATCAAACCCATCAATTGATTAATACTTGAGTTTAATAAACATAGATCTCTGAATAAGCTTTGTTTCGCAATAAAAATCACCTAGTTATGATATCTGAGTCAAAAGTTATGACGTTCAGAAGTTTGTTTTGTCGAAACTTCCTCGTTTTATGCTAACTCCCTATTATACTTCCGACTGCCAAGTGTCCAGTTAACTGTAACCTATTTAGACTTTTCGTCTCGGCTAACTGTCCAGCTCCTAGCTAATCCACTTTGGACTTAACCCAATTCCCAACGAGGTTTCTCTAGTTCTCAACTAGGTCATTCATCACCTAGGCCCGCTAGGAATTTACCTAATTTTCAACTAGGACTTCCATTGTCTAGTTCTCAACTAGGTTTTCTACCGCCTGACCCCGCTAGGACTTCCTTTACCTAGTTTTCAACTAGGTCTTCTACTGACTATCCCCGTTAGGACTTCCATTGTCTAATTCTCAACTAGGACTTCTATTGCATAATTCTCAACTAGGTTTTCCACCACCTAGCCTCACTAGAACTTCCATTACCTAATTCCTAACTAGGTCTTCCACCGTCTAACTCCGCTATGACTTCTATTGTCTAATTTTTAACTAGGTCTTCTGCTGCCTAGCCCCGTTAGGACTTCCATTGCTTAGTTCTTAACTAGGACTTATATTGCTTAATTCTCACTAGAACTTACACTGCATATTGATCAATCATCAAAACTCCAACTCGAGTCAACTCAAACGGGGTCAACTTGGCCAACTTGGTCAACCGTGATCAAAAGTTGATTGCACCAACATTATACTCACCATTATTTTGAGTATTCATTCAACAATCCTTAGTGAACTTGAGGCATATAATTAAATTATATTGAATCATAGATGCCTTGATCTTAATAATTGTTGTGTTTTTTGTTTGGTTCCTGAGGCTAGGAAAATGTAGCTTTCAAGGAACTAACAATTAGGCACCTCATCACTTCACCTTCATATCCTGGCGTACAAATGGAATTAATGTGAGGTGCGACAGCCAAAAGATACTGAAAAGAGCATAAACATGAGATTCATATAATGCAATGCGAACCTGATCAGGATGGCCCATCACAATCTAGCGATATCTTTTGTAGAGTACATTATAATTAGTTCACAAATCTATGAAGTCGCTGTACAATATCCCACTAAGTGGAGTCGTCTTGAGAAATAGATGCCATGCGAGGGCCCGCTCAAGCACGCTTAAAAATCTATGGAGTCTGCTGTGCGCATTAACTTTCCTCTGTTTAAGTAAATACTTTTGAGAAAGATGTTTTTGAGTGATTAATGCCTGAGAATTGTTTAGGTACTTTGGCATCATTTTGAGAGCATAAATTGTGATAGTTAGAATTTTATTAGAATAAATTTTAGAATAGGTCAACTAGAATTTTAATAAATTTAAATATTACTTAATCTTTTTTATTATTTTTTTTTTCAGTTTAGATTAAGTTACATTGGGGTTTAGACTATGTTATTGCTCAGCGCATTAAAAACCCCCGCGGTTTAAGTGCATCTCCAACGGCAATTTTTTACCAGCTTCTTATTTTCTTTCCGCTGATGTGGTAAGAAAAAATTTAGGAGCTGAGTTTGATTTTTCGAACCCAGATTCCTAATTTCTTTCTTCCTTTTTGATGAGTGACAAAAAACTTTTTTTACGATAAAATTGCTCAAGATGCCTCAGATCACATTGATTGTATTATACATGTACGCCAAGACTCCCCTTCTCTCAAAAAAATCACCATATTTTACATTTTTACCTAAAGTGTATTTATTTTCTTAAATACTTTTTTACTTATTCCATCCCAAATTAAAATAACATTTGATTTTTTTTTCACTTAGCTTATTGCATCCCAAATTAAAATAAAATTTGATTTTTTTCACTTAAACCCAAATCGAATTGAGGAAAAAAAAAAAAAAATATCATCAGATAGTCATTGATTACCTTAATAATTTTAAAATTATATCAAATTAATATTACTGCACTCCTAAAATCATCTAAATTTATCTATATATTTTATTAAAGATTATATATTAGTTTTTGAAGTTCATGAATTTTAATCAAAGTCATTGATGATGACTTACAGTTTTAAACTTGTAATTTGTTCTGGTTGGTCATCTGATTTTATTTTATATTTTTTATTTTCAAATTAGAGTCTTAATAAAAAAATTAAAAACTTAAAAATTATAAAAGAAGGTTGATGTAAAAAAAGTAAAAAATTTTAATTTTCCATTTTTAATTGCTAATTATAAGAAGAAAATAAAAGTAAACAAACCTTTAAAATTAGTTTAATCCAACTAACTTTACGATAAAATTGTTATTATTTTACAAAATTGAGCTATTTTAATAAAAAAAAAATAAGAGTATCATATCAGATACCTTATTCATAGATTTTATCCTAAATTTTAGATATGATAACTAAAAAATCTTTACATCAGCTACTCTATCCATTCCCAAAACTATGTATTTATGAACCGTACTTTTTTAAATTTAAGGAATGAATTCCATTCCCTAAACATTATAGAAGAAAGAAAAGAAATAAAGAAGTTGATATATGGTGTATTAAAAAGTGGACATTAATAAAGTAACTTTTTTATTCTAAATTATATATTTTGGATAGAAAAATTGATATGAATACTCTAAAGGTTCATACTCAATGCAATCCCCAAAACCCTTCTGACACAGTAATATCAGGCTTGTGCCATAAATTTTCAGAACCATTACAAAAACCACATCAACTCATTCTTCAATAGCACACGACATGCTGTCCCGTGATGCACTTTCTTTAGTATAATTTAGGATAGACTGTGAAGGCATCTATCACGAGTGTAATCATCTTACATTACAATAGCACAACATCATTTTTCAGAAAATAAAAATAAAATAAAATAAAAAATAGCACTGTATAACTATTTGTGGCCTGGGGACTTTGATGTTATGATGGTAAAGGTAGAATAAGTTTCTTAAATAATGAGGATTTAAATCTCACGGTAAGGATTTATACCTCACGAGGCACAGTGTGATGGTAAAAGGTAATGATGATTACAATAAGGGTAAGTTTGGTTCAAGTTATTATGTATAACCTTGGTTATGTGATTACATGATAATCACATAACCAAGATTATGGGGAATAAAACATAACTAAATGTTGTTTGGTTCAATCTAGGTAATGTAACAAAAACTTATTTATTTGAACATTTTAATGAATAATCTAGTTTAATATTTTACCATATTACCCTTATTACAAAACCAACCATATATTTTTTAAACTCTATCATTTTTTTTAAATTTTTTCTTTTTTTACATTTTTCTTTATTTTTATGTGTTTTTTATTTTTTTATTTCTTTTCATTTTTTATTTTTCCATTTTTTTTATTTTTTTTAAGTTTTTTATTTTTCCCATTTTTTTATTTTTTAAAATTTTTAAAAAAAACCGTTTTTTAAAAATTTTTCTATTTTTAAATTTTGTTATGTTTTATAAGATTTATTTTATTTTTTAAAGTTATTTATTTATTTATTTATTTATATGTTTTACTCATTTTTCTTTTTTCTCACATTTTTCTCTTATTCAAGGGTATTTTGGGTAAAAAAAATTCGTTAACTCCGGAATTAAGAAAAACCTCAATTTTCTGAGGTTTTCCGATTTCGGGTGGCATGCCCCTTTTGCTGACATGTCGGACATGGAACATTACTTGGGAATCATCGATTACCTAAACCAAATAGGATTTTCGTTGATAACTTTGGATGAATAACCAAGATTATCAAGGATAACCCCGAACCAAATGCGAGTTTTTGATGCACACTTTGATAAAAATCGAGCACTTTGCTTCTTTACAATTAGAGGAAAAGAAAGTTCGTATGCATCATTAAATATAGTATCAAGTTCAGACTTAAAGAGAAAACTATCAAAGACTAAAAAGTTTAGAAAATTGAAAGATGCATTGGAAAAGATAGAGCAACAGTTGAATTCTCTATAAATTAGTGATGAAGAATAGATATGGTACTAGAAGTTGTAGTGTTTATAGGTATTTTGGCTTTAAATCTTCCATGATATTAACTCATGAACAAATTAGTTAAGAAGAATAAACATTAATTTATATTTATTTATCATTATTTCTATCCATTATTATAGTTTGCATGTTTGATATATTTTAATGTATGATGATTTAAGTTTGATTTCGCTTTGACGTTGTAGTAGCTACCCGACAGTAGCTGCTACAACGTATAGCAGCTAATCAAGACTGGCTGCTACAACATAAAAATCACTAAGCCACTTCATTGTAGCAGCTATCAGACGATAGCTGCTACAAAGTCAAACTTATGTTATAGCAACTATGTTACCGTAGATGCTCCAACTTATTTGTACAAGGCTAAGATAGATCAACCCACAGTTCAACATTAAAAGTAAAAATTACTAACTGTATTAGAAAGACAAATATGAAAGATAGTCGTTATAGACACCAACAAAACAAAATGAACTTCAACACAATAAAAGGAAGAGCTATAAAATGACCCTTTTATAGCCCCTAGTATTTCATGCCTTCTAGCAAATCGATGGCCGCTTTCACAACTACCTCAGTCTCCGCCAGTCTTTGAAGGGCTCCCTTCAATTGGGTCATCACTTGATCCCGCTTTTGCTGCAAGGTTGTCGGTCGTTTAAAAGGGAGGGAGGTCGAAGAGTCTTCCCAGGAAGATGTCGATTCATCAACCAGTATCACAGGACCATAAGAAGGTGTTGTTTTTTTGGCTCCCAAAGGAGAAGTCATTATCTGAAATTGAAGGGGTTTGGATAATGAAGGGCAAAGGGTCTAGGATGACATCTTTATAATGGTGTAATATCATCAATTCTAAAAGTTAAGTGCGAGTAGTGGTGAAATTTATTTAAGAGAGTTGAAACATCATTTCCAGATAGGGCCTTAAATGGAATGAGATGAGTTGGTAAAATTTAATAATTATAATTAAGATAATGTTGTAATAGTTAATGGTCCATAACTACTACATCACATACTTCATGTTATAGTTGCTACACGTTATAATAGAAACTGTGTAGTTGCTGCTACAATGTGTAGCAGATTAAAATTTATCAAAATTAAAGATTATTCATCCCATTGTAAGAATATATTGTTGTATACTTTTTTATTTGTGTTTGTAAGTACCCCCAAGGTAAATTTGATGTGAGCAACCAAGTCAGGTTAGGCCCTGTTGGTATAACCCCTGTGTCTAAGTGTGTAGGAACTTAGGAGCACAAGAAGTCAAGCGAAAGACGCAGTCAGCAAGAAGGATGGCATGGAAGAGAGTCGACGAGCTTGGTGTGTCTAAGGGAGGAGGTGCTGTAGAAGAGTACGTGGGCAGATGAGAAGGAAGCTCGTGGCGTTTTCGAGGTACGAGAAGTCAGAACGGAAGATTGCTCGAGAAGGCTGAAAGTTAGGTTCGGGTGAGCTCTATTCTAAATAGTCGAGATCACCCAAGCGAGCGGAGCTGGAGTGGAAGACCCGAACCAATGCGAGTAGAAACAGAGTGGAAGACCGGGACCGAAAATCAACAAAAAGTTGATTTTTTCGTCCAGGGCGCCCCGACCATGTCCAAGGCACTCGGGCTTGTCCGGGGCACTCAGACTTGGTCCAAGCGCCTGGACTCCGGGCACCCAGAATCCTTCCGGGCCCCAGAACCGAAAAAATTAGCCAAACGTGACGTGGCGCATTGCGTTGCAATGGGGATAAAATTTTATCCCCCTAGAGGCGATGGAACCCTTCTAGGCGCTCTGGCTGTGCTATAAATACAGTCCTGATCCTAGAAGGCTAAAACAACACTTGTAATCGATTCCTATTAAGTTCTGTTTTGTAATATAGTGCTTTAATTGCTGTAAAGAGACTTCTCTGCCTGAAGGAGAGTTTAGTGAATGTTCAACTTCTTTGGATTAACAACCTCCCCGGTTGTAATCAAGTAAATCGTTTGTGCCTCTTCTTTTCTTTATTTAAGTCTCTTATTTCTTTTATGCAAGTGTTAATTATTATTAAGCTGTAAAGTTTGAGGAAGGTTCATTTTTCTTTGTAGGGCTATTCAACCCTCTTTAGCCGACCACCAAAGGTCCTACAAGTAGTATTAGAGTAGGTTCACTTTAGGAGGACTAACCGTCAAATGAAGTATAAGAGATAGCCAAAGCTATCATCTACCCACCGAATTTTGAAGGGGAATTCACATTTTGGAGACGTCGAATGGAGGTATTTTTTAAAATTGATTTTAATATTTTACTAACAATTAAATATGGGTTTGAAATGCCCAAAAGCAAAGATGGAAAAGACCTTGAAGAGCATCGATGGACATAAGAGCAGCGCAACAACTTCATGGCTAATGGTAAAGCTGGGTTCCACCTTCTGAGCGTTCTACCTACTCAGGATCTCGACAAAATTGGCAAATACAAGTGTGCAAAATAACTCTGGGAAGAGTTCTTGAAACTCTATGACAAAGCTAAAGAAGTCGAATCAAACTCCTCGATGGGCATTGAGTCATCATCAGAAGAATCCGAGACCGAGGAAATTACCGGAACAGCTCTTATAGTCGAGTACCTACCTGAAGACAATGAAAGCCCATCTGAGATGAGCATCGATAAAGGGGGAGAGTCTTCGGAAGAAAGCATCGATGAAGGAGGAGGAATATCAGAAGAAAACAACTTTATAAGGGGAGCATCAGATTTTGAGATCAATAAGGTAAGTCAGGTATGATCTCTACCTCCAGATAAAATGTTTGAATTTATAAAAATATTATCAAAAAGTTGCTATAAGTTAAAAAATAAAGTAAGGAATTAATATCAAACTTAGTTATTTCTTGTCGATTAGAAGATTTCGACAAAGTAAAAATTGAAATAAAAAATTAAAATAGGAAATACAAAATTTAAAAAATTCTGCATGTTCAACTTTTATTTCTTCCAATTTTAGAAATTATTCAGGACTTAACCAGTATCTCAAATATCATAAGGGTCAAATTAGAAAAATATCATAGAAATATATTCCTAAGAAATTCTTGATTAATCATGTAGGAAGGAATCTATTTTGGGTTCTAAAATTATATTTAAATTGATTATTTTTGAACAAGGGCCTTCAGAGAGAAATTAAATATTTAATTTCTTTAAAAGACTTTGTCTAGAAAGTGGTTATTGTTCCAATAACCAAGAAGGTCTAGTCCCTCATCACAGCCTAGAAGCATTTAAAAGTCTGGAAGCCAATTATTGAAATAAATCGTTAATTGACTTACTGTGAAACATTTAACTAATGCTTTAAATTGTTTGTCAAAATTTCTATTAGAAAAAGTCTGATCATTAAAATTTATTTAAGTTATTTTATTTTGTGAAACTTTAATCTAAACAATTTTTTTGGAAATTTTTTTCTATTAAAAAAATTTCTATGAACTAGTTATTAAAATGTAAATTTTTAAATTTTGCCTAAGATTCAACTTTTTGTGAATTTTTTTCTGTTCAACCCTTGTTAAATTTTTTTAAAAAAAGGAGTTTTGTTTGTAAAATCAAAGTTTTTAACTTAACCTTTCAAAATTTTTTCCCCTTATACTTTAAATTTAGCTTTTCCAAAGTCATTTTAAAAGTACCCTAATTTTAATGTGAATAAAAGGGAGAGTAGTAAAAATTAAGTCTAGGGGAGGGTAGTTAATACAATTTTTTTTGCAAATTTTTTTACTCAAATTATAACTATTATTTGTTTATGGTTTACCCTAATTTAACTTGGGTTAGCCTACATCAAAATGGGGAAAATTGTAAGTACCCCCAAGGTAGTTTTGATGTGATCAACCAAGTCAGATTAGGTCATGTTGATATTTAATCCCTGTGTCTAAGTGTGTCGGAACTTAGGAGCACAGGAAGTCAAGTGAAAGACGCAGCTAGCGAGAAGGACAGCATGAAAGAGAGTCGACGAGCTCGGTGTGTCTAAGGGACAAGGTGTTGTGGAAGAGTACGCGGGTGGATGATAAGGAGGCGTGAGACGTTTCCAAGGGATGAGAAGCCGGAGCGGATGATTGCTCGAGAGGGCCGGAAGTTGGGTTCGGGTGAGCCCTATTCCAGATGACAAAATCACCCAAGTGAGCAGAGCCAAAGCAGGAGACCCGAACCAATGTGAGTGGAAGCAGAGCAGAAGACCGGGACTGAAAAACAATAAAAAGTTGATTTTTTTGGTCTAGGGCGCCCCGATTAAGTCCAGGATGCTTGCACTTGTTTGAGGCACTCAGACTTGGTCGAGGCGCCCATACTCCAAGCGCCCGGACTAGAAAAATTAGCCAAACATGATGTGGCACATTGCATTATAATGGGGATAAAGTTTTATCCCCCTAGAGACGCCTGGAACCCTTCTAGGCCCTCGATCAGGGCTATAAATACAGCCCTGGTCCCAGAATGCTAGAACAACACTTGTGATTGATTCTTATTCAGTTATATTCTATAATCTAGTCTTTAATTGCTGTAAAGAGGCTTCTCCACCTGAAGGAGAGTTTAGTGAGCGTTCAACATCCTTAGATTAACAACCTCCCCAGTTATAATCAAGTAAATCGTTTATGTCTCTTCCTTTCTTTATTTAAGTCTCTTATTTCTTTTATACAAGTGTTGATTATTATTAAGCTGTAAAGT
>JBBMJZ010413096.1:12572137-12583768 GCA_037833815.1 Zingiber zerumbet
ATATTATAAATCTGTAATAGTTACCATAACGCTAAAAAATAGGTAATTTTAAAAAGTAAAATATGTAAAGACGAGATGACACTCTTTTGATAATAAATAAAAAAGAAACTATTAGATCGGGTGGACCGGTTAGAGAGGATGAATAGTATGCAATTAAAATTATGACCTTCTCTTGTTAACTAATTAGCAAGGATACACTTAAATAAACAAAAAAAATGAAAGCATAAAAGAAATAAGAGGCAGAGAGTTACATGATTACAACCTAGGTGGTTGTTAATTTAAGACAGTAAAAACTCAACTAAAATCTCCTTCATGAAGGCGGTGTAGCATCTTACAAACTTTTGAAGCTCAGAAAACAAATCAAAAAAATGATTACAGAGTGTGTTGTGTTGAACTTTGAGTACCATCTCTCCATTTATAGCCTTCGTCTTCGATCTGGTCGTTTGCTGATGTGGCAGATTCCAAGCGCTTGGAAGTGGTCAGGGCACTTGGAATCGACAAACTTAATCCACTCTAGCAGCGGTTTGCTCAACGTCTTTAGATGGCTTTTCTTGATCAAGGTGTTTAGAAGCAGTATGAGCGCTTGGAGTTTGTTGATGTGGCTGCTATCCTAATCTATTTCGGAAACAGGTCTTGCTGACGTGGTCATCCAATCCAAGCGTTTGGAAGGGATCCAGGCACTTGGAGTCTAGTCGTCCAGGTTGACCATTCCTTGACCTCCATTCGCCTGGGTGATGATTCAACCGTCCAAAGTTGAGTTCACCCAAATCCAACTTCGGTCTTCTTCTCGAGTAGACTTTCTCCCGATCTTCTTATCCCTCGGATGGTCCATGAGCATCCTTCTCGCTCCACTGGTGTACTCTTCTGTAGCTTTTTGTCCCTCAGATGCACCGAGTCTGTCGACTCACTTCCCATGTCATTCTTCTCATCCACTGCATCTTCCGCTCGACTTCTTGTATTCTTAAGTCCCTGCACACTCAGACACACAAAACATCAAATACGCAGGGCCTAAGGGTGTCAATTCGGGTGGGTCAGGTCGGGTTGGGTCGGGTTGAATTTTTTTTTTTATAACCCAACCCGAGTCCGACCCGAACCCGAATTCAACCCGAAATCCCTAAACCGAACCTGAACCCGACCAACCCGACCAACCCGAACTCGACCCGTGTAACCCGAAAATTCGATTCAAAACGACTTTTTGGGACTATTTTCCCTATAATTCTTCACTTTTATCTCAATATTTCATCATTATCATACTACATTGATATTAATATACATAAAAACATCTTAATTTTTAAAATAAAATTCGATTTAACCCCCAAAAACCCCACTAAACCCTATATTTGGGTCAACCCGGGTCAACCCGAACCCGACCCGACCCAGCCCGAAAATTTTCAACCCGAAAAACCTCCAACCCGAACTCGACCCGAACCCGAAAATGTCCAATCCGAACCTGATTTTTTTCGGGTCGGTTCGGGTTGGGTCGTCGGGTTGGGTCTATTTTTGACACCCCTACCCGGAGTCCACCACATCAGCAACGGATAAACTTGACCAAAGCACTATAAATAGAGCCCTGGATCACTTAGTTGAAAACAATACTTGTATTCGAATCTTTTGTTTACTGTTTTCATACTTGTATTCGAATCTTTTGTTTACTGTTTTCATTTTTTGAGCCGTAAGTCATTGTACAGGGCTTCTTTGCCTCCGAGAATTTGCTCAAAGAAGGAGTTCTGATAGTGCGTGTCATTTGTTTTGGATTAGCAATCTCGCTGGTTGTAAACCAAGTAAATTCAGTAGTCTCATTTAATTTTTATGCAATTTATTTCTAGCTTACTAGCAAGTGTTTATTAATCAAAGTCAAAAGTTTTTGAGAAAGATATTTTTGTTATTTTAGGCAATTCACCCTTCTCTTACCGATCGCACGGGACCAACATCTTTGTTGTGGAATATGGGAGTATAAGAGAAATTAACGGAAGAAACTCCCCAAAGGTTACTATACACTTATAAGAACGAAAAAACTTTAAAGAGGTAAAGAAAGGAGTAATTAAAGTCAAGAATAAAATTTTTAAACACTTGTATTGACAGCTTGATATAAAAACAGGGGGAAAAAGATATCTATAGAATATCTAAAGGTATAGATAGGAAAACAAGGGATCTTACCCAAATAAGATATATTAAAGATGAATTCAATAGGATACTAGTGAAGGATTAGGAAATAAAAGAGAAGAGGTTGCAAGACTTACACATGATATTCATTCACCTAGAAAAAGGTTATGACAGAGTCTCGAGGGAAATTATATAGAGAATTATAGAAAAAAAAAGGTGTCATCATAGCGAATATTAAAATAATGAAGGATACGTACAATAATGTAATGACAAGAGTGAACATTACAAGTGAATTAATTGAAGTGCTTCCTATAAAAATAAAGTTACATCATAAATCAACTCCATATCTTTTCACATTTATAGGAGGATCTATATAGCAGATCCCACTTAGTGTAATAAAGACTTTGTTGTTTTTGTTGTTATCCTATCATATTTGATAAGATCGATCAACTTTTGAGATATACCATTTAGATTTTTTTTTTTGGTAATTCTCAACCTCCAAGCACTGGTTGATTTAGGCGTAATATCTATTTATTTGTTTAGTTGAGGTTAGTTCTATTTGATTCAAAGAAAAACTACAAGCCCAGGGTCATCTATATGAGGTTGGCTACATGAATGTTATCCCGCCATTAAGTTCAATGCTTAGGCATTATGTAGAATTGTAAAGGGCCAAATAATGCTTGAGGCTCCCACCAAGGCGGATCTAAGCTTAATGTAAATAATAGTGCTTTCTGGTGCAGGAAGATTGCATCCGCATCAAAATGGAGCATTCTTGCTTAGAGTTTCTCTTGTAATCTGTAGTTACTTTGTAAGTTAATTATTGGAGAAGAAATAAACTCATAATTTCATAACTGTGGCTACCAAGTTCTATTATTTTCACAAGTTGATCTATCGCTTGCTAATTCATTACTTTGTTTCATGAGTTCTATTGCTGCTATTATTGGTGAAGATAGTTGATCTGTTGGATGGCCAATGATTAACCATTTCTTTTAGCTTGCAGCAATAGTCACCCAACCACCTTCTGGAAGGGGCAGAGGGAGGAAGCTGATGCCATCTCCTATTGCTCAGCATGCCTTGGACAAAGGATTCCCTCAAGACCTCATACTCACACCAAAGAAAGCTGGAGAGGTATTGGCTATATGCAATAATGACTTGATTTCTCTTCATTTGTGATCCATGTCATGATTACCGTGTTTGCATATATGCAACCTAATACTGGTGGCAAAAGGTGATTCGCTCGTCCCCAGTGTCTCCATCAGCCCATCGGCTAACACGGAAGAGGTAAATTACGGGTGACTACTACCCTTGGGCAGTGGAATAGTGACTGGGGGAGGGCAGACACCCGACTACTAGTCGGGATTTGATCCCCAAACCTTATGGTGGCAACACCACCATGTGTTAGCCAACTGTCCGTCTTGAGGAGACATATGCAACCTAATATGAAGGTGGTCATGCTAAATTGTTGTTTTCAATAGTATGATTTCATTGATTATCAAGGCTTTTAGAAACTCTATTACTTATTTTGGAATTAAGTCAAATTTCTTCTAAGAAGATGGTCATGCTAAACTGATGTTTTCAATAGTATGGTTCCATTGATTATCATGGCTTTTAGAAAATCTATTACCTATTTTGGAATTAAGTCAAATTTCTTCTAAGATCTCACCTATGCATTGGCAGCTAAAATTATGGTAAACATGAAGAGGGAACAAATGTAGTAAATAAGATTCAGAATTTGGGAAAATATTGTAATTTGATATTATTGTATTGAAATAGGGTTGCATTTTGTCTTTGTAGTCCTTAAACATGACTAATTCTAAGACAGGTGATTAAGAATGTCTCAGACTAGGTGATATCTAATATTTTTTATTGACACTTCCCTTCAAGCTAAAACATAGATCTTATGTCTGTCCAGTTTATTACTTAAGCTAGAAAAGCTCCCATAAACAAAACATGCACTAGACTTGACAATAATGAATTGAGATCAAATCATTCATACACAATGCAAAACTGAAGAAGTTAATAGAGCATGTAACCTCAATCCTTTTAAGATTAGATCAACATATAGTCAACTATTCCTTTGATTTCAAATTAACACATTACAAAGAGAGAGGATGAAAGAGAGAAATGATGAAGAGACATAACTAATCTCTATGCTCTCAGAAGTGATGATTGCATCAACACTCTTGAAGGAGAAGAAAAACACTAGGATCTTGGAGGAAAAAATTATACAACTTACTCTTTGCTGGATGTAGTAAAATGAGAAAAACATTTTCTCTATTTTCACTGGAGATGGATAACATAACTTGACGCTTTGTTGGATGTAGCAAAATGAAAATATAATGTTTTCTCTCTTCATTTTTTACTAAAGATAGGAAGTTCAACACTTTGTTAGACTTAAGAATATGGGAATAGGTTATTTTCTCAATTCAAGTCTTTACTTTTAGCTAGTGCATTGCAACTCATAAAATAGAATAAATAAGAAATATTAAAAAAAGATGAACAAAGACGGGTTGGGACTTAAGGAAAACTAATATAAATAAATGCACATAAACTCCCCTTGGCGAAATTACTTGAAGAAGATGAGTTTGAAGGAGGCATGGTGTGACCAAGAGATAAGACAATGCTCCAATGTATTTAATTATTTCAAGTATTAGTAAGAACTACAAATCTAGGTGAGAGAAGGAAGAAGGGTACAACAACAATAACTAAGTCTTATCCCACTAAGCAGGTTAGTTGAGAGAAGGAAGAAGGGTATTACGGAAAATAATATCTCCTCCACAAGGTTCCTGTACACAAGGTTCATCAAGGTGATCCTAAAAGTAGAAGGGAAGAACACAATTTCATTATAAAAAACATGGGTTATTAGGTTGAAGATGAGTGGGTTTATGAAAAGATGTCAAGAGAAAAGGACAAGACATCAACCAGGATATAATTAGTGGTGAAAATGCTGGATTAGAGATTTCAATGACAAGATATGGATCTAGGAAGGGCTTGATAGAAGATCAACAAAGCAACAACACTTAATAAGGGCCTTCAACTTTGTCATGAGCAAAGGTGACTCACAAAAACTATGTCATAAGGAAGATGAGGGCAGTGGGTCAGAGCAGGAATGGCCAAAGACAAGATTTAAAATTTCCAATCATGTTGGAATTTCTATCTCGGAGCAGAACAATACAATTTCAATATCATACCGTACTTTTTTTATATTTTAAAATATAAAAGTATATTAATTAAAAAAAAATATTTTTGTTAATACTTTATTGCTATAGATGCCCACTATTAATTTTATATTTTGGGTGGGTATTTTTATGTAATTTTATGAAATTTATTTATAATCATTTGGTAAGAATTTGAGCATTAGATATCATTTTTTTATATTGGTATAATAACACCCTAAAGAAAAAAAGAAATTAGATAAGGCAAAATAATTTTAAATTCTATTATGTAATTTTAATTGTTTTGCATAATTATAAACCTTGCCATAGGTAATCCAAAGTACAAATAAAGGAGGGTCGTGTTAGATTACAGTTAGTGTAAATCTATTTAACTATTGAATTAATGTGAGGTCTTCCCTAGAAGGAAAACGTTGTAGGATGCAACTACAACGCCTTAACAAGGTCCTATATAAGAGTTCTAACACCCTAGGTTGGATAAGAATCTACATTATAAGAATACTAATTATCTGAGTTTTGGAACATGTAACATAGAAATATCACTAGCAAAACAATGGATATGATGAATACGAAAAGAATTAATATATATTTATATGAGACAATATGGGTAGGGGAGAAGGTAAAACTGATAGTGAACTCAACTTTTAAGTTATAGTATATAGAAAAGAGTAAAACAAGAAATGATGTGAGTATTGTTATAGATAGTTCGTTAAGAGACAAAGTGGTATGAATAGTTAGGAAGGGAGATAGGATTACAGCTCTCCAGTTACTGGTTTCAAAGAAACTATTAATATAAATAACATATATGCACTTCAAGTAGGATTAGATGAACACACCAATCATAAGTTTTGGTAGGTGATCTGGTATAAATTTTTGTCGACAAATTAGATGATTTTAATAGGAGATCTAGATGAACATGCATATCAAAAAATAAGGAATATGATAGGGTGTATTAGGCTATTATTTTAGAACGAGAAATTAAGAACGAAAAGTTATATTAGATTTCACACATATGAAGTTATAATGGCTAATACATTTTTCGAAAAGAGATAACACTAGGTTATGTTCAAAAGTGAGAATAATAAATCGTAAATTGACTTTCTTATGGCTAGAAAGAGAGACAACTTTTTTTTTAAAGATTGTAAGGTTAGACCTGATGAAAATTTGACTATTCAACATAGGTTAGTAGTGTTAGATATGTGTCTCAAGTCTAGTATGAGGAAAAATATGCACTAACTCATAGGATTAAAAGGTGAAAGTTAAAAAAATGGGAAATAAAATATTTTTAAGGAGAGAGTAGAGCACAAGTATTAGGAGATATACGTGGTGACTCGAATACGACATGAAAAAAGATGACATCAAATTTGAAAATGCTGGCCAAGAGGGTGCTTGGTAAGTCAAGAGAATGATACCACCAAATAAAAAATCTTGTTAGTGGAATAAGGAAGTATAGGAGAAAGTGACTGTTCACTTGTAAGAATTAAGAAAATTTAAAAAAGTATGCAGTAATAAAGAAAAAGGCCAAGAAAGAGAAACAAAGGATAAACTTTTGAACATTTATAATGATAGCATGATTAAAAAAAGGGGAAAGAGACATTTATAGAACAACTAAAGCGAGATAGAGAAAAATAAGGTATCTTATCCAAGTAAGATTCATTAAAAATCAATTTAATAGGGTACTAATGAAGGATGAGGAAATAAAGGAGCGATGGAGAAGATATTTTTTTTATCAATTTTTTAATGAAGGTTTAGACGATCAACTTAATTTAGAAAATTTATGTAGGTCAGAGTAGTATAAAAATCTAAAATCTTTACATATAATTTAAATTTTAGAAGTAGAACAAGTGTTAAATGGGATGCACAATAAAAGGCAGTTGGATTGGATGATATTCTAATAGAGATATATAAATGCCCAGGGTATGCAAATACTTGATTAGTGGAGGTTAAGTACTCTACTTCCTTGTATAAAGACAAAGGAGATGCACATAATTGTGCTAATAATAAGGGCATTAAGCTAATGAGCCATGCTATGAAACTCTAGAAAAGAGTGGTAATAAAAAGTTAGATTCATGCCTAAAAGATTGACGATAGAAGCTATGTATCTTCTCATACAATTATTAGAACTTGCACATAGTATAACCTAGAAAATGATTATGACAAGTCTTGAGAAATTTTGAAACAATAAAGGATACATACGAGGATATAATGATAAGAGTGAAGACTCCAAACAAATTAATTGAAGTGTTTCCTATAAAGACGGGATCCATACCTTTTTACATTAGTCATATTAGTCATGATGAATTCGTTGAACACATCCAACACATATTCCATGCTGCATGATGTTTACAAATATTGTTTTGATCAATGAAATACGTGAATGAGTAAATACTAAACTTGAATCTTAGAGGAAAATACTAGAGTTTTAGGGTTAATAGAATAAAGATAGAGTGAATTTAAGTTTAGTAGTAGTAAGTGTATTAAGACAATTGTTAAGATAGAAGATGACAAGTTACTTATAACTAAAAACTTTAAGTATCTAGGATTCTTTCTATAAAAGGATACAGTGTTCAATAAAGGATGTTTTACATAGGATACAAGTAGATGGTTGAAATGGAGGAAGTGTTCTTTGCGATCCTAAGGTATCATTAAACCTTAAAGGAAAGTTTTACAAAACAACTAAGTTAGAACTTTTATTTTATATGAAGTTGAATCTTGGGTTATAAACGAAGCACACAAGAATAAGATAGGAGTCCTAGAGATGTGGATCTTAAGGTGAATATGCGGACATGCGAGGTTGGACATATAAGAAATGAAAATATTAGAGAGAAACTTGGGGTTGCACTTATTGAGGGAAAATTTCAAGATACATTTAAGATGGTATGGAGATGTACTTAAATGACGAATAAATGTCCCAATTAGGTGATGTGAGATATGATAATTATGCACATTAATTGAGGAAGATAGAAACCAAAGAAGATTTATTTAGCTAAAATAGAATAAAATTTATTTAAATATAAATGATGATATAATAAGCTATCAATCGCAAATCCCAATAGTATAGGAGGACCTATATAGTCGACCTTACTTAGTGGAATAAAAGCTTGTTATTGTTGTATGTAATTATAATTATTAGAGTAGTGCAGAATAAGGCTGCGTACAATGGATCCTTCCCTGGGACCCCACATGGCGGGAGTTTCGTGCACCGGGTTGCCCTTTTTTTTTAGAGTAGTGCAGAATAAAAAGGTTCATTTTTTTTTAAATTTGAAACCTAGAATATTATATTTAGGTCTAAATTATATTTCAATTTTTATAAAATAATTTTCTTAATTTATAATTATGATTTAAAAAAAAAATAAATATATGAAATATGATTACTCTATTGAATTAAATTTGAAGATTTTATATTTAAGATTTTTTTTTTTTGATAAAATCACATTTAAATTTGAAAATAGTTCTTAAAATAAAATGTTACAAAACATAGAACACAAAAGAATCACTACCGAGATAAATTTTATTAAATTTTTATGTTTGAATTTTTTTAAAAAAATTTTAAGCTAAATGAAAGTAGTATTTTTGTGTTTAATAATAAGTTTAGGGTTAAATGAAATTTGTATATAGATATGGTGATTAGGATCAAGTGAGTTCTCCCTTCCACACATGCCTATGGATGAAGGCAACATGTGCACGAGCGGACGCAATGCTGGTGTGTAGGTGGCGGAAAACCCTCGTGGATCATTGAGTTCCATGAAGACTCATAGTCAAGTAGTTGCTGTGAAGGAAAGAAAATCTGGTTGCTTGGAAGCATCATGTGCTCATGTTCATGGAGGAGGCAATAGGCGCAAAATACATTTGTGGCAGGGTTCCATGCAAGAGACAAGGGAATATAGAGAGAAAAAAGGATGACTTGGATGATGGGAGGCCTCTAATAATGGTGGTAGTCACTAATCTCCTTCTAAGGGACTAGTAAGTTCTAATCCTAGAAAATCACCATGATATTGTATAGAATTTTGGAAAGCATGCTGTATTATGATGTTGCATTGAAATAGAGTTGCAACTCTATAGTTCTTAAATCTGACTAATACTATTTAAAACATAGGCATAAGGTCGGATATGTCTTGCCTAGAATAATATCTAATATTTTTTTACCTAGCACAAGTTTGTAGTTTCAATTGTGCCAATGTTTTGATGTCCAATTTGAATAGGATGGCTCAAATGTCAATGGGCATATGTCAGTACGAGGTGGTGCTGATCAACACCAATCATGAGGAGGAGAACAGAGAAAAACTGTTTAGATCAAGAGAATGATAAGGGGGGAAGCTGAGAGGAAACTGTTTAGATCAAGGAAAGGAAGATGATGACAAGCTTATGATGAAATTATTACTGACTTTCAAATCGCTCATGTTATTTGTGCCTATGTTGGTTATAATTGGCAATTGGGGGATTTTTTGGACTTGCAAACAATGTGGCATTTAAAACACTGGTTGTAAATTGAGATAATTTGACCATTCTTTTTACTCAATCATGAATTTGGAAGTTTTGGTTACCCCAGATTTTGCATAAGCTTCAACGTGCATAGAATGTTTACTCAGAATATATATGTCGAGCAAATCATGCTTGTTTTCTTCCTTTCTTATTGAGTAAAATTTCCATTCCATTATTGCTTTAGCTCTGGTAGTAAACTTCTCTTATACACAGGTATTTACACCAATTTTACACATATTCTTGATTGTTTTGCATTATATAAGTGGGCATTTTATAAATGCTCTGCATTTTTTTTTCATGTAGGATAATTTCTTGGCTGATTTAAGGTCTATAAGTCCTGAACTTTGTGTTACTGCAGCATATGGAAATATATTACCTAAAAAGTTTCTGGAAATCCCACCATGTGGTAAGTAATAATTTTAGTTACTGGATTGTTTTGAGTCTGTTTTCTTTGATTTTTCCTAATGTACAATTTCATAAATCATAACAATTCTGACACTGTTTGGTTTACAAAATTTTATAATTCTAATTATTAGGGAATCCATCTAGTTATTAGGGGATCCATGGGAACATTACAAATCTACGATTTGAATATAACTCCCAAATAATAAGGTTCTGGGTGGAATTTCACAATCCAGTCAGTTGGGATATTTAAATTCTACTCGATCACAATTATCGTTAACTTATAGCCATCAGTTTGATGCCACATACAACCAAGTTTTGTCCACATTTGTATTGTCACATGCCACTTGGGTTCAGTTCACTTTACTCAATGGGCATGATTTAGAGTAATGTCAGGAAAAAGAGACTTAACTGAACCACATTACCTCAACCTCAAATGAGAAATCATATCCAAAGGTTTGGCCAACTTGATAGCCGGCCTGCAATTAGAAACCAAGAAATAATAACAATTAAGTGAACAATAGGTCAAGGAAAGCTGCACGAATTAGAATGCTTAGATAAAAATGCCAATTAAGATTAACAAGATTTATGAATAATTTACCAACCTTAAATTATCATCAATTATCCATATTTAAGACATCATCATTTAGCAACCAATAAGTTATCTCCCATTTAACAACCTTTGTTTACAATTTATCTCTCTTTATTAAGGTGAAACACTATAAGCATATTCACTGACCTCAAAGGTATCATCTAATGCATTAGTTGATGCTTCTAAGTTGGAACATATAAAATGTTGGTGCAGCGGGGCCGGTAAGAGGGGAGGAGTGAATTGCCTGCAAAATAAAAATACCCTCCTCAAAACTTTCAACTAAAAAAAATAGCAACAATTATAAAAATAGCAGAAATAAAAGAGAGACAGGAAATTTAACTTGATTACAACCTAGGTGGTTATTAATCCAAGGCAGTCGAACAACTCCACTAGAATATCTCCTTCACTGTAGGCGGAGAAGCCTTTTTTACACACTTAGAACGCTCAGAAGTTGCTAGGAACTTAATACAGAGTTGAATGAATAATTCCTAGCTCCAGGGGCCTTTATATAGCTTCTGGAAAGTCTATCTCGAGTGTTGAGGGTGCCTCCAACAAGGTTGAGGCCGCCTCCAGCCGAGGTAATTGATAAAACTTTATCCGAACTCGAAACAGTCATCTAGACTGGGTTGAAGGCGCTTCCAACATGGTTGAGGGTGCCTCGGACAAGGTTGAGGGTGCCTCGGACCAGGTTGAAGGCACCCTCAAGACTACAGGCAGCACAGGCGCCTCCAGCACTTCGTTGAAGGCGCCTCCAACTAGTTTTTCTAGCTCATTTTGACTCCTTTTCTTCTTCCGAAGCTCTGATCGCTTGGGTGATTGCGGCCAACTGAAATAGGGCTCACCCGAACCCAATTTCTAGCCTTCTCCTCGAGCAGACTT